>WBMW01006208.1:95093-176977 GCA_013396635.1 Penelope pileata | reverse complement strand
AATTGGCTGTTCGAGTCTCCCTTTGATCGTGACACCGGTTAGCTCAAAAGCTTTTCCTATTTGTTCAAAATAAAGCAGCCAAATGCCTAAAATCAGCTATGAGCTAACTTAAATCCTTCCTCATGGAGAGTGGTGGATGTGGCAACAAACAGCCTTGCTGGTGTCCCCATGCGGGACGGCCACTCTCAAGGTGCTCATATGTCCCTGAACTAAAGGTTGCAAAGCCTCGGGGAGGCACATGGTGTTAGACCTGTTTCACCTGGTCCAGAAATTATACAGATTGCCCCAAATCATGCAAAGCATTAATTGTATTCACAGGTTTTGCCACAAAATTCTTGTCTGTATTCTTCATTCCCTTACCCACTTGTTGAGATTGGTTGGTTTTGTTAAGTGAGGGGAGAAAGGAAGAAATAGTTAACAGTGCTTACCAAAGCACACTGCACAGGAGAGGATAAATATTTAATAGTAAGACAATGCATTTAGGACAAACTTGGCCAGACTAAAGGAAGCCTTACTCAGTGTATCCCGTATAAGGTTGAGAACTCTATGGAGAAAAACTTGGCCTCAATGAATCCACTCAATTTCTGGTAACTTCAGTCTTTTTAAGGGAAAGTAATGCACCTGGACTGTCGACTTGATCTTTTTATAGTTTGCCACCAGATGGAGATCTTTTCCCAAAGAAGTCCACCATCTTTCTTAAGGAAAGCCCAAGAGTAGACAAAGTTATTTCCTTCTTTTGTCACTTAAAATCATCCAGTATTAATGACTTATTACTGATATTTTATTAGGGATAACTGTTGATTTACTTGGTGGACTTTGATTTTTAGAATGTGTGGGGTTTTGTTGTTGTTGTTGGGTTTTTTTCTTTTTAATAGGGAGCTGCGAAAACGAGCCTGCCATCCCAAGAACTACCTGTTAACAAAGACAGGATATTTAAAAATTAATTTTATCTCATGTCTCAGGCTGTACAGTTAAACTGGAGTTGAGCAAAGAGGTAAAAATCCTGATACAGTTCATTTGTGTTGAATCCTCGTCCTTGTTCATAGGACTTTAATAGCAGAAAAAATGAGCAGATATGAGTGGTGTGGAGATCAGGAAATGCAGACATTGAAGTTTAGGTACATAGCAGGTAGGTAGCAGGGAGCTGAATCCAATTAATTCAACAGTCTCAATTCATTTGAGTTTTCGTTGACAGCAAGTGGCATTTGTTGCTCTCTTCGTGTTGTCTTGCCTGCAAAATCATTAGTGCTATTGTAATAGGCTTAAACTTCTGGCACTGCTATTGTGCTAGCAGTGCAGGGACCTTCTCCTGACCCACTTGACAGAAATCCCAGAGGGGTCAGCTCCTATGTGTTGGGTAATTAGTCAGCTTGCTGGGTGATCCCTCCGTTGAAGTTTGATCGAGTTGTCTCGGCTGGGTAAGGCATGTCCGTTTGTGGTTGGTACTGTAGATAGTTTTCATGACTAAAGAAACCGCTGCAATGATTTGTGAATGTTGGAATTGGGCAGAATTCTCAGGAGTTGCTGAAAACAGCAGCCCCTTGGCATATTCCAAGGGAAACACGCTGATGCAATCCAAAATCATTAATCAAACAAGTATGTAAATCATACATATTTAAATATGGGTGGCTAACATTGCTTTATCTTCCAAAGTCCTGCAGTTTCTCACTTCCCTGCTTTGTGGGTCAGATGCTTTGCAGCCAATTTACATCAATTCCTGGCACTGTTTTTAAAGGAAGCAAGGGGGAACAGTGCGAAGTCTCACTTTCTGCCAACAACAGGAAGTGTATGCTCTTTGAGTCAGACAGCTTGTTTCAGCCATGCCTTTTGTTGAACCAACAGATTGCTGGACTATGCATTTGGTCTTACCAGTGTACTGCTGCTTGGCAAATCCCTGGAAAGGCATAGCACAGAGCAGCGACATCGATGGTCAGGTGGAAGGCAGTATGCCTCTGCAATCCTCCTTTCTCAAAGGCAGCATGCACTTTAAAGACTGAGGGGAGAGAGGAAATGGTGATAACACCTCTCTCGTCATCTTTCCTATGGCTGTGAACATGCAGCTGCTGAAATCTTGCTAGGGATGATCTCTGGAGTAGAATGAAATCTTTCAGCATTGCTGGTGATGCTGCTGTACCACATAATATAGCTTTCCTGCACCTTGGATGGAGGGAGTTACACTCTTGGGTTACACATTTCATTTTTCTGCCTAAAGAGGCCTAAGGAACTCTGTGAGGTTTAGAAATTTTTTTCTGTATTTTTTTCAAGACTTCTATAAGTCAATTTGAAATCCTAATTTTCTTTTTCCCGATATATAGTTAAAATTGATACTAAAACAAGGCTAAATTTAAAAAAATAAATAAGAATCCTGTCTCTGAAAGTTGCATCTTTGCAGTACCTGTTTCCAGGCCCACTTTTTGTATAATGATTACATGTAGCTTTTGTTCTGTCTTCCTTTTTTTTTTTTTGCATATCACTGAAATAAAACCTCCTAAATATCTAACTGCAAAAGCCAGTTTCTTGCATTTACCATTTGCTTTCGTTCCTGACAGTGTTTTCCTGATGCAGAAGCAGGCTTAGTCTAAAGAAGCCAAGAATGAACAAAGTACAGTATTCTGAATAAATTATTTTTAGTGTTTGACTGTCCCCCAAATACCTTTATATTAACTTACTGCCCCCTCTGCTCTGCTACCAAAACCCTGTGTATTCATTTCTCATAGGTATGTGCTTTGTAGCTACATGCCAGCAAACGTGCCAAGGTGTTCTGTGGAGGTGAACACATCACTTGTGAGGACATTGGGTGCCTTGAGTTCAGAGAGTAAGTTAAGTATTGGTGTAATATTCCCAATTATGTGAGTGGCCAGAGGCCACTCGTGGCAAAAGCATGCAGCACAGCAGCATGTGGAAAGGATGCCTTTTTGACTTGAATATTTGTCTAATTGCAAAGGAAATTAGGCAAGCAGTTTATTTAGGAGAAGCAGAACCAAAAGGAAAGCTCTTAGCTTTCCCCTGTGAACATACTGTTTCTCCAGAGAAGCTGTGGTGATCCTGCAAAATTTGACAAGGAGGGTGTAACAAGTCCTTCCCTATTTTCTGGAAATCCCACCCTCTTTCCACAGCTTATCTGAAGCTTCTATTTTGCACGTTGGTATTTGTGCAGTTTCCAGTGAACCTTCTGTTTTCTGTTGTAAACTAGCCTGCTAACTAACTCCATCGTATGCTTCCTTTTCTTTGGAGCACAGTATTTTCACATGGCTATTCCCCGTGGTTTTTTTTTTTTTTTTTCTTTCCCCAAGCTTAGAAAAACACCCCAGTTTTTATATTGGTTGATTTCTACACAACAGTTTTTTGGGCATCTCATTATACCCCTAAAGTAGAGCTCATTATTTGTCTGTAGGAAAACTGAGAAAAGGTCTGCAGTTCCATACATCAGACAGATGACCTCTAACTTCAACAATTCGTCATGGAATGGATTATGTGTCTTCATATGTTTGGCCGAAATATTCTGTAAATTCAGGTAGCATGAGATCTCTCAGTAACAAAGGAGTGGAAGGTAAACTGGCAACTGTTGGTTAAAAGTATATAAATCATTAACTATTATGAATTAGACCTATCATACACACACACACATGCACACGCTTACAGTCTGATTTGAATTCTTAGGTTTGTACCCTTCTTACAGCTCTAAGAGTTTAATGCTAGGGCCTGCAAATGTGGGCTCCTGAGTTTACCACCCATTGAAGAGGAAGCCTAGCTTGTGGTTAGGGCAGACCTGGCTGCCAGTCCTGATTTTGTCACTAACTTGTTGCATGATCTTGCGTAAGGAATTTGGCCTTTCTTTGCCACAATTTCCCTTTCAGGAAAGGGGGAAGGATTTAGTAGTTTCACAGTAATGGTTCCTTTTACCAACTTTTCATAAATTATATCTTGGATCCTGGTAACTATAGAACACGATAATAGGATGAAATGTAACCTTTTTGGTTCTGAGCCATTAAAGAGAATTTCACTTGCTATAATCATCCCCTCCTCTCTTCTCCCAGTCAGGAGAGCTAAATACCTCCTTTATTTGAAATAAAAATTTATCTTCTCCGAAACTGTGTGTTTCCAGAGACTGGGATATTAAGAAATATCAGTAGCAAATATTTTGATGTAAATGACAAACTGAAAAGGATTGTTAAAAAGGATTTCCACTGTGTGACTCTCTGCTTTGTCAGGTACTGCAGAAAAAAGGAAGTGTGAATGTACAGCAAGAACACCTGCATTGGCCATGTGGATTTTTTTTTTTTTTTGCAAGAGGAGGGTGGGAAGTTGTCTAATATCCAAACAAAAAGTAGTAGCTTTAGTTCACAAATTGATTTCATATTTAAGAATAATCAAAGCAAGGGGCCAACTCTACCATAGTATATAAGACAGGCAGCTATTAAGAATGGTACAGTCAATTTTTTCCTGAAATGCACTGTTTTTGGCTTTACTTAATTATGTGGTAATAACCCTTATGGTAGAGAGTAATTTCTTCCTTCATCACTGCTGAACTTGATGTGTTAATTTTTCCACCTGATCTTCTATCACCCTTCATTTCCCTTCTGGTCTTTTCACTTCTGGTACATTTGCCCCTACCTTCAATGACCAAATTATGATTCAGCGTCAAGAACTGTTTTACAAAACTCAAACAGATGCCTGTAGTCTCTTTTTTCTGTTTTGGGCTCTGGAATTTCATTGAAAATCCTTAATTTTAGGTTCCTTAATCTGTTAGTAAGTGTCATCCCAATACTACACTAACATTCCTTCTTTCCACTGATTTCTACTCTCTCTGCTGATCTGGACCCAGTCTTTGTTAAAGGTCAGTTAAATGCAGTGTACTTGTGACTTGGGGAGAAGCAGAGCACTGTAGATGCATGAACTGCAGGGTGTTTTAGTGGTGTATTCTTCATCAGCCTGATTATTTTTCCTTATTCAGGTGTACTCTGATTACTGGAGTGGAATTCTCCTGACAGGTACTATCATAATATCAGGCCTTTTGAAACTGTTTTGTATCTCAGACAGCTTATATTTGAAAAGGCAGGGTGAGGCAGATGTTTCCAAAGCAGAAGTAATCATTCTAATTTTTACTAATAGTTAATGAGTCCAAAAAAACCCCTACAAATACGTGGAAGTGCGTTAAGCGCATTTGCTGCAGACTATGCAAATGAAACACTATATATATTGTTAGACTCTATTCATGTCAGCTTAGTGACTGGATGCAATGCAAAAATAGTTTTTTAATGTTTCAGAGTAGGACTTCTGAAATGGGGGGTAAACTGAGATGGGGGGGTAAACCTTAAATGTGCTGTGCTTAAAAAAAACTCATATAACTGTTCTTCTCTTAGTGCCTGCAAATATGTTTTTCAGCAAGAATTTACTTTGTCTTTTTCTCCAGCACGAAGGAGAATGGTACTGTATTCTCTCCCTTCGTTAAGTGCAGGAATCTCTGTACAATGATAAAGGTACTTTTTGTACTCTACAACCATCAATGAAACAAATCTGCAGTGTTTGAATCTGTAATTGAACATCCCTGAATTTTAAGAGTGCTTCGGATCTCTGTTTTTATTTTGATAGTGTATAAAGGCTGTGTTATTTAGTCCTTATTAACGCAACAGGAAGACTAAAAAATAAAAGCTGCAGTTAAACAGACGACAGCCTTTCAAAGAAAAATACAGTGGAAGAGAAAGGAAGCCCTCCTTTACTCGTAGTATATCATATGTATGTGTTAAATTCCTTCCTAAATACTTATGCTTTTTTCTGGGTTGTTCTGGCAAAGTTTAAGTCCAACCCATTTTCACAAAGCATCGGCACGTCCATAGGCTCTGAGAGGCCCTTGAGGCCTTATGGAGTGCCCTGTGAGCACAGGCCTCACTCCTGCCTCCTCCGGGCCTCTCCCTGGGGGCTGTGTAGCCTGTGGGACTGCTGGGGAGGCGAGGAGAGGGGCTTGCGTGTTTGGGGCCCTTGGCCTTGTTCTCCACGGGAAGGAGCTTGCCGAGGGTTTCACCCCAGGCCTGCACCGCGCTTGTCTTCAGTCGCTCCGGTGCATGCAAATGGAGGGTATTCGCTCCGACTCAGTTTTACTGTTTGTTCGTGGGATGACGTGGAGTTTGTGGGCTTTCAACTGATAATTGATCACCGAAATGAGTCACTAAAATTTTCACTGGCCTAACAGATGAGGGTTTTGGCCCTCAAAGCTTTGGTGCAGACTTGACGAGTCCCCCTGCCCGCATCACAGCTTTCCCTAGGAAATAGCTAAGAGCAACCTCAGGCAGACAGTAAGCTCAAAATTAAAATTTAATCTGGTTGAATGCTGAGTGGGAAACAAGAAGTGAAAACTGTCAACTGTGCCCAGATCCATTCAGATCACTTCTAGGGACAGTTTTGATACCAAATTATCCCTGTTATGCAAATTTCCTCACCAACCGGCTGGTTCCCAGTTATGCATGGGGAGAAGCGGTGGCCACATCTGCTTCCCGTTTTGCCGTTTCAGAGACGAGCCATCTGTTTGGCCTCATCCCGAACAGCCTGCTCGGTGCTGATTAACTTCCTCACCCCGCCAGCCCTGGGCTCACTGTCTGCTGCAAGGTGTAGATTTTTTTTTCACTAACTGCTTATAAACCAGAACCTTCACTTCTCTCCCAAGGGACAGGAAGGCGTTGGTTTGTGTGATTTGCAGCCGCCACCCGCGGCAGAAACAGCAGCAGCTGCCCTCTGTCACTCACATGCTTCATACGTGTGGCTGGGACAGATAAAACTGGGAATTGTTCTGCGACCTGGGACCTGCTCTAAAGCAGTGAGGCCTTACTGTAAATAAATTAACAATCTATAACTGCTAAATTCAGCTCAACTCTCACTGCAGTTCGCACGCTGTTTTAGCAGCAGGGCAGTTTCAGCCACGCTTGCTGCAGTCCTTTTTTTTATTGAAGGGTGATGAACACCTGCTGTCTGCCTTTGGGTTTCTCACTCCCATCTATCCCATTTTCAGTGGAACTCTGCTTATTTTTTGGCCCTCCTGTTTTTTGGGTACCCGTCTTCTGGCAGTGGTGGCAGGATTTCAGAAGTGGTGCATGTGCACAGCTTCCGGTGATTTAAGTGAGAATTGTCTGTTCAGTAGCCCTGAAAATTCAAAGTTGAAAAGAAAGCCAGAAGCTAAAACTAGGGAACTGGGATAATGGGTCTCTTTTTAAAATTAAGACCTCTGTTGCCTACTTCTGTTGCATTTTACAGGCCAGGTCTGATGGGTTTTGGTCTCATCATGATGCATTAAGACCACAATTTGGTCTCACGCACCATTTTCCTTCCAGACAAGCAGTAGATTGTGTCTCTTGATTGCAGATACAACCCAATTGGCCCGTGGCAGAGAAGGATGCCCTGGTGCTTTGACCCGCGAGGCACACAGGAGCAAATTTTTCAGAAATCAAACATTTTGGGTTTCCCATTGCAACATTTTTAGCTTTCACATTATTGCTCATGCTGCTGAAAACTCAGAGTTTTCAGTGAAACCTTCTCTCTTTCAATTTTGACCAGCTCTGCTCACAAGCTGGCAAAAATTGTGCAAAATTTTCGGTCTGTTGGAAAAGTCAGGAGCATTGCTGTGCACTTTTCCCCAAATAAAATACTCATTTTTTTCCCTAACCAGAAAAAAAAAAGGAAATTATTACATTATCAGATCTGTGTACTTCAGGTGTGGCTCTGAGTTCCCATTTTGATATCTACATGAAGAATCTTGGGTGTTTCAGTTTGTTTCTTGATTTTGAAGATTGACTAGAAAACATTGCTTGGCAAGCACATTTTAATACTGTTCTGATGTGTAGACGCTTAAATATGGAATGGGAAGCCTGCCTGGGGACTTGCATCTGAAAATGCTCACCTCTGGTAGTTGTGTGTTGTGTGTGTCTGTATAACATTTCATGTCTTTGCAGTTACAGCCCTTTCTGGTATAACTTAATCAAGTTATGGGAGCAGGAAAAAATGAAGTAAGATGACTTGAAAGTTTTTGAAGCACGAACTTTTGTTTAAATCTGTGTACATCTCTGCTGAAGTTCAGGGTTTTAATAACTTTGGGAATATTACGTTTGGTCTATTTTTGTGATTATTATTTAACAGCTCAGATTTAATCTGCCGGAGAGCCACCTGCTGAAACAGAAGTTTGTAGTTCATTTCGTTTACTGAGAACTGGCTGTGGTGGTGAACAAAAGAATTAGGACATTAGAAACTTCCTTCTTACAGAAAAGTAGTAATAGTTCGTGATGAAAACATATCACAATGACTTGAGGAAAATCTAGATTTTAGGAACCTGTAAAAGAATTGGTTACAATGCCACTAGGTTTTTTAAATCTCATTTTGTTCATAATAATACAGTTTTACAAATGGAAATATTTCTAAAACTTCATAAACTGTGCTTTTTCTAAACAAAACAATGATTCTTGTTTGCATTAAATATGTGATGTGAAATTTACTGTGCTGGAATCCGAAGGAACCAGAGACACCCACAGAGATATCACCTTTGTTATGGTAAATAGTAGAAATAATTTCTCAGTGTTTTCTTTTGAATTACCATGCCTCTACATGCAGAAGTAATTGTGTTCTGTAATGGCTTAGTCTTGCTGATGGGAAGAAAGGGCAAGAGAGGGCTGGAAGGGAAGAAACCTTCTTAAAGTCAGCTGCTCAAAGCATCCGTGTGAGATTCTGTGGCCAAGAGCGCTGCTGGTAGGATGTAGCAAATTTATGGATTTGATCTTCAGCTGGAAATAGCTTGGTGAGCCTGCTTTACTCAGCCTGTCAGTGCAGGCTGATTGAAGCAGTGGGACCTTTTTGGCCACAGAAGATGGGTTGGGAGATCAGCGGGGACAAACTCACCATAGGTGCGGCAACTGAGGCTGATGCTTTCCACCAAGCTGCCTATGAGCATCCTGCAGGACCGTACATTGCCCACTTGCACACAGTCACCCACACACACCGCCTGAGCTGTACACTGCTGCTGCTTCACTACTCAGAGAGCTACAGAAATGTCCTCGGCTTTGGTGTCTCTTTTTTTTTTTTTTCCCCCCAACCAAATTCTCTTGTCTTACAAGATACATCTCACTTTGAAGACAAAACTTAATAACATTTCCAATTTTTATAATTTTTTTTAAATACAATGTTCTCAAAGAAAAACGAAGTTACAATATAAAATCACAGCAAAAAAAAAAAAGTGTAAATACAATGTTTCTATTGGAAAAGGCAGTACCTGGAGAAGGGCTGGGAAGCCCTTCTTTTTTACTTTTACTTTTTTTCAAACAGGTATAAACTTAAAGCCATTCACCATATTTACTCTTTTTAGGGTTCAGCTTGATCATATCAGGTTTTCGAACTGCAGCAAAACAGAGAAAAAGGGAGATTACACTAAACTAGCTTTCTGAGGGAACAATTTGTTTAGGTGTACACACAAAACATCCTACTTTCATGCCTTTCTTCCACGTTCAATAAAGGTATTGAAACACTTGGGTCTAAACAAATCAAAGATGATTTTGTGCAAAAATAAACTAAAAAACAACCCTCAAAAGCCCCTTCATGACCAAGGAATGCTGTTCGCTCCTGCCTTTTGACTTTGCCTTCTGATATACCATATCTTAATATTACTTATACGATTGTATTGTTTAATATACAACATCAACATGTTCTGTGGTAGTATAAATAAGGAAACTCTAGACCCAGGAAACAAACCCACTGTGATTGACAGTGCATCAGCGTGTGGTATGAACCATTTTAGATATATATACACACATATATAGTATATAAAATATTTATGATACACAAAAGTATGGATAGGGGAGGTGCCTGTTGAGAAGAAAAGTGACATAGAAATTCATACATGTGCATGTGTGCACAAAAATGTTGCAAAGGCAGTGAACATAGCCAGAAAACATGTTTAAAAAGCTAAGTCCAAGGCAGTTTTGAGTTCAACTGGAACTATGCTTGCTTATATGGTTAATGAATGTGGCTTTGTTTGTGTTGAATTCAAGTAAAAATGAAGAAAGAAAACCACCTGAGTAAGCTTTTTCTATCCCCTCTTTTACAGCTTGGGGTGTTGGTGTCTTAAAAGGAAGAGTTAAAAAAAAACGATGGCATGGGGTGTGTAGTAGCCTAAATCTAAGAACAGCCAAAAAATGGTGTAAGAGTAATAACAGCAGAATGACTGCACAAATTATATCAAAGAGGGGCTATGAAATTACTTTGTCACTTCTTTGTCTGGATCAATTGAAAGTTGAGAGGGGTAAGAGCAGGTGAATGTATCCCTTCCAAGCATGGGAAAAAAGGAACCCTCTAAACTTTATTAAAAAACCCAACCACAACAAAAACAAACAAAACCCTCATCATTATGAGCTTGAAGGTCTTCTTCAGGTCATTCCTACACAAAATACTTAAATGGAAGTACCTCATTGCCACATTGGTTGTCTTTAAGTTGAACATGTAGCAGAGATGGCTCACAAAACCTTCAGGTGCGTTGTGAAGTTGGCCCATGATCCTTCAGTGCCTGCAGCCAGCATGGGCTGGAAGGTGCCAAGCAGCCAGGTCTCTTGACTGAGCTAAAACAGCGAGCTGGGGTTTTGGACCTGTAGGCTACATTACTGATGTTTGGGGAGGACATTGGACATTTTGTATGGGCTGTCCCTACCTGAAATGTACTAATAGTTTGTTTTCACTGTTGTAGGTATGTGCATCAGCCTATGCACGTTCATACACAGCGTTCACATCTGATTACAAAACTACTCACCATGCGTGCACACATGGACATGCAGTGTAAAAACATTCCTGTGCATGTGTCCTACCAAGTAAGTGTCCTACCGTTGGCGTGGAGACCTCAGGTAGGAAGAGTGTAAAAACATGTGTTTGTAATTCATTATTTGATCAGTGTTTTTCCTCTAATTTCTGTGCTGTTGCTCCTGCCTTACACCTGCAAAAGTGAAAGCAGAAGGAACTGGGTGTCTGTAATAGAACTGTGTATTAAATATAACCACATGTATCAGGCTAAGTTGCCCTAGGTACAAGGCTTCATGGTTCCATTAAATCTCTTTTATGGTGTACATACATGCTTGCATGCACTTGTGAATGGAAAACGTGTAACTGTGTTACAAGACTGCTAGTCTTGTTGGTTGTATGATTTTGTTTATTGGAGAATATCCATTTATTATATGAAGTGAAAGTATTTGCACATTAAATTAATTGGATAGGTTTTTCTGAATGCTGCCCAGGAAATATTGCTGCACCAATGAGAGCTTTTTTGTGCAGCTGCAAACATTTCTTTTCAGACCAATCTTACACTCTAAGGGTCTTCAGGGAGAGGAATTAGCTATTTCAAAGAGGAAGCTCAGAAGTTTTTAAAAGTCCTTTTTTTAATATCAGCTGTGTTTGGGGTTAAAAAGTATTTGTCGTAGAAGTTTTTATTCTAACTGATGTTACAGTATCTGCAGCAGAATCCACCAGGAGAAAGCTGTGGTGTACGTACTGGACTCTGCACAGTGCTGCATTCTCTGTGCTCCATTCAGCAAAACATCAAATTTTTAACCTTAACATTAGCTCTGATGAAGTAAAATTACTGAAAGTATCTGCTAAATGTCTTGTTGAACAGGAGGCCAAGGTACTTAGCAGCTTTGCAAAGGGACTCACCTTTGAAGGACTGGTCCCTCATTAGATAGCAAGTACCAGGAAAGAAGAAGGCTACAGATTTTGACTGGCTGCTTTAATTCAGCTCAGTGTTTTCCAAATAACTGAGTGCAACACAAGTAGAGCCACAAAATCTACAAGAAGTCATCTTCTGTGGAAGCAGAATGTGAATTTCTCATAGGTAAAATATAGGGATATTTGGGTATTTTCCAGGCAGTATAAAAAAATAAGAAATGTGCACAAGGAGGCTTTTCCCCACATATATTTCTAGCTAGTGCTTTTCTCAACTGTACATCATACTTTCCTAAATATCTAAAACTTAAAAAAAAGAAAGAAAAATTAAATACAATGTAACTTGTTTATGCAGAGAGAGGAGGAGTTTCTTAACAAAAAGTGGGGTTTTATTGGACAGGGAGAGAAAACATTTATTTAAGGAAGTGCCATCAATACTCTTTTCTATACATTAAATGCAATTCATACTTCACAGAGTGTATTACAAGGGTATTTCTTATATCTTTCACATACCTGCTCGCCTGCCTAGTGACACAAACAAGGCATGCCATGATGTCGATCCCAGCAGCACCCTTGCAGGTGGAAATGTTCTACTTTTTACTGCCAAAGTAGCCCTGGACCCTCTGGTTGGGTTCCAGTCCCACCCCAGCTGTCTGCAAAGTCAACTGGGATGGACCCTTCAATCTTTAGTTGAGTTTAATCTTTTCATACGAGTCAGATAATACCAGGAAGCCAAAAAATATGCGTCTGGTGTACGAGCCCTATGCTCAGGGTGTTAAGAGAGAAAGCTAGGCCATTCCTGTCTGTCATGTTCACATCTATGTTGTGCATTCTGTGCATGGGTAACAGTTTTGGCAAGGGAGGGTTGCAAGAAGCATCAGTTAAGGAAAGGGCTTTCAGCTATCTGACTACAAAAGCTCCTACTTACATTACTAAAGGTTTTGGTGATCAAATACTTTCAGTAAAAACTTTAATATTCACTTTAGAAAACTGAGTTGCAATGCATGCTACCAAAAGAAAAATCTTTTCTCGTGGGAGAAGATATCTGAATTTTTGATTTTCTTGTTACTTTTACTGTCCGGTAGATTTGTGCTTTGTTGCTGTTGTTGCTCGTGCAGCTCCAGTAACATAGTTGTTGAGGCTGGATTTGTTCCAGAGGAGTTTAACTCATGTGGAAACGGTGCTCCCCTCGAGTTATGTGAGAAGAGAATTCATACCTGTCCTGGCTGTGGTAGCCACACATGTTGCATTCAAAAGGATCGCGGAACCCGTGGCAGCCCATGTGGATTGTGTACATCACATGATCCAAGAAAAGGACTCGACAGTGTTCGCACTTATAAACTTTCACTTGCTCCCCATTGCTGCTGATCACTTTGAAAGCATCCTGGGAATTGTCAGTACCTGCCCTCAAGACATCATACTGCCTGCTTTCTTCTTTTATAGATATGCCATTTCTTGCATGGGGACCTATGTGGTTTGTTAGGTAAATTAAACCACTGCGTTCCTCGTTATTGCTTTCCGTATCTGTTGAGTCTTGGCAGCTGTTGCTGGGAGAGGCATCCCGTTCAGAGGAGACAGATTTGGCTTTGGAAAGCAGCAACAAGTTTTCCACTGCGCTGTCCTGAGCCGTATGGTTGGAGCGAGCCTGATTGTCCCCGAGAGGTTTGTGGAGCTGATACATGGGGCTGATGACGGGCACCACTTCAGAACCGCCCGGCGGTGTCTGGACGAGGGGACGCAGGGACTCTGCCCCCAGGTAGCTGATGGCATTGTTAATGGCCTGGTCTATAACATGTGTCTGCATTATCTCGTTCTCCTTCTCATAGTTGGTGGTGGCATCATATGGAAGATCAGACAGACACTTCTCACCTGCAATGAAAAACAGTTAGGAGTTAGACAACTGATTTCTGCATGATTAAGGAAATTAATGCCAAGTTTTAATAAAGTAACACAAAAGAATTGATCAAATCCACCTCTGAAATTCACCTGTGGTATTCATAGCTCTCTGATATAGTTAGTCAGAAAACTGGTTGGTTGGTGTTTTTTTAACCTGCAAAAATAATCTGAGGTTTTTGGAAAAGCAAATGGAAGAAAATAGATATATGGGGACTTGTGGGAGCTATAGGTTGAGTGCTTCATCCTTTCCTCCTTTCTAATTGGACACCCTCATCTGCCTCCTGCAGCGAACTGGGGCATGCCTTTGTGGCTAAGCATACCAGCACAGCTACAGGGAGCCTGGACTTTATGCTTCAGAGCACGAAGCACATTATTTTTTTTTTCCTAAAATATTACAATTTTAGAGTAGAAAATGTGTTTTAAACATGCAGTTTCTTACAAATAACCCATATCACTTATGTAGTCATATGTCATTTCTGAGAGAAATGAACAAAAACTTAACTTTCAATATTGCAATCTTCTCCCCACACCTGTTTTTTTAAAGAAGCCGTACGTTAGACTCATTTTGATAAGCTCCAGATGCTCCTAGAAATTTTGTGTCAAAAAATTATAATCTACAACAGCAAGAAAGAACCACAGAAAATTTTTAAGCACGTTTGTAGCTGGAATATATTTTTCCTATCAGGCAGAAAGGCATGCGTAGAGCAGGATTACTTGTTACTTATAACTTTGACTCTGATTTGGGATGCACTGATTGCACCGATGTAACTCTGTCTGGATACCCCCGTATAGAATACTGAATATCACGACAATTTCTCAAAATTCCTGGACAAATAGGACTAAGGAAAACATAGAAGTTAAAAGTTAGGAGTGAGAGGAACTACTAAGGCAGAGGCGCTGATTTTGTGAACCTGAACTGTCTTCTCAAATGCTGCTTGTAAACCATCAGTGTTATCAGGCCCCTAATATATCTGGGCAAATACAAAGGGGTGAAAAATCCCCACAGGTTCCTAGGGACTACCAATACCACATGATGTACAGTCTGGATGTCTTTCCTAGCCCTGCAGGAAGTGTTGGGAAATTCAATGAAAGCCACAAGCATCTCTATGAAGTCTGTAGTGCTGTCAACATTTCCTGCTCAACATGACATTTGCTTGTAGACCCTAGAAGATTTTCCCCTCCTTTTCCCTGAAGGTCCCAACATATAAATGACACCATAAAATGTATCCTGATTTGCTTAAAATAAATGCTACTAGGAACATGGAAAAATTACCAGAAGTTCTGCAAATTAATTTCTTAATGATTTCCCATCCAGTTTCTACTCAAACTGAATATGCAAAGTCAGTGAAGAGCGAGAGTACAGCCTAGAAAACTTCTGGCACAAACTGTTGCAACGACGGGCCTCAAGTACAGAAAGCCCTACTGTCAGCATTTCCCACGAGATACAGATTCATAGTGGCTTGTCCACACTCTGTAAGCAGAGAAAGAAACGTTCCTGGCATTGCATAAGTTCCTATAAGAAATGGAGGGTATAGACAATTTCTGGTTGTACTGCACAGGTTTCTGCTTCTTGTTTCATTTCCCTGTCATTCTGCCAATCTGAGCACCCAACTACTGTGGCACATATATATGTATATATATATATATATATATACATTTTTGGATTTAACCATTCTAATGCTACAGTTTTCAGGCAGAGTTTGAGGCCTAAGATTCAAAGTAGGAGATGTGAAAGACTCTTGAATGGTATACAGAAAAACTCTCCTCATAGGGGAAGAAACAAGGTCAAAATCGTTTGTATTCCATGTGCACTGTACATCAGTGAAAAGTTGGATCGGTTGTTATTATACACAAAATTTTGGGCATCTGGAAGGCATAATTTTAATAGCTGTTTCTTGGGTAGTATTTGCTTTATGTAGCATAACTAGTTGTTGGTTGGACTGAGAGGATCTAGTGCTCATAAGATTTTATTTTTTTTCCAAGCTGAACTGTCTGAAAATACACCAACTTGAGGTAGGCAGGTATCATTTCTACATCTGGGCAATGCAGATAATACTTGCACTCATTAAAAATAATAGCTCATTTCTGTGGTTATTAGAGCATAAGTAAATTAAACTGCTAATGGTTTGATGCACTTCAAGCTTTGCACTTTTCAGATTTCTGCAGCAAGTATTTAAATAGTAACAAATGCACTCAGTGCATGTGGACTTTTTTCTTTTATTTTTTTTTCACCCCTCAGTTTTCTTTGCTGCCCATTGTTTTAACATGATAAACATGCATCAATCTCAGTTGTAGTTCTCACTCTCTAGTTTGGAATGCCCAGTTCTGTTTTCAGGTCTGGGAACTATTCCAGTTTAGAATATGTAGAGGGCTTCATGAAGGCTTTCGCTGTCAAAGAGTTTTACAGATAACTAGCTCAATTTAGTGAACAATCTCACTTGTGAAAGGTAATGGATTTAGCTTTGAGAACAACGAGTGAAGCAGCAATCTTTCTCTTATGCACAGGATTCCATTTGCTCCTTCTTCCTGTAATTCAGCATGGGGATTGGGACAACATGCTAATCTACAGGAGCAATAAATGTGTTTTATTACCCTGACCAGCTGGCCCAACCTTGTTTTAATCAGGAATTTACCTATTACATGAGGCAGCAGGTGAGGATTGGAAAGGAAAGGATTCAGGGGCATTTCCTTGCCAGAAAAGTTCATCCTTGTCAAGGTAAGCAATTTTCCATAAATATCTAGTGTCAGTAAGTTGTCTTCCTACACCGCACCCTGAATAACTAACTGAGAGGAAACTCGGCTCTCTTAAGACTCGTAGTTAAACTGGCTGTCTTTACTGTTTCTCAGGGTGAAGAGAGCAAAAGAGGATGAAAAAAACAGTCCACACTCACAGATATATTGTATATAGGATGCTTGCTAATACCTTTTAAATTTTAACTGTTCTGGTCTTCTTGGAGCTTTCATAGAATTAGTATTCTTGCCTAATACAATCAGCTACTAGGATGTCTAAATATTTTGCCTCACACAGTGGCGATATTTTTGGTAACTACCTCTACTACAACTTTTGTCCTTCATTTTGTAAGCATAATCATTTCTTATCCTTGACCTTATCCTACATTTGTTGACTTTGGACTTGCAGAAAATGTTGGACTTCTACTACTGATTTTTTGTTCCAGCTGTAGCTGAAATTCTCCTTCCCTCATCTCAGAAAAACTAATTTTCCATTTATCCTTGTGTCCTCTTTGAAGAATGTATATTTTGATTTTCTGTCCCTTAAACTGATCTAGCTTTGCCTTGACTTCTGACTGAAGACCTTCTCAATGTGTTTATTTTTAAGATGTCAGTTTTCTCTGCCTGCAGAATAATATTATAAATGAATGTCCAGAGAATTATGAAAGAATCTAAGTAGATATGATTCTATGCTGTCATCTGATCTCCCATCATGTTATTCAACATAGCTGATAAAGTGTTGCCTGTGGGTCTGACTGTTACTGAACTAATCTAACCATTATTTGCTATAAGGCTTAACAAGAACAAGATAGGTATAGCCTCCATGTTTTCATTGTTAAGACAAAAAATATGTCTACTAGGTGCAAATGGCCATGATGTTTCTGCAGTATTCTTAGAATGTACACAAAGATCTTTTCCTGTAGGTATTATTCTCAAAACTATGTACATTTATTTCTGTGATCATTTGGGACTGTAAAAGTACACAGACTTTGTGAAGGGTTGAACTATTCACAAATGCATTCACGTATACCAATATGCCCAGATCTGGATCTCATCTAAGAAGTTAATAAAACAACCCTGAAAATATGGTCAAATGCTTTCCTAATAGGAGACATATATTCCTGAGACAATTTTCAGGTTCTTAAGGCAACCTCAGGAACCTGTGTAGATCTTGTGAAGATCTAGTTCATAAGCATTAAGAAACAGATGGGAAGACTTAAAATAGATCTCCAGATGTGGAAAGTTAAACCTGCAGAAATGTGTAATTGAGAAATTTGGTTGTATTTTTTTTTCCCAACACATTGTTGTATCTGCTGCTATAAATATTGCTAATTTAGTAAACCAAGTAAAATCATAAAGCAAAAGTAAAAATCCTATGAGGTNTTTTTTTGGTTTTTGGTTTGTTTTATTTTTTAGGAGACAGCAAACGTTTAACTCTTACCAACAAATTTCTGAGGCATAGAGCTCTTACGTTTGGCGACGTTACTTGCTAGTCTATCCAGCACGAGGGATCTTTCTGACCCTATCTTGCACAGGTCTTCAGCCATTTCACTCTGGTTAGTTTCCTCTTTTATGACTGAAATCAAATGACATCAGAAGGATTAGGCACGCTTGTTCCATTTTAGTGGAACCATTGTCTTCAGGTTAGTGTTTCTTAGCTAATGTCTTTTAGCTCCCAACCAGCTGGAACGAGGAGCTCACCACTGCAGACATAGGTCGATTCTCACTCTTTGTAACCAAGTCCCTCACACTGATTAATCTGTACATATGTTCGTGTTTCGCTCATTTAAGATACAGAAATGAAATTGCAACTGCAAGGCATCTGCCTGTATGTAGCATAATCATTCCACCCTTTTTCTGCATCCAATCTGCACAGCCATGGGTAGATCAGGTCCTAATATTGTATTGGCCATGAAGCAGTTCGTCTTTTTACCCTGCTGCTGTCACCCCCACCTCTCACAGCCTATGCAATTACTGCTTCTTTAGCAGGAACAATGGGCTAATTTCTCAGTTCTATTAGTGGAAAATGTACTGGCAAGCTACATGAACGTCCCTCCAAACACACACCTTTTTTTCCCCCTGATATATATTGCCATACTTCCCTGATGCAATTTCTGACTTTAAATCACAATTTTAGCCAAATCACTGAAGTGACATCTATAGTGGAGCACTGATTTCTGATACTGAAGCCTGTTTTCCAGCCTTGTGCAGCTGCTAAAGACACTGCAGAATTAGAAAGAAGCTTAGCTGTGAGTCTCTGGAACACGGAGACTATTTCACTTTAGCTACCTTTCACTTCAGTACTTTTGAGCAGAAACAGAACGGATATATGAAAATGAACTTTAAAAACAATGGCTTTAAAAAATACATGCAAGAGTGTTTTTTCTGACTGCCAGCACCTAAAGAAAAGATAACAAGCAGTGAGATCACAGCAGGTTGTGTTTTTTTTTTCTCCAGAGAAAGGTGGGAGAGGGATTAGTTTTATTTTTACCTGCTAGTGGGATATTTATATTTTTCCTAAACTTATGAGTTATAATTAAAGGGAGAAGGAAAATGTGCTTTTTAGATTCTGCATCCTATTTCAATTTGGTGCAGCACTCTGCTACATTTCACCTTCTCTGCTTGCTGAGAATTTACCACTGTATTTATTCCATTTAGTTCTGTCAAAGGTTTGCAGAACCCATTACTCTGGTACCCGGATGTTTCCTAATAGTTGGGAAAATGCAGTGTTATTTTGGCAACGCAGCACTGCCATAAAAGCAAGATGGTTGAAGTTTCATAGTTCTTGAAATTTGCAAAATCAGTGTCCTGGACAACAATGTCCTACATCACCAAGAAGAAGAGCGCATAACTGGTTCTTGATTCACTATTGCAGTAGCACAGAAAAAAACCAACCGAAAAAACAAAAAAACCCCACATGGACAAGTTGAATTAAATGCTAATTTCCATCCTTGCAACTGAACCCCCCTGAAATTTGCCACCAACCTGATAACTGTTTTTCTGTAATTTGCTGCTTCTGACCTGAAAAACAAAATTGTCTTTCCAAGTGAAAATCCACAAGAGACTGAGGAACTGTAATTGACCCTTTTTAAGCTTCATAAACTATTTATTTCTTCTCTGTTATTTCTTCTCTGTTATATACGGTTTAGCATCCATATCCTGGGCTCCATCAGAAGAGGGGTGGCCAGCAGCGAGAGGGAGATGATTGTCCCCGTCTGCTCTGCCCTCGTGAGGCCCCGTCTGGAGCACTGTGCCCAGGCCTGGGGCCCCCAGCACAAGAAAGATGTGGAACTGTTGGAGTGAGTCCAGAGGAGGCCACAAAGATGATCAGAGGGCTGGAGCAACTCTCTTGTGAAGAAAAGCTGAGGGAGCTGGGGTTGTTCAGACCTTATTGGAGCCTTTCAGACCTAAAGGGGTCCTACAAGAGAGCTGAAGAGGGACTCTTTTATCAGGAACTGTAGTGATAGAACAGGGAGGAATGGCTTTAAACTAAAAGAAGATAGGTTTAGAATAGATTTTAAGAGGAAATTCTTTACTGTGACGGTGGTGAGATGCTGAAACTGGTTGCCCAGAGAAGCTGTGGGTGCCCCATCCCTGGAGGTGCTCAAGACCAGGTTGGATGGGCCCTGGGCAGCTTGACCTGGTGGGTGGCAGCCCTGCCCATGGCAGGGGGTTGGGGCTGGGTAGGCTTTGAGGTGTCTTCCAAACCAACCCATTCTATGATTCTGTGATTTTACATAGGCCTGATAAGACTTTAGCATGCGTCCACTCAACTCAACTGCAAAAATCCAATGAATACCTCTAAGAGAAGAGCTTCACATGAACAGTGAGATTGTAGTCCTCTAAAGTAAGAATTTTGCCATTAGATTCAGGAGATTCCTAATTTCATGCTGAATCTCCTTCTTTCAAAGGAAGCAAACAAAAACTAAAATATAAATACAATCTCTGGCTCTACTACTTACTCCTCTTTGCTGGATCTTTCCCTTAAATAAATGCTTTTTCAATTACATTTTTTAGATTTCTAAGTCAATGGAAATCTTTCACCATTTTCGATCCTTTCAACTGATTTATTTTTTCTATGTACTCTTCATGAGGTATTTAAAAAAATGCTGTAAAAAGCCATTCTGCTGTAGCAGAATGTTGAATCAGATGCCCTAGAAGATATTTTTGCCAACTTTTTTGAGTATGGAAAAAAAAAAGGCTTTAATAGCTGCATATCACACCCTGACATACCATAAGAACGCTGGTAATATAACTGCTTCATTTTCTATTTATAAGGAAGAATGTACCAAAAAAACCAGAAGGACACTTACTCATTCTGAACTGTTTCATTGCACATTTTCAACTTTGAGTTTATAATGAAATAATGTAAAGATTGCAAAATGTGATGTATACTCAGGACTACTCTGTTTGCAGAGAAATAGAAGAGATTGTTTACAATGCAAAATAGTGGGAAAAAATGCAGTTTAGTTTTAGTTTTAGAAAAATAAGGAACTGATTTATTAACTGAATGTTAATAATTTTATTTTTAGGAGTGAAATTTTTGGGAGGATACAAGAGCTAAAACCAGAAGTCAATCCTGTGCTTTTCTTCTAAATTGCAAACGTACTCCTATTATATCCAATATGAATTTATGTGATGCTTTCAGAATATCACGATATGGTAGGAAAGTATTTTTCCAAATTGTTTATCAGTACCCCCAAGTTTTCATCCCAGTAAGATAGTAGCTATTCAGTCTTAATTAATAAAAAATCTTTTCTGTCATGATTTGCTATAAGCCAAGTTGAACCTATCATCTCTAAAATTATATTATTTTTCATTATAGTTTCTGATTCCCGACCTCAGTTTCATATGGACATTTTTGCTTACAAAGTAAGTATTAGTTCAGATGTTTGTTCATGTCGATTTTCATGTGTTGCATGCAGGCATTTCAAATTCAATGCCAGAAATTTTGAATCCCAAGACAGAAAACTCCCTTCTAAATCCTATCACTTCTTTGAGGGTAAGTATTGCTGCCTGCTGTGTATTACTTTGAGATTTTCTATTTGTACATTCTCCAGCCCCTCAATAAAATTAGAAGGAGCACCGCTTTAATATACTGTCTCCCAGAAGTAGCTCAGCTGCATTCACTGTTGTCATTATGTGCATGTACTTTACATTACTTGATAGCATGTAAAAACATATTCAGGTTCTGTCCAGATATAAGGTATTAAATGAGGCATCATTGCAAATAAGTCAGAGAGAACCTTCCATTTTGTCATTTGACAGACTGAATAACACGTGCTGACAGGCTGAAAAGGGTGTGCAGGAAATTTAACTTATTCAATGGGTTATAACCTGAAGCTCCACCACAGATGCCAGATCTTACGTTCTCTATCTAAAACTGTGTGTGGCTATTTTCTGCAATCAACCTCATACAGATCTTTAGGATCTTGTTAAAAAAAAATTCAAACCCCAACAAATTTTTATTCTATTTCTGGGCATAGTTTTATACTCTATGTTCTCCAAGAGATGGATGTTACCTTCATCATAAGACAGGTTTCTGGGAGAAGCACAACAATTTCTTTTAAAGCTGCTGGGTGGAGGTGGGAAGCTTTTGAAGAAGGCAGTCAATAGATTATTATCCTTTCTGTACTCAGTCAGACTGGCTAAGTTAAATCCCTCTGGCTTCCTGCACTCTTGTTTGGAAGACAGATAGCTCGTTCTTGATGTATGTATTGGTCCCAGTGGTGAAGTAAACCCATTAAGCTGTGCCTGGGAAGGGCAGGAGATAAGCAATGCAGGAGATTTTGCAGCCTTACCTAAAACACTGATACGAACTCTTCATTAAGAACACATCTGCAAGAGTACTGACATACAGGACTCCAAGCACAACTAAGTGTTGTGATGATGTAGTCACACTTTGGTCTTGAGATGGTAAACTGAAATGTTCCAGGTCTGGCAAGTGGTTACTACATACCTGGCTTTCACTTTGGCTTTTTGTTTGAGCTAAACAAAATGAGACAAAAGCCAAGTATTTATCAAATATAGAATAAATCCAGATGCAATATCATACGTATGGTGTTGTGTGTATATATGCATAACGCTCTGCATTTCCAGCACAAAAGATGCCACAAATGGTTCTTTTTGAATTCCTTTTTCTGGGCACATGACAGAACAGTGTTAATCCCCAAATGGATGCTTTTATTACCTGAATAAAGGTTGCTTGACATACTCATGGTTTGCAGGTAGTTATGACAGCGTTCTTTATGTTCTTCCAAAGAGCTGCGCTGCTTATAGCTGCGACCACAGTATCCACACTTATGGGGTTTGCCAACTGGAGAAAATAAAATTATTTGAGAGATTCAGATGAAGTATGCAACAGCATATTAATAATGGTAAGAACAACAGGAAAAAAAAGCACAAAAATACCCCAAAAGAAACTAATGATCTGAAATGAAGAATGATTTTGTCTATTTTTAAAAATAATTATGGAAAATTAATTGCACATCTTTTCATCAACAGACCAATTCTGTGGGTGCTGCAAGCTTATTTCAGATGATTCACACCAGATAAGGACTGTAACATTAAATCTTCAAAAGAGACATCTACACGAGTTAGAAATCGAGACGCCTTCAAAGATCTGAGCAAAGTTGCTTTAAAGCCTAGCTCCAACAGAGACTGTGAATGAGGAAGACTTGCAATGAGTGCTGTTTTTGTGGGCACACACCTGCCCATGACTGGATGTCAGTTCTGCTGTAACAAGACTCAACATTGCCCTTTTAGAACCATGTTAGATTCACGTTTTCTTGCTCTCTGCTATTGGAAATTTGAGACAAAGGACGTGACAAAAATTATCCTGTTTTACACCAATCCAGATTAAAGTAATTCCTGGAATTTCACAGTGATAATAGGGTTTCTTACACCTCTGGACCTGAATTTTCTGTCTGAGCACGAAAAGACTGTCACCCTACATGGGATTTCACAATTTTACATGGTTACATAGCAACCCTGCCCATGGTAGGAGATATGGAACTAGATGATCTTTAAGATCCCTTCCAACCTAAGCCATTCTATGATTCTATGAAACTTTTGAATTTTATTTACAAATTCTCCGATGGAAATCAGACTCAGGCATCCAACTTGTTTTATAATGTGTTTGTGTCAATTTGCTAATTATGGGAACAAATAAAAATCTATATTCTATGCTTTGTCTTTTAGCTACAGAATCCTAAGCACTTGCTGAAAGTATTAAGGTGTAGTGTATATATAAAAAATCGGGATTAAAGTTGCACAGTCACTAAAATCAGTAAGGGAGAGGGAGGCAAAACAGAAATTTAAACATGCAGTTTTCCTGACTCAGATCAGGACTGAGTACAACAATTAGAAATTATTTTGGTTGTCTGGGACCAACCCTAGGGTTCTTATCATTTAATGTGTGTTAGAAGAATTTCCTTAGTTTTGCACAACACAGAAATGTCCCTTTGAGAGCTTCCCTTCCACAGCTCAAAACTACTGTCTCAAAGCCAGCTTTCACAAGTGAAGTTACCAGTGTCAGTTCCAGCCATTTGTCTTGGTGGTCTCCTATCCATTTTGCATTTCCATCTTAGCTTGGGAAACTAGGTGAGACTACAGTCTTCTTTGTGAGGTAGTTTAAAGTTGCTAAGATGGTGTTGCGTAACAGAAGGTGTGTGACGATGTCTTTTATTAAACAGCGAGGTTAATAGTATTGGAAAACTGCAACTATTCAAAGAATATTTATTCAGCTCTCTGTATTACTGTTGAGAGAAAACACTGAAAACCTCTAGCACAGTCCTCATTTTTGGAAGATTCTTATCTCCTTCCTTCCCCCTCCTCCCCACCTTTTCTCTTTCAGTGTATTTGTAATAACCAGGTGCAACAAATAACTGCTGCTAAATGCTGTAGGTGGTATTCACTCCTTACGCCGAGAATGACTACCAGACTGAGTGTTTTTGAGACTTCATGACTTAAAGCCTACTGTGTTCAGACCCTTTGTTATCTATGTATGCAGATAAACGTCATCCAAACCCTAGAACATTCAACAGCTTTAATTCATGCTAGTAGTTCCGTGAAACGTATTACTCACATGCGGTTTGTAAGACAAAACCCTAATACAGAAATTTCGAATTGGCCAAGAAGTATGGGAAAAAAACTTTCTGGTGAAGGACCATGAGTGCAAGCGTAGGTTAGTCATTTCTGTGCTGCTACAACACCGTGGCCAGCTCACAGCTTGGCTAACGCTGGCACACAACCACTCGCCTTCCCAGGGCGAGAGGGCCTCTCACGCTTGGGTCACTGTCACTGTCGCTGTCCCTCTGCAGTCTGGGAGCACCCCAAGGCGGTCCTGCACCCCCACTTACCGGAGTGAGTCCGCAGGTGGCCCGTGAGGGCGTCCCTGCGCCGACAGGCGTAGTTACACAAGTGGCATTTGAAGGGCTTTTCACCCGAGTGCAACTTGATGTGGCGCAGGAGGTTGCCCTTCTGCGTGAAGGAGGCTCCGCACTGATTGCACTGGAAAGGGCGTTCTCCTGAGGGGAGAAGGAGAATGTGTGTGAGAACAAAAAATCCTATGTGGGAACAAGAGAAAGATTTCAGTGAAAAAAGTTGTTTTCTCCCTGCTGCTCTGTGACTTCCACCGGCTGCAGGTTTGATATAACATGAGGCTTTCAGACTAAACCTGCCAGTTTCTTAATGCTTCACTGGCTGGGTCAATTTGATCTGAAAATCTAATTTTTTTTTTTCTAAATCAGAATGGCACATCACAATGCAAATTCAAACTCATTTAAATAAAGTGACTGCAACATTTTGTGTTGAAGAGCCACTCTTCCTGATCAGCAGTTTTGGAATAAACCAATATCCAATTTTGCATGTTGTGGCATTTGGTGGGGTTTTTAATGTGGCTTTTTTCAAAGGGTCTTTAAAATATGCCACTGAAGCAGCAAAATAAAAAGGAAACTCATTAAAAATGCATTTCAGGATCACAAGTTCATTTCAGCGTTACATTCTTATATTTAAATGAAAGGCACTTCATTATAACAGTTATAATAACTTCTTTTCATTTACATTTTCCCTGTATTTTCCCTTTCAATTTCTTCTCCATTACCTGTCTGTCCCTAAGCAGCCAAATCAGGAAAGAGACAGAGAAATAGAGAGAAAGAGAGAGAGTGAAATCACATAAGTTGAGACAGTGCAGAGGAAGCCCTGCACTTCCACACAGCACTCCCAACTCTTCTCTCGGCAAGGTGTTGGCAGAGCAGTTCTAGAAATGGGCTCTCCTTGTCCGTGCTTGGGAAAGACACAGGGAAAAATGTGAAGTCACAGACTTGGTTTGTCTACATGAGTGCCTGCTATCAAGCAAGTGAATTAGGCAGCCTGTGCAATAATTAATATGGCTGCTGTTTGCTTCTTAATGCTGCTTTAAACCGGTCATTTATTCCCTTAGCTATTTATTTTTGACTTAAGATATATGAGGCCTTTTCTTAAGTCAGTGGGAAATAAAGTATCTTATGTTTCCAGTGGTACCAGATAGCAACAGAGGAAGATTTATACGTGAGAGCACTTAATCAACAGGATTCGTTCCTGCATGTGCACTTCTCATAAGACATAGCCTTTGCCTAAGTCAAAGCTGCATTTGAAACTCATATGCTGAATTCTGTTCTTTTTAGGCATAGATGTAATCTGCTTTAGTAATTACAATGCATCAGCTATGCTAGAAACAGCTCAGAGATGACTTGCCCTTAACTTTCCTATTATAGCAATAATACTGAATGTAAAACTTCAGTGCTGAAGTTAAAACACGCAAAAAATAAATACAAATTAAACAACTGCTTTCTTCTCTCTTGCTTAACCATCACGTATTACTTTGGACATCTAGGACCAACCTGTATGTCCATACATGTCCAGCATGAGATTTTTTCCCTTTCGGATAATGCAGAAGAAAAGCTGAAAAGCAATTAGGTAGCAGCACAGTCCCAGCACAAACACCTGCAAACTGTGACCGGGGCTGGCAACTTCAGCATTCAGCTAGCAGTGAGATGAGCCTACTTTATGGCAAAATATTTTCACTGGTCAAACAGCCCCATGCGGGCCAGCCCATTCCCCACCCAGCCAAATGAGCTCCCTGTCTTTGTCCACCAGGTAACTGGATTCATCTAAACTGCATCTGCAGCTGGTTCAGCTGAGCTGGTCTGTAGATATATACTATATACTTAATAAACCATGCACAGCAGTTGTTAGGGGAAGATGAAAATAGGTAAGAGTGTGTCTGCTGTACCTCTGAGCATATGTGACAGTCAGTCAGTGTGGCAGGTATTGTTCAGAAATGGACTGAAACAGTGGTGAAGAAGTCAATTTGTGATGAGGGACACATTCAGAAGAAATGGTTAATTCTTATTAGGCAGCTTTTTCTAGCATTCATTTCTGTTATTTTATACTCAGAGAAGAGTTAAGAGGAGAAAACAAGGGTTGTAGAATTAGTACTCTGGGAGATATACCTGAAGTAAGAATGAAATGTAGCTCCAGCCTACAGCTCTCATAAGTACAGGGTAAACCTTACACTGAGTGGAGAAGACTGGCAGATGGGAGCATCTTGGGCTAGACTGCTGCATACCAGGCATTTCTACAAAACTTACAGTGGGATGAAATGTAGGGGATCCTGGACTTGTGCTGCTGTACAACTGAAACTGCATCACCACTGAAAGACCCTGAAACTACACAGAGCTTTGCTGGCCCTCATCTGTTCACACCACAGTTACTGGAGTGGGGTACAGCTACGTTTTGGCATATCCATCATCTCACAAAGCAAACACAGATCCCAGCCGTTCCCTAGTAGAAGGTGACTGGCTGCAGCATTATCCCAAAACAAGAGGAAAGGAGAAGACGAAGGAAAAAATGCACAATGCATCTGCTGCCAGCTTTGTGTGGTATTTTCTTACCCATGCTGAACAGCACTTGTCTGCCTAGGGTGGATTTCATTTCTGGATGTGTTGCTATGCAGGGACGGGCCCAGAGCAAAAATCAAAATGGAGCCCAGAACTGAATCAACCACCAGTGTGTTGGTTGCAAGCTTTAGTGGGACCCAGGCCCTGGACTACTTATTCAATGAAGAATATTTCTCATCTTAATTGAAATCTTATTTCTTAAGCAGCATAATGACAAAATTACTCAGAAGTGCACATAGCTTTCCTTCCTCACATGTTCAGAAACATTGATTCTTCAGGGAGCGTTCTCTTTCTAAATAAATTTGAGACGCTTGGATCTAGCTAACAAGACATAACGGAACTAACTGGTGACTCAGGCTAAAGGGATGTGTGCATGAAGAGGGAATATACGGACACATACACACACAAATATGTATGTATAGGCACACAAGCACACACATGTACAGGCCGAGGCAATACCCGGAGCTCCCAGCACTGGGGGGCAGGCGGGGTTTTCTCTCTCTCCATTTCTCTGAACACTGAGCATGGCAGCAGCAGCAGGCCAGGGAACACCACACACTGAAGCCTTGGGGCAGGTGAGTGATGGAGTTGGACATCTGCAAGCAGGATGTGCTCCGCAGCTGGGAACAACAGGTCAGGTCCTGGGAAGCAGCCAGCACCTTCCAGCTGCTGGCAGTGAGAAGGGGCCAGACATATCAGGTGCTGCTCTGCATATCTGCACTTGGCAGGTGTTTTCATTAAAAGTAATTATGGCTTTTATCAGGTCAGGCAGTCATTTTATTTTGGCATTTCAGTGTGCTAGAGTTTTGTTCACTTATCAAATATTTATTTAAGAAAGCTTCACTGCATATGCAGGTTTTACATGAATTAGCAGCAAAGTAATTCATTTGCGAGGCTTATTCCTTCATCAGGCGTGTATTGAAATGGGCTTCAGCATAGACAGGTAAGTGTCTGTAATAGTATATCCCATTTCTACATTAATTTTCGCAGCACAACTGAAAGGCAAAGCAGTCACCCCATGATGTCCCTTTAATTTGAGCTGCCAGCTCCGAGCCTCCTCTCCCTCACCAGTCCCTGCAAAAGCATGGCTCCCCTCAGAGCTGCTTACAATAGGGCCTGAAGGTGAGATGGGACAGAAGGGAAAGGCTAGTCCATGGAAGGACTCAGGGATTCAACTTCATAACCCTTAGCTTAATTATCGATAAAAGAAGGATGTTCTGTCGAACAGAGGGGCGTTTGCACTCTGGGTTTTAACTATGTGCCCTGACTAAAAAGAGGATCCTGTTGGTAAGGGATGGGCACTACAAGGGGCCAAGAAGCCCCGGTTGTCTCGCACCTTCAAACTGACAGGGCCTATGAGGCAGTGCCAGGGCCGTTTGGTGTGTGCCTGGACAGCTGTGCCAGGCACAGCGCTTTGGAAAACAGAGGCCTGCTTCAGGACGGAGGATGGAGCTTCTGGAGAGGCTGGCTGGGGGAAGGCAACCTGGCTCATCCTGCTGAGACATGGCTAGTGCAGATAGTGTGTGAACCCATACAGCAAGAAAAGACAGGCTGACACTGCTCAGCCTTGGTGTAACACCGTGTCTGGTCTTTGGGAGCCCAAAAAGGCTGCTCCTCGGCTACAACAGGCGATGTGTCAGCCACGGCCGTGCTGCTCTACTGCCAGCACCGTGTGATGCTCAGAGGTACATGCCATGGCCCAAAGGATAACCTGTTCTGAACAACTGTGTGGGCAAACACCTTTTCTTGATTATTGCTGTAACATCAGTTCAGGACAAATTCACAGATGTCAGATGCTTTCCTCTAATTTTTCACTACAAAGACAAGCACAGTTTGGCCACTTTGTTCCCATTCCCATTTCCATGTGTGTACATGTGTCTACACATATGCATACTGTTTATCTGTTTGTCTTTCTCATTTTGTCATCTTTTTATCAGGTTATGAATTGACTTTCTACTTTAGCTTTTAGGAAGTACGTTGCAGCTTCTCTTCTAGGAAACTAGCTATGGCTTTCCTAATAAAGACACCTATCTGCTCTTCCCTGTCTGAAGGATTCATCATGTTTGAAGCAGGGAAACAAAAAAGCATTGCTAGCCATGGGTTACTTCTGAACATGACTAATCCATGTTGAACCAATGGATTGCAGCCTTGGAGAGCTTGAGCAGCCATGGGCATGATGACAGCTATCATCCCTGTGGTGCTGCAGGAATCCTTGTGAATGCTCTCCATTAAACTCCAACAACACTTTGTTAATCCTTAGCAATTCTGGGGAAAACATTTAGGCATGATGTGGAGGAAGGAAGTATCTGCTTGCCTCAGTAACATGACTAGTTCAGCGGAATTTAACCCTCCGGACAGGTCATTTTTACCTTAAAAATATTTCAAAATCTCCTGCCATCTGAATATTCATGCGGAACTGCTGAAAATTTGTTTTCAAAGTAACTTGTACAGTGCAAAAGCACAGTTCAGCTCTTCTCCTTTAACTATGGATGACCTTACAGTTTAGATCAGAACCCTAACTGTTATACAGCTAATATCAGGTAAGATAAGACTCACCCTGCTCTTCACTTCATTTGTTTCAGCCTCTTCATTTTTACACTCTTTGAGACTATTTAGAATTGCAAAATTGAAGCAAGATTCACTGTACTTTGATAATGAAAAGCCATCACTATGCAGCACAATCTCTTTACCTGTCTCTTTTAGTGTCCCGGTAGAAACCTTTTAGTGCAGACCTCACCAGTGACAGTACTTGCTTTTACTTTATGGAATGCTTGACATAAAATTAACCCCTTTTTTCCTAATACTACCTGTACAGTTTCCTTAAAACTTTAAATTACTTATTCATTTTTCCAATCACTTTTATAATCATTGATCCATAATGAACTTCATTGCACTGTTGGAAACATTAGAACTGGGTCAATTTCAGAGCTGGACACACTTTTTCTTTCCAGCAATTCTTGGAAGTTTCTTACCAATTAAACAAGATTTCCTTTTTTTTTTTTTTTTTGAAACTTGAATTCAGATATCAGTTTTGTTATCAGCATAATGTACAACTGTTGACTGGAATGAAATTATTCCTGCTTTCTATTACGCTGACAAACCTTGTTTGGTTGGTTTGTTTTTTCTGTTTTCTAACCCAATAGATGGAATTCCATCAAGAAGAAATTTAAATTCCTGTGCTGTCCAAAATGCAATAACAAAATAACCAAGTTCCAAATGCCCACCAATGCTGCATTATCTTACAAGAGGGAACATGCACATGATACTCAGAAAAAAAGTCTTAGTTCCTAATACGTGGCTGATTCTTGTCAACTAAGTGAAAAACTATGCCGGGCCTTACCAGTGTGGCTTCGTTTGTGAACCATGAGCACATTGGGACCGATGCAAATTATCCCACAGATATCACATTTTAGCTTTCCGTTAGGAAGTCGAATGCCTCCAACTCCTGACATAGCCTTGCTGCCTGGGCCATTGTGTGAGCCATTCATTTTCTCTCCCGAAGTATCAAGCATTCGTAAATCCTCTGCACATTCTTCCCCATTCATTTCACAGGCACGCCCATTCTCTTCATCACTCTGAGTCTCTATTTTAATATTACCGGCTGAAAAAAACAATACAGGATGCCACTCAGTTTTGTTGCAGAATAAATATAGTGGCCAAGAAACAATCACATCAAAGGAGTTAACTTCTACACAGAATGTACAATATATCCGAATAACAAAAGCTACAAACATGACTACATTTCTACATGCCACGTGATGAGTTTGCAATACGTGGAGCAATGAACAATCAACATCAGTAAGACAAATAAAAGGCATCCAGGAAGCTGAGAACCCAAATAACATTGTAAGTCTGTTCCTAGGCCACTGAGATTTTTGCATTTGTAACATTAATTTTGACAATTTAGGCTAATTGAAATGAAATTTATAACTAATCAACATCTCATGGATTTGTCCCAAAGAACTGTGAAAATAAGCAACACATCAAAGACAATGGATAAAAATGAATTGAAAATGCAACTTTCTCCACTTGGCAGGAAGGTGCTGAGGGTTGTACTAAATTTGGATATTTATTTTGCAATTCTATAGGGTAAACAAGGACAATGTTCCCATTGAGCAAAGAAAACAAACACTGATAAAGAAACCAAAGCGCAGAAAGATGGAAGGAAGAATTTAGGAGCAAGAATTGGCATCACATGAAATTATACGAGTGATAATTGTGTTTTGGGACAGCAGGATTAGGGTCACCAAGCAAGAAGAGAGAATATCTACAGCCATGAGCTACTATTGAAAAACAGTTACATCAACAAAGATGGGTGGGTGAGCTCTTTTGACTTTATTGGATAGCTCTTTGTATTATAATCCCAGAAGTGACAATTGCTTGAAGCTGGAAGAAAAATGCAGGCATAAATTTGGCATAGCCTGACTACATGTGATAGCTTGTAGGTTGGTAAATCATGTCTGACTTAAACCTAAATGTTACAGAAAAGGATCAAGATTCAGATCAGTTAATGGTACTATTTGTTCCTCTTCTCTCTGCAGGACTGTGTTATCTTTTGCATAGAACAAACTATCTTCACAGTTAATTCCTTGTTTTCTGATTTGATGATTTCAGTGGAAAAATAGTTCTTCATTAAGCTGCAAAAGACCAAATCTTACTTTCCTTTCAGTGAAAAACCCCACCCTTCACTGGAACCCCAAAAGAAGAGCATTTGCTCTAGAGGCTAGCTGAGTATGTAAGGGGTCTGCTTCGTGCCATAAAGTGCCAGGTCTTTTTCTTTTGTGTAACAGTAATTACAGGGGAGCCTTATTCATAAGCGGTGCTGTAGCAACAAGATAATGAAATGTTTGCTCAACTTTTCCCTGTGACACCCTGCAACCTCCCGGGTGTTCAGCTGGATTGCATGGATGGGTCTGACAGCAGGATCTGAACCAAAGCCCTACTGGGAAACATGCTGGAAGTAAAGGTGCTCACTGCTTGATTGGACACCTTTTATAAAGTCTGCCACTGTAGGCAGTTGAATGTTTTTTTCAAATATCACATTTTCAATAAAAATTATATGTAAGATAGATAAAGTGCCATCCAAAATAGTAGGTTTTCCTTTAAAGTTTATGTCCTAAAAAGGGGAATAATGTAGAGATATGGAAAAAAAATCAGTGACAAAACAGTGATTTACAAAGGTGATGTAAGTGGCTAATCACAAGTGTTCTACAGAATTAGCAGAATACTACCCTATAGTGCTGTTTTCACTGCGGTGAACAGAAGCAATAAAACCATTCACCTTGAGCATATGACAGGATTTCCATTAATCACACACCAATTCTTTTCTCTTAATTATAAGAATAATAATTTGTATGTAAATATGTACATGATCATTTGTTACGTAAATAAGTTACAGATGCCTTGCCTGCTAGGAATTTGGAGAAGGTGGCTTTTGAAGTAGGCTTTGTGTTAAAACAAAACATATGTGAACAAAACAGAAAGATCACACTACTTAAGCCCTTTGGAGGCATATGTGAACAAATGCACATTACTGAGAAGTGAAATGACTCACAAACAAATCATAAAAGTAGGAACTAGATGGAAATGCTCTGTAGTGAGCTCAATTTGCAGTATACTTACAGGAAAAAGATTTGGGAATTATTGCATGAAAGTCCCTAAAGCCTTCTGCCCCATATCCATCTGCAATAAAGAAGGCAAACAGGATGCTGATTTGTGGTTCTGCTAGCAGGAAATGTAGAAGAAGATGGCATTATTGCTATATGAGAAATACCTAGGAGAAAGACAGAGCTATCATCACAGAAGTAACGCAGGCAGTTTAGGACAAAGCTGGAGCAGCAGTAGGACAGCAAGCAGGGAAATTCAGACCTGCCTATGACGACTGATTTGTGAAAATGCCACATTTTCCAAAGCATCCAGCAAGTTTTGTCGTGTTTTCTAAAAGCATAACCTTTCCTGGGCGTTCCCCTTGCTCTCAGGTTAACTCCTACTGAAATCAAGAGGATCTTTGGCTGAAGCACTGAGAAAGGGCAAACGGGAGTGGAGCACCTAACCCAGCCTTCTCCCAGCCCTGAGGAAACCACAGCCTCCTGCAGTGTGAGGACTTTTTGCTGTGCCAAAGAGTCTCTCTTTCTCTCCTTGCATGCCAGAGATATCTTCTTTATATGTGCTCCTTTCTAGTTACTGCAGTTGTAAAAGTCAAATTGTGCTGTTTTCTTTGCATGTCTGATGCTCTTCTGTAGCGGAAGAACTGGGAGTTAGATTATATACATATAGTTGTGTATTGGCATATTTTTTTGTATTTCTGAGGCTTGTTCTCAGAATATATCTACATATAGGTAGCTGCACAAACACACTATAGTGTGCATATTATGAGTTGCCAAGTCCAAATTAACATGCCCTGGGGCACGCTCATAGAGGTAATGATACAGTTCATTACGTGCTGTAAGCAGTGACAGAGATATTGATCCACTCAGATATCACTAAAGCTCTCTGCAGCAATGCCCCTGGAGCAGCACATCTCCCCTGTGCAATGCAACTGTGTAGAGCAGACCTGGCACTCAGGATTTCCCTGCAGCACTGCTCACCATGGGCTTAGGAACCTCACTCTGGGACAAGGGCTTACGTGTGGTGAGGCCATCTGCCTCACTCTGGCTTCTCACAGAGATTTTAAAGGTCTAGCTAGCAAATAAAATCTCTTCACGTTCAAACCACTCCAGCAGAAATACTCAGGATTTTTGTCAAGTCTGACTGAGAAATGGGAGAAGAGGCTGCACAGCTTTATCTGGAGACTTAGACTGAAAACAAACAACAAAATTCTCTATTTCTTTTGTGAGGGATGTTCTGTCCATCCCTTGCTATAGTGGGCAAAATCACTCTTGGGGCACAAACAACTGGGAATCAGACTTCTCAGATGCAGTGATTAAGAACACAGCATTTGTACAGGTTTCTGAAACAGTTACTTGAAACAGTCTTTGTAGAAATAATGTCTGGTTCATTCATGTTCGTGTGCACATGCAGGCATTAATTAGCTGTAAGGTAATTCAGTGTAACAATTTCTCATTGGCTCTTCTAACACCATCAAGGCATTACTTACTGATAAATTTACTTCAATTTTGTTGTAGAGCATCTTAAAGGCTCTGTGTTTTATTCTCTTTGTACACACTGGTCCTGTCTGGGGGAGTTTAAACCAGGCCCTTTTTTTCAGCAAGTAATGTAGAGTGTACCAATGTCACAGAACTAGCAGATCTGCCCCCACCTCCCTGTTGACCTACTCATATTAAGGAAATGTCACCCCAAAGCAGGGCACCCTGTGGGTCTCTTGTGCTACCTGATATCTAATGGGAGCTTCACTCTGGGTTTTCTGAAGAACATTTGAAATTTATGTGACAAAGAATGTTCTGCGTGACTAAATGTGCTTTATGCAAAAGTCTTTGGAAAAAAAAGAATTGACATGTCAAGGGGAAGTGGAGTGACAATACAATTTATCTGTCTTTCCAGCTCCATGAACCTTTTTCTTGGGACGGGCACCATAGCTGGCTCAGCATGAGACTCAGGCTGGGCGTGAAGGGGTACGAGAGGTCTGAGTCACACTTCCCTGGAAAGAACTGAGCACTGCCAAGAGGGAAGGCAGGCATTTCGCAATGAGTGAAAGAGTGGGGAGAAGGAGAAACCAAATGGACTTCCTTGGAAACCAGAAAGTTTGGAGGGCAGCTTCTAAAGGACAGGACAGTAAGCAGCTGGGGAAAAGACACGTGAAGGAGTAGTGCTTTGTCTTCAGCTCCACATGGGCTACATCTTATGTGTAAAGGCCTTTGAAGTTTTGTGAAACTTTGGTACTAGCACGGTTTTGAGTATCTGGGGTAAAATTCAATTCTAAAGAGGACATTCACATCCCAATTAATATTCTTCTCAGCTGGGATTTTTAAAGAAGAAAAAATCTTAAGACCTGGCTATCAAAGGAAATTAGGGAGTAACAGAGAATAATAGACCATACTGAAGTTGCTGGGGCATTTGAAGGATAAAGGTACCTAACTCGCATTGATTTTACTGGGATTTAAATACCTTTAGTACTTTTATCACAGTTAAGATACTTCACTGCATCTTGTGGCATATACATGCCTTAAAGAAGTTGTCCTTTAGCCTTTCTTTGAAAATAACCATGACAATCTAATTTTTGGTCATTATATTACTCCATGCAAAGTCTTGCTCCTACTTTGCAGCCAACAGCAAAGAAAATGCCTCTTCAGGTTGTTTCACATAATTTGGGTGCATGTAATTTTTCATTTGGATGGCTCATTTGTTATTCCAAGACAAGTCAGAAGTATTTTGTTGATGTTAGTTGATGCTTAGCGGTAGCTTTAAAGTCCAGCAAGAGTTTTGCATGCAGGCACCACAGCTAATCAAGCAGCCGTCAGATGAAACTTCAACAATATTTGATTCATTTGAGCAGTGGATTGGCAGTATTATGGTGAGGAGGAGAAAACCTTTACCATCATCCTAGCTGGCAAATTATAGAAAATGTTGCTAAAAAGGTAGAACAAGATGAAGAAAGCCTATTAGACCAAAATAAACCACCCCAACATGCCAGTGCGTGAGCAAAAGCAGCTAGGATCTCTTGCTGTTTACACAAGTGCAAGATACAGATATAGAGTGTTGCAAGCAATTCCACCTGCTGTTTCTTCTGTAAGGCATAACAGCTACTCTGTTTTGTGCACCAAACCCTAGCATGTAACTACGCCCTGAAATCCATACCTCCCCCTTTTCTTTTCACATCCTAGTCATTTACTGTGGCATCAGAAAAGTACTGCAGGTGAAGGACATTGTTCTCAAGAATACAAGGCACACAAGAGGTTGTTTGTGCACAGAATATTTAAGGATTCATTTTTCACTGGCTAGACTTAACAACCACAGAGACAGATTCTTTAACTTGTGTTTCCAGCAGCACCTTTACCTTAAGAGCTTCTGAAGGGAAATGAAGAATCATGTAGCTGTAAAAAATGCCAAAAGAAGGCCTGGGCGGAGAAATCATAATGAGCTATGCAATGACCTAAACCCTTATTCAGTAAAATTCAGAAGATGCAGGCATGGCACAGCTTGAACTGGTCCTAGGAAACCAGTTATTTAACTGCAGAAAAAGGGGATGTATCCAAGTGCTGTTAGACGTGACCGTTTTGCCCAATCCTTTCTACATATAGCTCTGTACTGCCCAGTTTTATCAGGCATTTGAGGTGTCTGGATGTGCAAAATGCTGGATGTTGGAGGCCAGCTCAGAACTGCCTAAAAGGTTAGAGCTTACTATGAGACTTAATTGCTATGGACAAAAATAATTAGTAAATAAAACAGGCTGTATGTAGCCCATGTTGCACAAGCTGTTACACAGGGCTTCTATTAAGAAAGGAGCCAGCACTCACGGTGTTACAAGACAGTGGGAACACGAACACAGAGGGAGGTGAATGTCTCAGGCCAGTGAGGAAGTCCCCGACATAGTGCAGGCACCTTACCGCTTCGCTTGTTAGTGCAGAGTTCTGCACTGCAGGCTGCATTGTGGCAAAGAGGGGACAGCAGATAAAAATGAAGGCTTTCTAATGAGAAGCTCTCAGCTGGTTTTTTGATGGGACACAAAAATAACAGAAAGACTTGTAACAGCATGAACCACAGGGTGCACCTGTAGGTACAGCAGACTGGGCACACCGGATAAGGAAATTGACCCTGCGGGCTCGGAGCAGCCCCTCCTTTGACAACAAGTGCCAATCAGCCCTTGGCAGCCAATTTTGCCCCTGCTCTAATTTTGGCTTCCAATCAAATGGATATTATTCCAGAAAGACAGGCGTCCTCAGATAAGCTATCTCCGGCGGGACAACCAGCATGAGGCGCTCCACCCTTCTCGTCGTCCTCTGCTGCCATTTTCTCCCACTACTGCCCAGCTGCGGGTACACAGGGTGCCAGCCCCAGCACTTGCCTGCATGCCTTGGCCTTGACTGCATGGTACGGGGGGCAGAATGCATCAGCACAATTTTCCAGGGCTGTACTGAGATCAGGCTGCAGGGAAGGTGACAAAATGCATAAATAATGAGCATGGTGTTTTCTTTCCTGGTATGAAAAGAAGGGACTCTTGCTCCACGGTGCAGACTCCTGTTAACCTCCTGAGGGTTAGCCACAGGAATCCTCTAACGCACCAGTGAGGATGGATAGATCAAGTAATGACCCTGAAATAGATTAATAAGTAATAGAGTCAGGTAATGACGCTGAAATCTACTCGCATGCTTTAAGCTAGGTGCTTTTGACAGTGAGTTGGTGTTTCAGCAGGAAACCATCCGAGAGTCTGATCTAGTTAGAGCTTATGGTCTTTATCACGCTACTTGCCGGAACATCTTGTACTGGGTGCAAGCTGTTTTTTCAGAAAACTGGTAACTACCTGGCTGCTTGATGTTCATCTGAATTGCCAGTGAAACAAAATTTTGAAGGGGAGAGAAACAGCATAATCAAGAAAAGACATGCTGAACCTATTTCTCGAGTTCCACATGTATGTGTAACCCATGCTTCCTCTATAGGGAGTGCTGTGTCCTTCACTGGCCTTGTGACAGAGAAGCTGCTACAGGCGTGCTGGTAACAGCCCTTCTTGACACTTTTCTGTTTTGAGAAGTAAGGTGGGAAGATTTTCAAACTGAAGGGAAAGGTTTGCTGACAACCTACGGCAAGAACAGAGCTGCTCATCCTCAACAACTTTGCCTCTTCTGCTCCCATCTGATTTTTTATGTGGGCATTGAAGGATGAGGAAGTACCGAAAGGGCATTTAACAAGAAATTTTTAAAAAGCTAAATAACCTCAAGTGTCTATACAAAATGGTGAGGTAAAAATGCTACTATATATGAAAATATTCCTGGCTCACACAGCCATATCTATGTGGAAAGATGTGTTTATGTGCTGGCATCAGTGAAGCTGCATCCTCCAGAAATTCCACAAACATTGCAGCTTACACTCTTCACAGCACAGCAATTGTCCAAGAGAAGCAGAGGCTCAGACATTCCATAACCTAACATTTGTAAGACACCCCCCTCCTCTAATCCTTGCACAAGGGATATTTTGCTGCAATTCATGAGTGTTTACATTTCGTCAATTAATGCAACAAAATTCTAGCTAAATGAAGTCGCATGTGGCAGCCTGGGAGAAGGTGAAAACAGGGCTTTGTAGTCACAAATGCACACCCCTTGTAGCTCATGTAGAGTGTGCACCTTCAAAGAATTCTGTTTTGGAGGAGTGACTAAGACAAGATTCAGCAAGGAGACCAGAGAAACTCCTTACAGATGAGAGAGTCTTACAAGAAGCCATATGGTCATTGCTGGAAGTTGTCCTTGCTGTGCTACAAACCTGGAGTTGCTAGGGGCATCCCTAGCCAAAACAACTTAACAAATGCAGAAATATAGGGGGTAAAACATAGCTACACACTTAATGGGATCACCTACGTACAAATGATGTGAACATCACTTAGAGAGGGAATTTTAAGCCTGCCTGACCAAAAGAAAACCTTGTGAAATCGGAATATGTAGAGAGGGCATTGGTCAGATCTGTACAAGATGCAGATGGCGGTTGCTGTCCTGCAGAAGAAAGCTACTGCCTGGGAGTGTCCTTGGTCTGTGATAGGGAGGGATAGACAGCTCCCAGGGCTACCAGTGTGCTGTGGGGAGGGCACAGGGATGGGGAAGGAGAATTGTTTGTATATTGCTTCAGAGCAGCTAAATTTGCCTTGCCCTGCATGCAAAACTAGCCCTTTCAAACTTTCCCCTCTTCATGCTCCAGTGAACTGCATAGACATCTTTAATTTTGTCCCTGGAGTGACACACATCCTCACTGGCTCAGGATCTGGCCTTGTGAGTCCCCCCATCTGCACATTTACGCTATGCCTTCTCAGTCAGTGAGACAGATACAGGGACTTTTACCAGGGACTGTTTAGCTGCCATGATGATGCCTTGAGTGCTATTTTACACAAATGTCAATAGTTCCCCAGCTGTGAAAGGGTTAGCATATCTAAAATTAGACCACGCAGCTGTGTGTAGGTTAGGGGGGGTGCCTGTTGGTGCTGTGCCAATGCTGTGCGTTGTCAGTCTCCTCTCTCAAGAAGAGGTTGGAGGTTGAAATGGAGAGGAATCTTGACATTTCAGCACTTAGGAGGGAATATTTTATGACAGTTGTATTAAATAGCCAAATTCCAGAGCAGGTTCCTCTATGTCTCCCTCACTGGACAGTGAGAAAAAACAGGGATAGTGGAAGTTTGTTCTAGATAAAAGAAAATCAAATGTAGTCTTCACATTACAGCGATAAATTAGATGATCTCTTCCAGGATTGTATAAAGAAGATAAACCTGAGGTAGCTTACTTTAGCCATACTATTCCCAAGTGCTTAGTTATTTTTCTGGAAGTATCTGTTTGGCACTAGTGAAGTTTTTTCTTTCTGTATTGTAGAAATATTACCAGAAGGTTTTGCAATGTAAACTGCTTCTTACCTGATCACAGTGTACTCAACAGACCACTGAAAGGAAATCCTAGTCTACATCCGGGGAAGAAGCATAAATTGCTCTACGAAGATCCTACAGAAATTCTCTGAATATGGGCACAACAGATATAGATCTTGAGGATAAAAATGTTGGGACAAAATTAATTCTTTTTCATCACATTTTACAGTCAATGCTTTGCCACAGAATCTGGAGTTCCCTCCAGGTAATTAATCCTCCATGCTGACTGTCAAGGAGCTCCCAATGATGCTGGGAAAGTCTTGAAAGCTGAAAGATCTGGATCATTCTGAATATCTGCAGACTGTTCACTCCGAATTTTTGAAGGACTTCTTGTCTTTCTTCGCTCCCTCAGCCATTTTTCATATCTGCTGTTTCATTGCTTTTGCCTCAGGAAAAACAAACTCTCCTTGCCTTCCTTGAACAGAATCCATCCTTAGCCACATTAGTACTGTGATAAGTTATTCTTAACATAATTTTCCCCTTTGTAAGGCATCCAACAATGGCAACACTGTATACTGTCTCCTTGGGTCTTTGAACACAATGCTAAGAGAAAAACCTGAATTTCTTTCACTTTCTGTAACAGCTGACTGAAAAAGAAGGACAGATTATTCCAAAAATCCCAGTTTCTCAGAAAGAAGTGAAAAAAACCCATTACAGAAGTTCAGGCTCAAGAATTTTATGTATGTAAACAGTATTACATCAGGAACTGCTTTTCTTCCCTTTCAACTCTGTTACACAAATGCAAATGAGATCAGAATGAAGTCTCACAGCTAAAGTACTTGGATGCAGGGGGCCATAACTTCTTTCGTGCTAAGTGTATGCAATTCCACTGAAGTCATTAGTGGTGGAGATATGGTGATGTTCATAGAAGGCAACAAGTCCTGAGAGCCTTTTCTAATTTCACAGAGGCCACAAACAAATCACGAAGAGTTTAATAAGGCCACTCTGCCCTAAAAGTGCTTTAAGAAGGAGATTAGACTCCAAGTGGCCCAACTTGTGACAACTCCATAAATCTCATCTCCAAGTGCACCTCAGTGGTGATTTGAAACCCCTGAACTTAGGAGTCCCTTTCCATGTCGCAAGGATATCTCCAAAATCAGAAGGGAGCCATGCCACAGAAGGGTACTGTAAGCTGAGGCTAGTTGGGCTTCTGGTGCAGGTGTTGTCATGCCTTCAGAGGAGAAAGGCCAATACAGCAAGTTGTCGAGGCCTAGCTTCCTCCAATCTTTAGAAATGCTTAGGGCTGGTGAATGTAGTAAAACAGTGTTTTAAAATTATTTACCATTCTCTTGAATGAGTAATCTGACATTTGAAACTCACTGAAAACACAGTCAAGATCACAATCTTCAAACAGCCGCAAACACCATGCTGAGTATCAGTATCTTACATCAAAATACAACCGTTTTCTTCACATGGATCGATCAGCAAAGCATCTAAGCCAACATGTTGCTGGCAGAGCTCCAAGGGAAAAGGCTTATAAAATAATAGTTGTAGAATTAAAAGGCCTTCTACAGCACCACTCTAGTCTACATTGTCATAAATAGCCCCAAACTGACTATTACGGTCAGGTGAAACCTACATGACACAGACCAGAGAGATTCTTTCATCAGGACCTTACTTTCTGGCTGTAGCAGAGTAATCAAATATGATTTAAACAGCATTCAAATGTTGCATGAATTTCTCTAAATTCTTCCACTCATTTCAATAGGCCTACTTTATTTTTAACAACTATCAATGAAATATTTTTACAAAAAGCTAAAAAGTAATATTTTATGGCTCTCCAGCTTGAGGCACTAACAAAGCTAGATTATCAGAAAATACGGATCAGCCTCAAAAACTCTGATCATTGAAAAATCAGACCACTATCTCAAGTTCTGTATTTAAATTCTGGGTATTTGGTCATCTCTGAAAACCAGGACCACCTTCTGTTCGGCATGCATATGCAGGCAGGTATGTGTTAGCCTCTCACAAACACTTTGCCATGACCTGTAAGCTGATTGTTGGAGAAGTAGTTCACAAAAAGGACATACACTGGCATATCCTGGCTTCCAAGCTCTGGAGCTGGTTCAGGCATTGCTTCCCTGCAGCAGAGGGACACTACCAAATGCCTGTTCCACCACAGCACCCTACAGAGCACAAGCAACCGTGTGGCAGTGGAGATGAATTTTGAAGTATCTGAATTATTTTAGAGCTCAAATCTCCTTGATTTACAGTGGTATTTAGATTTTAAAGGTGACCCAAGCTTCTCAGGGCACATAGAGAAAAAAGAAACCCACACTGAGAATGCTGTTGAACTTGAGTCCAAACGCAGCCATAGCTGAGAAACATCATAGCTTCCCCCTTGTCCGGCTTAACAGGAAACCTCTATCTGCTGTTCCTCTAACTCCTTCCACAAACACACAGAGCAGTCTGGACACATATTACCCATTTCCTCCCAACCCACAGTTGTTTATCTCCTTAGCATCTGTCATGGCCCAGAAGTTTGGACCAAGTTCTACACCAGTTGCTATGATGCACATTTAAATCAACCAAGCTGAAAGGCTTCTAGAAAACTCCAGGAAAAAAAAAAAGAGAGAGAGAAAAAGGCAAAGAAAGAAATGTGCGCCTCTCTTTAATGGGTGCCCTAGGAGGTAGTTGGAGCAGAGTCTGAGGGAGTGCTTTCCCAGTTGCCTGAAATCTCAAGAAAGTTACACCGCCTTCAGGCTTACTTCACACACACACAGAGCTGCTAAAAGAAGTTTTCACAGGGTGTTCTGTTGTTTTGTTTTGTTCTTGAAAGGGCAATGCTATGAGTTCTGCACCATAAGGCTTAGAGTTCTGCTTAGCTTCCCTGTCTTGCTCCACACTGAAGTTCAGGATCATGTCAGGGCTTTATCTCTCCTGCTGCAGCAATATCACAGGAGACCCTTAAACAGTCTGTCACCTCTCCTTTGCATTCAAGGAAATGGTGGTTGTTCAATTTGGGATTATCTTAAACTATGTGGAAAGCCATTATCCCAAGTTCCTGAGCCAGAAGCCTCGTGAGTTTCTGTCATTTCTCTTCCCTATTTATAAATCTTTCCCTTTTCTCCCCTCAGCCCCCACTGCCCCCTCTCCACCCTGACCTGCTTCTGCATGCTCCCGGAGGTGAAACCGAGTAGCTGCAGTTGTGACACTGCAGTTTGTGTGTCATATTGTAACCGGGTTTCCACATCCTCCTCACTCTGTTGTAAAGGGGCTTGAAGAGGAAGAAGTGCAAATAATGAAATATAGGAAAGCAGGAAAAGAGGAAGCAGCCAAGAGACATCAGCCCAACTGAAATGCTAAGAATTATGGAGAAGTGACAGAAAGGGAAGCACAGACCAGGAATTATACTTGGTGGCTTAGCAGAAAAAATTACAGCAAACAAAACATACACAAGCTTAGCCTTTTCTGCCTCTACAACAGTCCTCCAGACTACTCCTCTCTGACATTCACTCACTTGACCTGTATTCCCCTTCCCACCTACTTTAAGACTGTTACTGAATTGTGCTACTGTGTGGGCACCTGGACTTCACCAAACCTGAACCTACAACCCTGCTCCTTGTCTTCATATTAAGTAAGAGGATGGACTCAAGTTGTTCTGAGGAAGAAAAGAAGGAAATCAAACATGAAGAAAAGGCCTCAGGATGCCTAGCTTCAGTGTGAGAGTGCTTGATTAGGCAATGGTTTTCTTTGCTCAGGGCAGCCACAGAGGACAGAGTGGTGGAAGAGTACAGAAGGAAATTAGCTAAAGAAGAGCAGGGATTGCCTAACCAGGCAATCCTGCCTGATTGCCAATGGATGGAGCAGACAGCTTAGGAAGTCCTTCCACTGAGATCATGTACAGTTCTGTCCTGCTAATTCAGAATGAAACTTGTCCGGAGCAGAAAGTGTTTAAAACTCACATGAAGAATTTTCTCTTCTCCATTTGTAGGCAAAAGACATACAAAGCAGAATGTGAACCTCTTTAAGAACAGAACATGACTGAACCTTTTACTCTCCCCCTCTCTCAGGGACTTAGTCCGATACAGGATGAGTAAAAAGTGAAACTTGAGAAATGACCCTCTGTAAACACCACAGCCCCTACGTTATGCAGACCTTTTGAGTCAAGCTCCAGTCTTTATCTTATCCGGTGGCTAACTGAATTTTGTAGTTTTTCAGGAAGATAGTGGTGAAATCCTGTATGTAAATGAAGACAGGAGTGTTACACAAAGGTGTACTGCGGTATAATTATTTGTTCATCACTGCGTGAAAGCTACCCTGTTGGAAGAGCTCGTTCAAAACCATTTGTGGCTATTCCCCCACAAAGGAGGCTGTCAGGAGGTGATAAGAAATGGGTATTAGTGAGGCTTCACTTTCTTTGAAACACTCTTGCACAGCAAGCACCAGCAGGCTCTGATATTTTCCCTACGGTTTATCTGTGAATTAGGAAATATGTTTTGGGCCACTCAATCAGTATTGAGTTCTTCAGCTAAAGTTAATGTATTTTGGGACATGCAGGAAAGAAAAGAGAGGAATTTACCTGCCTATGAAGGAGTTAGCTCCTGATGAACAGCAGCATTCCCTTAGACCTTGTGACTGTTGGAGAGCTGCACTGCATTTCCCAGCCTGCAGCTCCTAAGTGCTTGTGTGCTTCCTTACAGAAATAGCAACAATACCTCTAGTTCATGGTAAAGTATCATATATACTGCCATACTTTTCTAGAAATGGCAAGGTGACCAAGCTGTATTATTTACAAGTAAATGCTGATTCTGTGCATACATGCCCATGTACATGCACATAGGTGACTCCAAAAGTAATGCTTCCTATTTATTTCCATGGAAACTACACCTGATACAAAGAGCACAATAACACTATTTGATAGAGGAAATTCTCATGTACAAAATCATTTTTGTACTATTTTTCTAATTGTTTTTCTAATTGTTTTGACTATTTTTCAACATAGTCACCACCATTAGCTATGCATTTTCACCAGCGATGAACAAGAGCCTGCATGCCATGCTCGTAAAAATCTGCACCAGTGGAGGTGACCTACTGTTTCACAGCTACTATGATGGCATAATTGCTAGGAAAATGCTGCCCACACAGTCCATATTTAATCGGCCCAAACAGATGGAAGTCAGAAGGCACCAAATCCAGAGTATATGGTGGGTGTGGTAGGACAATCCAGCAAAACTGGCAATGTGCTCCATGATCTTCAAACTGGTACGGGGCCTGGCATTATTGTGTTGCAAGAGAAAGTTTGTCTTCTTCTCTAGCCTGACCCTGAAAGTTCAATGCTGTCAAGTCAGCATTGTGATGTAGCAGTCAGAGTTGATGTTTTTTCTGGATTCTAGGAAATCCAGAAGGATCACCTCTTTCCTATCCCAAAAGACAGTGCACATTACTTCACCCACTGAGGGCCATGTTTTGAACTTGTTCTTTGATGGGGAATTCACGTCACCACTCCATGGACTGCTGTTTTGACTCCAGCTTGTAGTGGTGACAGCATGTCTTATCACCAGTAAAGATGCAATCCAGGAAACTGCCACCTTCAGCCTTGTATTGATTCAGTAGGTCCTGATAAACTTGCATATGGGGTTCTTTCTGTTTCTGTATGAGCATTCATGGGACCCACCCAATACAAACTTTGTGATATTCCAATGTTACCATCATCGTTTGCAATGCATTGAAGCCGACGTTCAGCTCCGTACACAGTTCCTTCATTGTAATCTGCTGATTCACGCAGATGAGTTGATCAAGATGCTCTTTTTTTCGTGGTGTGACAGCTGTGCATGGCCGTCCAGAACATGGCTTATGTTTCATGTCACTGTTGCCACTGCTGAAATGCACCACCTCACTGTGCTCATGTCCCCTGTTTGGTCTCCAGAAACATTCAGCGAGTGTCAATGAATGGCAATGGGTGCTATCTTTTCCACATGGAGGAAATCAATTCCACACCATTTCTTCATATGCACTTCCATGCCAGACATCATTGTGTCAGACTGCCCCTCTGCTGCCATTTGTCGCATGGCAACAAAATGTAATGGAATATTGGTGGGAAGGTTCAACTTCTACTGCCATACCACCAACAGCCACCTCTGACATCGTGGGACAACATCATAACATAGGAAACATTATTTTCAGAGCAGCCCTCATATATGTTTCTGGGTATGATCACTGTGAAGGTTTTGCCCACCTTGTCTTGTCTCATCTATTACAGAGAAGGGCTGATGTATGTTTTGGGTGTGAGGGCCATGACCTGATTGCCCCTAACTTTTCTGGTTCTAATGTGGTTTTAACTTCAGTGGGGCCCCTCTTGATTTAGATCAGCATTTCCAAAGACAAAAATCAGTCATATAGCTATTCAAGAAACAATGTTCTGTCAAATCAAAAGAGTATTGTAAGAGAGAACTTAGCTGTGGATGTTCTCCACAGTAAATGGATGCAATCTGATTTTGGATGAGAAATGGCAAGCTGAAGAGGCAAAAACATGATTATTTTCCTGTCAAGACAATCATAATACTACTAACTGTTAAATCAGGACAGCAGGAAACAACTAAGCATTGGCTTAGTCCTAGCCTTATGGAAAGGCATGAGTAGTTTACTTGGTTAAGGAGCAATACCATAAGGGGATTTTTATGCTGATGTAAACTTGGAAAAAAGAGAACATTAAATGGCAATAGAAAAGGGCAATACTTGGTCCAAAACTATTCTCAGTTTCTCACTAAGTATAAACAGTCCTTTAAATAATTTTCTTCCTCACAAACAGCAGCTTTCTGCTTCAGCTTACAGAGAATTTGATAATAAACAAAACTGTATGGCCCCAAAGAGGGAAAGGGCACTGGATTCAGACTCAGGAAATCTAGGTTTAATTCCTAGCTCGGCCACAGACTTCCTGCGTGGCCATGGGAAAGGCATTTAATCCATCATGTGCCCTTACTTCCCTATCTGTACTTTTTTTTTTTTTTCAATTCTTTTTTTTAATGGGGATAAGCCTTTTTTTTTTTTTTTTCTTTAATGGGGAAACTCAAAAGTTGTGCTACTGTCTGGAGTGATGACTATTGTGGGTACACGCCTTACAAGTGTCCTAACACGTGAGGCTGGAATCTTGCCATGCTGTGGTCACCCTCCTGGCACGTATCCCACAGGAGGCAACTAAGGAGCATGGGGCAGACAGCAGTGGCAGCTCGTGAAAATGCCACATGTAATCTGTGACACATGCCACAGAATTATGCATGCGTAGAAAGCTTTTTATTGTTCAGTATAATAAATCTCACTTATATCCGTAAAATACTGGAGGTCAAGTGCTTGGAGCCCTCAGCCAGCTCTCCCTTAACTGGGATTGCTCCGTGTCAAAAAGCAGTCTTTTTCTTCCTCAGACTATTGACACAGGAGCAGAAAAGGAACTGTAACTTTCCTCGGCCAGCCTGTTCCCATGCTACCACTCTGTTTAGAGAGTGGTGTAAAAGTCACAGAGGTAACTAATTCAAGAAAAAACAGTGTAAGCTGTTTAAAATATCCAAAACATTTTAAAATTTCCTGCTACGCTGCAACCAGCAGAAGATATAGTGGCCTGAAAAAGGAAAAAAGAGGGGAGCTCAGCTTGTACCTTTATTGTAGGAAATGACTGAATACTGAAAACTGTCATCTCTAGCTCAGATCTGCGGTGCTTCTCATACATGTTCAGTTACAAGCTGTGAAATCTCACTCCAAAACCAAATTGCTGGAGTATTTTTTTGTAACACAAAAGATCTTCAGAAGTATCTCAGTAAAAAGAAAGGCCTGGATAAGAGTACGGGTTTGAACCCATGAAAGTTAAGATGGTTTAGGCATATATCCAAGCTTTACCTCCACCTGCCCGTCCTTAAAAATCAGCCTCACTCACTGTCCTGAGACATCAGTGTTGGACTGCAATTCCACTCATTGCACTGGCACAACTCTGGACTCTTGCCTATGCAAATCAGACACAGAGCAGGAAGGCAGCTCACCCCTTTTTCCAAAAGTTCAAGTGGTACTGTACATTGTTCCTCTGTGCTAAGATCTACCTTAACTAGAAGCCAGGAAATTAATGATTTCATGATTCCCAAAATGATCTAGTCATTTGCTGCCGTTATTTATTTTACGCCCTCACGTAACATCATGAAATCCTTCGCTTATTTATATTTCCCTGTTTTATATTTTTTGATCTATCTGTAAGTTAGGAAGACACTTTTTAAAACAAAGCTGAGTACTTTGAACACTATATGCCAGACCAATTCCACTGTACATTGGAAGAACAGACTGAATTATTCTATTGCAGGTATCAGAAAAAAGAAATCTGCTCTGTGGTCTCCAGGATACTTCTTATGGTTTATATCCTATGTTACAATTTATTATATCTTATTGTGCCCTACTCAACACCGACTTCAGTTAGGAATCAATCATGTATATGCAGCCTTCACTGGTCTGTGAGCTCTTTGGGGCATGCTGTTGATGTTTCTGCAGTGTCTGGGGAAACACAGCACTGCTCCTTTTCTGGAAACCTTATGCTACAACACAAATTCATAGATAAAGAAAAAAATGACCAGACAAGTATCAGTAGAAACACTCAAAGCTTAATTCAGCCCCTTCCCACTTTTTGCATAAACAGTATGATTTTATCCAGCTGATATGAACACAAGACAAACAATTATACACAATTAGAACAAAATCAGTGCTGTGAAAATTGGCGCCAGGCATTCAGAGAGTGATCAAAATTTGGCCTCCCATAAGTGTTCGAGATCTGTTCAGACTATCAGCTTTGGCATTTCCTGCCCCCTCAGCATTTATGGAATGTTTGAAAGTGTCTAGCAGGCACAGTTTTGTCCAACTTCCTCTCCGCTCTTGATTTCATGTCCTAGACAGTGTAAGTGCCCTTTGCTTGGAGGACTCTGTTGCTTTTTAAAGCATGTGCTCAGTTTGCGCTTGAAACACTTTCCAAATACTCCAAAAAAAGCGCACATTATGTTGCATCTTTACCAAACAGAAAGGATTCTAAGAGTATCTGTTACAAGTTTTGTGCTCTGCACCCGTGTCTTTCAAGCAGTTGCATTTATCGGTCAGTGACAGAGCTTATCAGAATGTCAAATAGGGATGATTTTTAGACAGGCAAAACTCTTAAGTTCTGATTCTGCAGCATCTAAACACATATGCATGTGTTTCTGTTTGTGTGGTCAAAGGAACAACACTGAACTCAAGATCTGAGAACTGGAAAGTCTCAAAATTGTATTCTTACTGAATATAATTTACGCAGAATTTGATCATTCTGAAAGGTCTACTCACATAGTGTCTAGTTTCTCCCTAAAACAGGGTCTCTAAGTTCATTCCCACGTTCAGTGTCAATAAAACAAAAATTCTAGGCTGTTTAGGCACATGAAAAATCACCTAGTGTGGTACTACACATTAGGTAACCTCCTCCTATCCCATGAACTACCATTTTGCAACTATTTTTTGCCACCAAGCTGGAGAGTGCATCAATACTACTCAGTCCAGGGTTTGTAATGCACCTAAATATCATGCTTACATGCAGACTGTGTATCTGAATTAAGAGTATGACAAATGGAAAAGGTGAAAACCTTCCCCATTAAAATGCAAAGCAGCAGTAAAGAAGGTGTTATTTGTTCTTAGCTAAAGTAAACTTTGATATCTGGGCCATGTCTTCATTGCACCAGTGTGAGGTCCAGAAAGCAAACTAAATCTTGCAAACGCCATTACCTGTGAACACGTGCATCTGAAAATATAATTTGCCCTAGTGGTTTATGCAGACCAGATCAGGCCACTGCCAGGAAAGTGTACAGACTTGGCCTTTAGAACATAAATCAATAAACTGGTAAACTGATAGGAAAAAAACCCAAAAATATCAGACTGACCAGCAATGCTTTGTTCATTTGAAGAATGAATATCTTAGGGAAAGAAATCACTGCCTTATCCAACACAAAAAGCCAATAGTCATAATGGGTGAGTGTTTCTGAGTCCATAAAGCACTCAAAACCACATTACCCCAGTATCCGAGCGGCAGGCCTGGGGACTCCCAGGAATTGTTAGACATCAGCGCTGCCACTTGTCTCAGCAGTGCTGAGAGCTCTTCTGGATACCAGGACAGTTTGGCTCACCCACTGCCTTAAATTCCCTTTACTGAAAGCCCCAGCAAAGCTGATGTGAGCTGTGTCAGGGTAATGTGCTTCACAAGTGTTTGTAGAAGAGAACGTTAAAAGTTTCATTTTCTGTTGTCATCTTTTTATCGAATGAATGTGCAGTGGCTGTTAGCAGTGCAGGACTGTGGCATGCTGCGGCAAACCTTCCCAGCAAGTCTTGTGAAATTTGTTTCTGCTGATGCAAATGTGCTATTTGCTAGAGCTCCACACTGCTATCTGATGAACTCCCTCCCATCCTAGGCAGGCCTGAACATAAAAAACAAAACCCACAGCCCAGAATGTGTGGATCACTGTGTTCTCAGGAAGTATGCAAGTAACATAACTATCTGTGCTCTCTCTCACTGAGGATAAAAAACAGGTGAAAAAAAAAACCTTCGTAAAGCATGCACCACTCCTTACACAGGAAGGCTGCAGACTGCGTTTTGCCCAACGAGCCTGGCCTTTGTAAGGTGGGGTCCTATTTTGCATTCAGCTGTAGCTCCTCAAGACCTGCATAAGGAGATTCCCTGTATATCACTGTTGTGCGCACAAGGGTCCATCACTATGTCTGTTACACTTGTTCTTTTAACCGTGCCTTTGTACTCATTTGCTCAATTAGCTACTGAAAGATCTATGAGAAAGTTATCAAGTTAGACATGCATCAGCTTTTAGTGGAAAGCTGTATCTCAAACAAGAGATAAAATATACTATATCTGCTTTTTCCATGTGATTATTTCAACGTTAGTCATCTATCCCTCTGTTCTGAGGACCAGACTTCTCCCAAAGCTTCACTGTGCAATGCTAAGCTTAGAATAAGACTGTAAAAGGATCTTCTGAAGAAACCATTTCACCAACTTAGTTCTCACTGTCCATTACAGAATTTATCTGATTGACACTGTAGGAAATTAAGTGAATAAAACATCTGAACGACTGAATGAGCAGCACTTAAACTGATGCCTATCAAAGGTAACTGGACAATCACTATTCACATCAGGAGAGCTTACAGGGCTTGAGGGGGGTCTATGAGCACAGTGTTTCTGGGGACAGAGTCCTCAATTTTGCCTTTTCCTTAGAGAAGCAGCCCAGGAGACTCCTTGGCCTCTTCTCAGGGGAGAGGGGGAGACCTCCATCTCTGTGGGGCAGCACTACTTACAGGAAACTCTCTCCCAGGACCCTGGAGCCTTTGGTTGCTTTCCACTGTGTGTTCCCTTGGGAGCTTCACTGTTGGAGGTGGCTGCCATCCTCTCACCACCATGCACTGCATGCTGCAAGGAGATAGCCTGAGGAGCCCTGGGGCTCTTCACCTGCTGAGCCAGCAGCCTTGCACAGGAAGAGCAACCACCACCTCCTCCATGCCCGCCTCACTGGGTTAGGCCGTGCTGCACATGAGCTCTGCTGGGCACCACCTCCAAGGCGAGGAATGGAGTGGAATGGGTGAAGGTGGTGTATGGATCTCCCTCTCCTTTACACAGCTTTCCTTTCTTCATTAACTTTCTCCATGAACTTCTTTGTGGCCCTTGTAGAGTTACGACTTCTCTACAGCACAGAAGTTCCTAAGCTCTTCAGAGACTGCAAAAGCCACAACGGGTACAAACGTATCTTCCTCAGCTGCTGCCCACTTCCCGAATGGAATTCACGCTTAGGTTTCTTATAGGGATACAGACAAGTTAGCAGGAACTAACCTTTTCCTCTTTTAGGTTTGAAAAAATATTTTTGTTGCATGCATTTATTTTGCAGATTGTATGTTTGAAGGGTCTTTTCTTTCTCACTTAAAAGAATGAAAAGCTCAGCTTTCAAGAGAAATGCTCTTTTGTGTACATATGTTTTCTTTCAGTTTTTTACACATGCATATGCACACAGAGGAATTTAGTTTTGCAAGCATATAATTTTATGTGTGCAGACAGACACATACCTTTGTATGTATGCGTGTATGTGTGTGTACTTGCACACGTATAAGAGAGAAAATGGAACAAGTGCCTCCTTTGGATGAAAAATACATAGTTATTTCAAACTTCAATGGGAGTATTAAAAAGCATTGAATTACAAAAAGTTGTAGGAATGAAAAATATTTTTGCATTGGCTCTTTAACTCAAATGGCTAAATCATGTATTGTATAAATCAGTCTCTTTCAAAGCACAGAGGAAAAAAGCTTATTAGCAATGGTTACAGTGTGCAGCAAATGTACAGACTCATTAATGTGTAATTATAGAACAAACAATATGAGACTTCTCAAGACTGTTTTGCAGGAAGAAAAAAAATCCACTTAACACCACAGTAAGCCCATGATAAGATACCAATTTTACTAGGATCTACTAGCAATGTAGTAGTAAGATTAAACAAATGTGTTGCTACCAGAGGTAATGCCTCATTACCATTATTCATTTGCTGTCTTTTACATGTTAGGCTCCAAGGCCACTGAAGTCTTCTGCTAGCACATTATCATTTCTTGTTTTTATTTCTACTTGCCATTATTTGGACAAATGGGTAGGAAAAGACTAGTTCCTATTTGACTTCTAGATAAATTGCTGTAGGTCTGCACCTGCAGTAGACAAAGTCCCAGCAATCATGCTGGCCCACAGGACTTCCCTGCCTCCCCTGCAGCTTTCAGCAGTGTGGGGTGTCAGTTACAAAAGTGTTTGGATTCTGGAAGACAAGCTGAGTAACCGTGATGCAAAAAGGAAGGTGCCTCTGTGGTAAAGTCATGTTGCTGTTGAAGGGATATTCTCAGTTCCTTGCTCATGGCTTTAGCCATGCATAGAGCTGTGTATTTCCATACTGGCAGGACAAGCAGTGGAGAAGCAGAGGGACTAGCCAGGTGGTGTGCTTAGAAGAAACAGTGAAATTCACAGCCCAAATTGTCAATAGGGACAGCTGGGGGCGTTGGGGTTGGAAGGGGTCATGGATAATTCAACACTTCCTTCAGCCATCTATGTGTTTCTTTCTGTATGTGAATCTTGGTACAAAAAGCAAGCAGTAGGTCTTAGTCCACCCCACTGACCTCACAGGGAGGCAAATCAATTTTTTGTGGTGAATTCTTGACGTGCATGTGTTCTCTCCAGAAAGAGACTCTCATATGGAAAGAACTGGAAAAATAGCTCCAAAACATAGATGCAGCGTGAGGGTCAGAGATGGCGGAGTTCCCAAGTTGGCAGAAGCCATTTCAGTGCCAGTGAAACCATCCCACTTCAACACCAGCCACTGCCACCACTTCTGGGCATTGCGACACATACAGCAGGAAAAAATAGGCTCAATAACTCAGTCCATATAATGGTGATGTTCACAGTACCGTGAATGTGAAGGAACTGATCTTCCTCCAAAAAAATCCTAAGCCATCATTAAAAATCACAACACAAAGCTCTCAGTTTAGATAAAAACCAAAACATTAAAGCCGCCTAAGGTTTGGGAAGTTCAAATCCATGATGAGGATATTGGCCGATCACAGCTTCTTACAAATACAGGATGCTTTTAAATGATGAAATATGGAGAATGGATATTTCCTCTTCTATTAATTGCAACACAGCTGAAAGTGTCACCAACTTTAGTTAAAACCCACCTTTCCTTTGCACTACACATTTCTGTTACTTTACTTAATCAGCAGAGAGGGTAAAATCACGTGCAGATACTCTGTTATATGAAGGAATTAGCAATTCCTTTTAGAGCTCAGAATTTTTTTTTTAAAAAAAGGAAGAGTCAGGAGATGAGTTCTTACTTAATTCCATAAAACAATCCACAGGTTACCGAAAACTCTGATAAGAGCTACTTCCTCAGAAATAACATTTCCAAGTTAAAAAAAAAAAAAAATAAAGGTTTACTTGAAAGTTCTCCTTACTCTTCAGTACAGCAAGTACTGGATCTCTTTCTCTCTCTCTGTCTTTTTTTTCTTTTTTTTTTTCCCCATCAAACTCTACTACATAACTTGGAAGTGTGAAAGTCAATTCATTCTGCTACATATCTCCACCTTTGCTCTATTTATTACACTCCTCAAATTAGATACTTTCAGACTATCTTTAGGGCATGAGAAACAATGGATGGTGAAAACCAAAGAGCAAAACATGGACCTTTATTTTTGCAACAACCCTGTTTTGGTTTTAAATTGAGAGTAATTCTATGTTGTTTCTATGCATTTACTAATTGCATAGTAATACTAATGCATTTACTAATTCTGTACGAATCTTCAATGAGATCCTTAATTCCATTTTTATTTACAGTTTTGGCATGTTAAAGCCAAAATCAAAGGAGTGGGAGTTACTCACTTTCAAAAATTCCATTTGATGCCTGTGTTGTTACTATGACTGATAGTGGAAGGATAGATTAAATACCTTCTTGGGATCTCTTATGCCTGTAACTTAGACACCTAAGTGTTTCTGAGAAACATAGCCCTAAACTGCAACGAACAGAAGAACAAGGCCCTACTCCTAACATAAAAAGGTGCACCCTTACAATGCAGAATTCACCTGTTTAGGAGGGTGAGAGCAGCAGAGAGTATTCCACATTGCGCGCTGCAGGCCTAATCCACTTTTGGGCTGCTGCTCGGCTGGCTCACTTGTTCAGAGAGGCAGCTAGATGAGCCGAGATAGTTTCCAACAAGCTGCATCTAGAGGCCAAAAGCCTGGGGTCCCAGGTGCTTCACATGTTAACAGCTTGTTGTGGTCGCTCTTCTTCACCATAAATGATACACTGAGAGTGAGCCTGTGCTGGCTGCTATGGCATTCCTACCTACTGCACGTGGCAACGTTTTTTTCTGGAGACACCATCATTTGAGTCTTCAAGAGGACTCACCCAGTGAGCTCCATGAGAATGGTTCAGGGACAAAACTCTGGCCTGCTTTGATAAGGGATGTTTGTTCCTGGCTTTAGGATTACAGCTCTAAAATGGAGCTGCCTCCATTAAAGGGCTTGTTCTATATTGGGGAAACCCACGGTAGCGTGGCAATGCTGCTTATCTCTAGTGCAGGGATAAAGCCACAGTAACACTGCATTTGCACATTTTGCAGTTGGACAGAGCCTGGGGAGACTGCACTTCAGGGAGGGCACATCACTGTAGGTCCACTGCAGCCAGACACAGTCACCTCCCAGTGAGGCATCAGAGCAGGAGGTGAAGTTACAGAAACATGAGGAGAGTCTGAACAAAATCAGAAGAGCAGCCTGTTCCAAAACAATGTCTGTGTGGAGGAAGGTGGCCTTCATGCTGCACCTCAGTCCAGCTGTTAACCTTTTCACTCAGGGTATGCCCCTGAAGAGCACTCAGGTTGAACAAGAAGTTGCTCAAGGCAAAAAGCAAGCCTGCAAGAAACAGTAAACAGGAGGTAGCATGAAACAGAGGTACAAGTGGTATTGGGAGGTCCATCCAAACCCTTGGCGCAGAGTCATTCCCCTAAAATAACCTGAGGCTTAGCAAGGTGTAGTTAAAGAAGTCCTCCCCAGCTTAAAATATGCCCCACTTCCAGCCAAAGCCCTGTATTTCTGAAGTGCGCTGCAGCCACGACTGAGATCCTGCTAGATAATTTTAACTCCTGAGCTAGAAAGGGGCTTATCGCTGAGGCACATCTCTTCTGTTCAGATAAAGACAACTTCCTCTAGCTGCAGATTAGATCAGCAGGCCCAGTATCCGTACTTAAAAGCCGCACAGCTTAACATTCTGCATGTCTCCAGTTCAAACAACTCTTGCTGCTTTCTCAACCATGAAGAAATAAAACTTGCACAGCTTTCCATGTCTTTTGCACTGAGGTGGTGCCCTGAAACCACAGCAGCACCCAGCAGGCACCCATGGAATTGGCTGCAGCTCCACAAATTACACCACTCTGGAGAAATAAGGAAAAATAAATGAATAGCTTCATCATCCACTGCAACACTATTGCCACACAGTGGCAACAGAAGCTGTACTTCTACAGAATGGGTGAGGAGTGGAAAAATTCCTTGCAAAACAAAACAGAAATTTTTAGGATCAATTCTGTTCACAAGGATTTGGTTTTATCATGTGCTCTGATTACACTGGAAAACAAAGTTTTACATGGCAGGTTACACGGTGGTTACGTATGTGCACATACACCAGGACTATGTTGGTTCTCTATTCAGATTGGCTCACCATCCCTTCAAAAAACTGCCTGCCAGTTTGCTTTGAAAATGTTCACCTTTCATTACTGCAGCAAACATTTTAAATTTGATAAAGGAATTTGCCTTTAGTAAGAGGGCTGTTTATCATTGGTCTTTTCATGTTCTTTCTTCTAAGCCATAAGTTATTACATACAGCAGAGCTTGACTGTGTTGCTGTGGCTTTCCAATGGCCCCAAATATCCCATATTCTGCACCTCACTCTCGCACATTGCTTCATGCTACACACAAGCAAAACTTATCTTTGCAGACTGGCATGTACTGTATATTGCATACAGTATACATAAGGGCTTTTGTGAAATCTATCATGTGCCTTCTCCCACTAAACCGCCCTGTCCTCCTCTATGCAAACTCCCAGAAGAGTTTTGCAAAAAAAATAATCCTGACAAAAATATCTCCTGCATCCCATTCAAAACCAGGTAACTCATAATGACAGGGTCTCAGAGTACACAATACTCTGTCCATAGTGGGGATTTGTACTTTGGGGCCAGCAATGGGGGCTTCAAATCAAGCGAGAGGGGAGATTCCCAACTTCTCTGTTTCTAAAAGTTCCTAATATACTTCAGTTACAAGTTTTTCAATTCCTTCAGAAGTCTTCTCAGCTGGACTTTCAAGCCGTATTTCATTGTGGAGGGTTATTTGAGTACTCTAAGTACTATTCTTAACACCTCCCAAAACATCTTGAAACAAATTTTGTCTCCACTCTCAGGGCTGGCAGAACTGCATTAGGTGAGGTTTTATCAGCAGTTATTTACAAAGGCTAATCAGCTCCTACAGACTTTCATACCTTTGAGCAACGAAGATGTACATCCGAAATCTGAGCAAGCAAAGCACATTACACGGCCCTCCGCGTTATGTTAGTTGTCTGAATAGTAATATGTCCATGCAGATACGTGTCATATAGATATTTTATTGCTCATGCACAACATGCTACCCTCATAGCCAGTAAACTCCCACAGAAGGGGTGCTCAAAGCCTTTGGCTCTGGCAGTCTTTTCCTCAGCCCCTTTCCCTGCCCTACAAAAGTTCCAGGGTAGCAGCGAAATGGACCCGTCTCAAACAGGGCCAATTTTGCAAGCTGGGGTGGGGCACTTCCGCTTTTGGCTTTTCTCCTTTCTCCCCTCTGCCTGCAGCCTTTCCACGCTTTTACTCTGCCTCCACCCAGCTCTGTATGTGATGTAACGGCAAGCTCTTGTGGTTGACCTGGTGGCCCTCGGCAGTGCTCGTGTCCTTGCTCACAAATGTTTGAGCTCCTTTTAAGGAAATAAAGCATTGAAGCAATTCAGAGTGAGGACACTCGCCTGCACTGGTAACTAGCAACTGGTACAGGCTTTCACCTCTGAATGCCCATGGCAAAGAGGGAAAACCCCAAGATGTGTCAGCAGTGCCATGTTCCCAGTGATGCTGGCTCTGGAGGAGGAAAGTGTCAAAAGGCTCTTTCTTTTTAACTTGTCTCCCCGTACTAGCATTCTGGATATTAAGTAAATAGTTTCTAGATCCACATAAATCTGCCCTGTCCTGTGTTGACATCCAGGACCACCTTTGCTTGCAACATTGAGCACCTCTGTCAGTTGTCCAACAGTTTCAACCCAATTTTGTGAGCTCTCCCCACCACCTCCTCTCAAAAAGAATATCCATACATGTTGTGTATTCCAGGTACACACTGTAATCCACACTGTGATCATGTTTCTTTTCCACAAGAAACCCACGAGTTATGTGCTGGAAGTCTAAATGGCTGTCTTCAGCATCAGGCAGCTGCCAGTGCAGAAATGTTGAGGCCCTGAACGCACAGCTGCTTTCCAGGGCCAGTGAAACTGTGAGATGATGGCTTTTGGTTTTCTACACACCAATGGCTAGGTATGGTATGGGCAGTTACAGATAAACGAATGTACAGGTTACCTTTTTAGGTAAGCATTACCACTGCAACAAGTGGCTCTTTATGCATTAAACAGGAACTGACCTACAGCTTACTGAATTATTAGCTTCCCACACATGGCTTGAATTAGGATACTGTCCCCAGGCAGAAATAGTCCTAAACTGAAACCGTCTACCACATACAGGATGTTCAGTACTGATTATCCACAAAAGATGCATGTAACATTTAACCTGAAACTTGAACAGAGGCAGTAAAAATCAGCAGAAGATATTTCACATCAGCTTCTGTGTTGCAGGTTAGCATGGGAAATATGGCTACCCATCTAAAATAGGCTACAGAGTACTAGATCTTAATGGAATAGAATTTCAGTTGGATGTGTATTTCTAAATAGCATGGATATTCAAAAAGTATTTAGGAGCATCATGGACCAACATAGACAGTACAAGAAAAAATCTAGCTCTTGCTTATCTGAAAGTGTTACTGTGTTTTCTGTGTGTTTGCTGTGACTGAATCCTTCAGGGTAGAGGAGGTGGACCCACAGGGGACAGATCAGCCTAAGAAGGAAATCTAGGGTGGAGAAGAGGGCAAGGAAGGATGGAGATTTAGTGGAGAGAGCAGCAGAAATAAAATTTGCAAGAGGAAGCTGCTCAACAGATAATGGCATTCTGGGATTTACAACATTAAAAAGATAGCAGGCTCATGGAGGAAATGAAGAGATGTAGCAGTGACCTAAACACTTTTTTTAATACGTTTCTGCTTTGGTGTACTGCCTGGGGATATCACTAAAAACTGTTGATGACTTAGTTTCACAAATGATCTTTTCAAGCCTGTTTATCACTTTTTTTCATTGGTCAGAAGCAACCCATGTCTTAAATTCCACTGTCTGAGGACACAACTCAAAGCACACATTTCATGAAAATTTGAACTCTTCTCTTTGAAGTTTGTCTAGTCATTTTAATTGAGATGCTCAAAAACTGAAGGCCCCAATGAAAATTTGGCAGGTGAATTTAGTACTTTAAATTATGAATTGTACTACACCTTCACTCAGAGGGGGAAAGATGTTTCAAATGGTTCTCTTTATCAGGTCTACAGCACCAAGTTCAATTCTTAGGCTAGAGTTGGAAGAAGAAAGAAAGGAGACTTTTAAAAATACACTAAGGAGGTAAAATCTTTTTCTTTTTTTTCCTTTTTTTTTTTTTTAAAAAAAAAAGCTTATTTCCCCAAATCTTTGACCTTTAAAATGCTAAATTGATGAAAAAGGTAATTAAGCTTTTGACACTAAGGTTAAAGGTTCTATGAAGTGTCACTACAAATCTGAGTAAGCAAACAGTCATTTGAATGTTATGTCTCACATGCTGATTAAAATTAACAACAGATTTCTCACCTAATTTTAGTAAGATGAGGTAGTTACTCTTTTTGTTTAAGAAAACTGCAGTTTCAAGTGTTACTGCTATAACACTACATGTACAAGAAGTACTCCAGCTCCTAGTGGTCCTCTTCGATAAAGATCTGACTCTAAATAATACTCCTCAGTGCATGCAATTTGGACAGATGATATTTCAGGGTGCTACAGAGCAAGTGGAATGTTCTGCAAATCATGTTATAGCCTTATAGAATCACAGAATCAGCCGAGTTGGAAGGGACCCATAAGGATCACTGAGTCCAACTCATATGTTGAAATACTGCAAAGTGGACGAGGGATTCCCTTTTCAAGACAGAAGCAGATGGGACATTAGGAAATTCATACAAAGAAAAAGTGTTGCCTGGTTGTATCTGCTCATGTGTGCTGCTGGTCAGTTATCATAGGCCACAGTCTATCTCCCTGCTCTAAGATATATATAATATCAGTGGGTCTTTCCTCCTACCTATCAGAACAGAACCTAGGACTTAAAGATGACAGCAGTGGACAGGCATGGCAGCCTGCCTGCGCTGCCCTGCTACTGCCAATGTCCCTAATAGATACATGGGATCATAAGGTCCAAACACGCCTCTCAAGGCATTGCTTTATCCCTAACAGACTGATTTGTCAATGATCCAGAATGTGCAGAGTAATCACAGAGATCATTACACATCTGCTGCATGAGTTCAGATCTATTTATTTATTTTTTAAATACGAGGATATAGGTTTTTTCAATATATTCTTTTCAAAAAGTCAGGATAGGGCTAGAAACTAGAGCAGAAGAGGTGAAAGTATACATAGCTTTATGGAAAAGACAGACATGACAATTATCGGAGTTGCAATCTACCGTTAAGATCGTCCATAATACCAAATGCTATGAATTGACGTTCTATCTGTTCACTATAGTAAATATCTCACTCCAAGATGTAGCCTCTAAACCAAAAAGCTGTGGCTAGAGAAAGTCATGGCAGCAGAAGAAATTTTGAAGAACAAAGAAAATTTGTTTTCTTGCTGAGTGCACAACATAAACTAATGAGAACAACAGATGAAACTTACTTTAGGACACCCAAGATAACATTTTCTCCTTCATTTATCACAGTAACTTTTAGCACGTGTTTATAATGATATATAACTGAACTATTGGCCGAAACAAACATAAATTTCAGCATTGATGATTCTCTGTGATATTTGTGAGGTGAAGTATATTGAATGCAACCAAAATCCTGTGTGTTTATTTAGTTTTGGGCAAAGGACTTTTAATTTTTTTTTTTTTTTAATTGAGGTTGGAATGTTTTGAGGGGTTTAGTTACTGTGGGAGAAAGGATGCTTAACTCGTACTGAGTTCATAGACAAGGAACACAGGCAGGATTTTGTCAGAGGATTTTGTTTTCTCAATTCATAGGGATTGAGAATAAAAGCACTAGGTAAGTGATCAGTTTATTAAAAAGAATTTTTTAAAAATTAAGTTTGTTCATTAGGTATGTCCGTATGGATAAGAGAGATGGATTTTACACTCACATTTTTAGTAAGAGGGGATCAAGTGGTAAAGTTGCAAAAGTTGCTGTATTATCTGCTAGTTAGTGCCAGAGTTTGGAAGCAGGCTTTATTCTGAGATGCTGACACCATCCTGCTGCATTACCTTGACATGGTTATTTTGCCTTCTCAGCCTCCCTTTCCACCTACCATCCTTTACTGGATTTCCTTAGACTATAAACACGTAAAGGCAATTGCAATCTTTCTGTAAACGGTCTTCCACACTGAACTCCACTCTTACAATGGGAATGTAAAAATGATGAATAATACTTTTATTTGCAGATAAACAAAGACATTTTAATAGACATCCCTGTCCTGAAACACTTTTTATCACAAAGGGCAGTGAGCAAAGCATTCTGGCGTTCTGGGAGTTGTGCTTTTATTAATATTATTTTTTTTCCTACAGGTAAACAAGCATCATGCTCAAGTAATATTGTCTATTTTTTAGAGGACTAAATGTGAGCTGATGCATGCAGCAGACAGCAGCATCGCTAGTCCTTCATGTGGAGCCTGGGATTCCTAAGAAGAATCGGCATTTTGCAAAGTCATTTCTGGAAAATAACTTTAATCCAGCAGACTTTATTGATTGTGGACTTTTAGATAGATGAGCAAAAATAAAGTTTTTTCTAAAGTTCTTGAAAAAAAGCAAGGGAAAATAAAGATCAGATATTAGATTATGAAACATGAATAATATATGTTTTCTACTCTGACATTTCTGGAAAAATCTTAATAGCATTTAACATTTAAGATAGCATTCAAAAATAATAAGAAAAATAACTTAGAATCTCGTGAATTTTTATCAAATCTGAGTTCATATAATTTTGACCTGGAATCACTTATTTCATTCCATTTCCTACACAGAATGAAAACAATCTTTCCTGGGGGGAATTTCATGCAGTCAGTTATGCTTTAGAAAAAAAGATAAATAGGAGGATCTCTTCAACTTCTCTGCAGATGGAAAGGCTTGCTGTTCTTCAAAATGTCTTTCCCAAATAGAAGTTTGCACAAAAAACCACTAAGAACCTGAGTGATCCTTTGCTAAATGAGATGAAAAGGCAGAGAACCTGCTTGTATAACAGCATGCTATGTAATTCTTCAACATTATATTTGAGTAATACTTCTACTCAGAGTGGACTAGTCATCTTACCCAAGACTCTCTCATTCTTGGCACTCTGTTGTCCTCCAGTACTAGTTGAAAGGTCCTCTGGTACAGGCATGGGTTCATCTGCATCATCTGGGACATCACTAATTGGAGGACTTTCCTTTCCTAGTAGTGAAGAAAGTAGCATCAGTGAGTCAAGTAGCCTCATTCTCAAATAATACCGTAAGAGGAATCACCACCAAATAAAACTTAACTAAAAAAAAAAGTCTTCAATTAACAACACTACTAAATGCATGACATTCTGACATTCTCAGGACCAAAACCTGCTGTTCTGCAAGGAAAGCTTACTTAGAACACAGGCAAATCCTAGCTGTGAGAAGAATGCATGGCCAGTGTTTTTTGTAAATTTACTGAACTCCGGGTGCAGAGTTACAAGTCTTAACCTTCTGGATGTTTCTAGCACCCAAATGTTTTCCAGCTGCTATGCTCAGGTGGTCCAGCTTAGCCAATGAAGGCTGACAGAGTGTAGAGGGTACCAAACGGTCATTGTTTCTGCAAAAGCTTCTAGAGTACATCCGTTGTTGCTTCAACATAGCAAAGTCTAACACACAAGTAATTCTTGATCTCTAACAGAACTACGCAAAGAATAAAATCTTATCTTCAGCTAACAATTCAACTAAATATTCAACAAGTTTCACTAAAACCCACAGATCAAGCTTTGGCCGCTCCTTCTGCCTAAGTACTTAAGTGCCTACAGCTCCTGGGACCTCCCAAAGCATGTACAATTAGCAGAGGTCAGCTGAACAGCTGAAGCGTAACTTCAAGGGTTTTATGATCTCTTATTTGTAAAGAGAAAACAAACCTCGGTGTCTTTCATACATCAGGTTTTGCAGAAGAAACCAGTCTGGGGTTTTAGTATAGTTTAAGTATAATGGAACTATGTTCATGCCGAATGCAGTACAATAAGGACAAAATCTCTCCTGCTGAGTAGTGAACTTCCAGAAACGGTGGGGTTTTTTGGCTTCCAGGATCAGTCACAGTGTACATGTACTTCTCACAAGACTATCCCTGTCTTTCAGAGCTTCTTTTAAAAGAAGCTTGCAAAACATGTCTTGGAAACAGCTACCAAAAGAGTTGTTAAGTGATCAGTTTTCTTGACTATTCCTGAAAGACTGGTCTTTGAATTAATAGCAAAGAGCGGAAAAGGCCCAGGTCAGGATTTGAACTCAGTAATATTAATGCAAGACCTTTGTCTCCAAAATGGAGATGTTGCCAATTTACAGTGATGCAATCTATTAGACATCCTATGGCAATCAGCACAGCATCAGGAGCAGTAATTTCATGGCACAAAGGCCTAACAAATCAGTGTTTTTTCTAATGAGCACTCCCACATTAACACATGAACATTAACGAATTCTGAAATTAGTTTTCATAAAAAGAAAAAATTAAAACAAACATTGCTTACATCGTTGATAACAGTCTGTTGATGTGTACTTGTCATACTTGTAAAAAAGAAAATGGTTTTCAACCTCCAGTGTCCTGGATGGAGCAGAGCATCATGCTTTCTGGTCTGTACTGATCATGGAAGGAAACGATGGGTAGGTTTAAGTCATCTACCACATCATTTTGCCCTCTCCTAGGGGTCTGGCAAACTCAGAACCATCTATGACAGTTCTGATCATGGTTTCCTGCTCAGCCTGAGGGTAATGCTACCATGCCGTGCAATATCGTCTCGATGCCCCATGGGGAATGCAACTGAAACCCCCTCGTGCTGGGATAATCTGTGCTCTCCCCTTCGCAGCAGAAGAGCATAGATTAGTAAAATTCCCACAAGAAATACTGTTAAAATTATGTATTTATATGTCCTTGAGAACAAAAGAACATTGATCTACTTGATACATAACTGCCTCTAATGGCTGTAATCCTTTTGTGAAGATCAGCTCAAAGTATTTGAAAATAGGATAGCAGTGGATGAAACTCACTGCTGTGGGCTGCATTAGAGCACAAATCTAGGACTGAGTAAATGAAATGACTGAATGACTGCATTTCTTCATGATGCGTCTGTCGGACTATTGAACAATATCCATCAGGAGATGGTGAGAGCAGTGCTAGGTGAACCCCCTGAAACTGCTCAGTGAGAGGACTTGAGGACCACGAGGGATCAGTCCTGCACTGGCAGAAGCATGGACTGGATGACTTAATAAGGCTCCCCCCCATCCCCAGCTTCTGTGCTGTATTCTTCAATAGACAAAATTATGCCCACTGAACGTGAGTGCAACAGTGGTGGTGGATTGTGTAAATGGAAAATAAAGACTATGAATATCACAGCAGAGGAAAATAAAAACACATCTTTATGGGATTTAAGGAGTTTATAAGAACTGCCAGCAGCTTTACTGATGCAAGTCCCATGCCTGCGAAGCTGAGAGTTCTGTCTTACAGATAGGAGGCATGGGTGAGGAGAGACAGCCGAAATATTCCAGACTTTTCAACCTTCTCCCCACTAAAAAAAATCCAAAAATAAGCAAACAAACAAAAATGAAAGGTTAATCTGAAAGCAAGAGGCAGTCTGGTCAGAATCAGCTCTTTTGGCACTACATCTGGCTTAAGGAAATTTGTTAAAAAATAATAATCAAAAGCCACCTGTAACTCCCAGAGCCACCATAGCGTGTTCCCAGTTACGCAAATGGAAATTGATACTTCGATTTAGCCTAGATTCAGAAGAACTGAATCTAGTTCACTGAAATAAAACTGAACTAAAAAGCTGAAGGCTCTTATGGCAACAAACCTGTGCAAACACAGTATCAGAGCTATGAGATAACAAACAGCAAGCAAGACCAAAACTTTATTCATGTGCAGTTGGGCATCCTTCAATAAGTAGGCAAAGTAGGATGTTTTGAAGATAAGTCAAAGCAGTCTTTTGGAAAATAAACCTTTTAGTAAATCAGTACTTTCATTGTTTATGGTGACAGTTCACATTTACTAAACAAATATGGACCCTCTGTTAACTGAATAGCAGCTTGCCCAGAGGGCATGAATCGGACCAGCCTCACAGACCTGGCAGGACAGAAGCAGGAGTTCTGGTACACTTCCCTCTTCACAGGAAACTGCAGTTAAGAAAACCGAGCAAACTTGGCTATAATGACTCATCTCACATCATTTGATTTCTTCGTGCTACACATGATAGAGAAATCCCTATATGCAAAAAGGCAGGGTAAAACCAGTCGATTTAAACAGATATTTTTGTTGAATTCAGTTCTGGATTCCAAAGCATGATATTCGTATTTCATGCCTTAACTGCATCTAAATTGTTATGCCATGATAAGCTCACTACTGCATGATAATCTTACAGATATGCAATCTCACTAACATCCTTTTGCCAACAAATTTAGAAATGGAAAGGGGTCAAGGGAAAGGAGGAACAGTTTCCCATTTACTTTCTAACAAGCATATCCGGAATAATGACTGGTCAAAGGGACAGAGCTAAAAAGAAACTAGTGGCAAATACTGGGATAAATTACTAAAATATCACAGAACAGATCAAAGTACCATAGGTTTATTCCATAGATATATTTTTGCTCAGAGATAATAGTGAAGCATAAACTAATTTCTGGAGTTGTTTTGACAGTTTTTTATTATTATTACTTTTATAAAGAGTCATATGAGGTACAAAATGTAAAAGACAGAGGAGTAGAGCTGAAGGTCTGTTTCTGGCTCTGCCACTATCCACAGTGCCTTTGGCTAAGTCATAAATGCAGGTAACTTCAAATGCAGGCTGTGTGACACATCGCCCCAGTTCATGCTGAAGCTCTCAAAGGTGGTCTCAGGTTTCCAAACATTTCCAACTCTGTATCAAAATTTTCATGGAATGGTCTGACGTATTGATGGTGCCTGGTAAGATCCTCAGCTCCTCTGTACGTCAGTTTCCTCATCTGTGCTCTACCAATTTAGTAAAGACATGAGGAAAGGGAACAAAGTGTCCAACCCAGTAAGGTTTCATGTTTCCTTTATTCCTGTGAAAGTCTGTGTGCCTCATGGTGCTTTGACTGCCTCACTCTGTTGGGGAAGCTCTTCAGCTCACATGGCACAATGGTGTTGCTAAAGTTACAGCTATTGGAAAGAAAGCCAGCACAGGATTTCTTACCGAAATTTGGTTCACTACCCTTTCACAAAGGAATGTTGGGTTTATTTAACACGTGAGAGTTAGTTGCTTTGTACAGGAATGCTGGAACCACTTAAGAAGTCTTAAGTTAAGCATGAACAGCAATATATAGATTTTCTAGATGAGGGTCAGAACCCATTTCATGTCCCATTTTCTCTAGTGGAATCCCCAGCCTGAGGTGAATGAGGAAACAGTCACTGTGGAACAGGAGCCAGGCTCTCAGGTGGTAGAAGTCAGCCCAGGATATACTCATTTACACCTTCTCAGAACCTAGGAAGAATTTCAAAAGCAAATCTCTTCTTCCTGCTTTTGCAAAGCACGGCACAGCCTGGTAGGTATTGGGGGGACATTTTCATGTTAGATGAGGAAACATTTGTACTGTTTTTTCATCTTCCTTAACTGTTATGCCCTAGAACTGAGACAGAAAAAAAAAAAAAAAAGGGGGCAGGAAAAATACTGCTTGTTAAGTGAGATATTATCTGTGTTTTCTAACTCTCTTGTATGGGTGCCGGATACTGCTTGGTTAAATGTATGTCAGCTCTCTCCTCATTTCAGAACTGGAACTGCTTGCCTCATGAAATATTGCTTTCAGAAGAATAAAAATTGTGAACTCTGAGCTGGTCACACAGTATTTTGGTTCCTCTAGGAGCACGCAATGCCTGGATTCCAAGAAGTGGGAATGCCTGTGCACATGTGGGGTTTGGCTCGCTCACGTGAGCTTTATATTCTGTTGGCCTGGCTCACCACTGCCACACCTGAGTCAGCTACAGCTGCGTAAAGCAAATGCATGGAAGTCACTGCTCTTCAACTGAGAAGACTGCTTCTAGATACCTATTTTATTTCTGCTAAAAAAACAAAACAAAACAAAACAAAACAAAACAAAACACAAAAACAATAAACAAAACTCCCCAAGCAGTATTTTTTTAAAAAAACAAACAAACAAACAAACAACAAAACCAAAGCATAATCAAGTGTGCTGGGGAACCAAGTCTCCTAATTCCATAGGCTCAGAGAGCATGCCACATCTGATGAGCATTAGTCACAGAGCAGGAGAGGCAAATAGAAGTATTTTTTATCTGGAATGACAATCCCACATTCCTGAAACTGTGCAATTGTCTGGCTGTTCCCAACATAAAGCAGAGCTCCCTTGCCGTGCAAGGAAGCATCCTAGAAGCATGTAGAACCCCAGGAAGAGGACACGGTGAGGAAAATCTCCTTTCTGGATCTGTCAGCCTATGAGAAAGAGGTAACATCTCTGTACTTTTAGGGCCCCTACTTCTAAGATCTATTAAGAGCTGATAAAGATCCAATATCTATGGAACTTAACTTGGTAAACTCATATTGGCAGAAGACTGAGTTCATGCACAACTCACATAATAAATGAAAGTACATTTGCAAGTTCTTTTTTTGTCCATGTGTTCACAAATCCAGGTAACAATCCAACACAACCCTCAGCCTCTGCTCACAGAAAGTACCAGATGAAATTATCAGCAGCTCAGTGACATGAAGAACAGGAAGATTTCAGTGCAGAACTTCAATGCAGGACATTTTTTTTCTGTAATTCGTTTATGTAGGTTTATGTCTTCTGTCAGAGGTAAAATTCCTCTTACACTGGTATATTTATTTTTTTAAAGCGAACTCTCCTTCCTTACAGAAGAGTACTATTCTCATGAACATGATTTGGTAGAATTGTTAAGGGGGACAGCAAAGTACCGCAGTGGTTCAAACCTTGGAAAACTTTGAAAGATACAAATTACATACATGTATACATATTTAAAGGTACATGACATTCACAACAGCAACATTTTCTGCAAATCTTTCCTCTTAAGGAGAGAGGCAAACTATAAGGAAGGTAGAGTGATCTTCTCTTTCACTTGACTCAAGTTAGCATCTTCCACACTGCTCCTTCTCACATCCAAGAGAAAAAGTAGTGCACTTGTAAGAGGCAGCAAGCATGGAACTCAGGTCAATGTTATTGTGAAAATACCACAAAGCTAGTTGTGAGCATCCAGGCAGTATGCACTGCCACACAGAAAGAGGAGGTCATTGCTTCTGACACCAGGGGCTCACACAAGCAGGAAAGGGCATCCTCAGAGCACAGAATAGCTGAGCTCAAACCACTGCATGCCTCAACGCTCTGAGTAGATCCACAGTGTTTTGTCCACACACAAGAGTTGTGGGATCAAAATCCCACTGACTTTTCTGCTAAAGCCACTCATGTTCCAAAAGTGGCAGGCACAGGACATGCTTTATTTCATCTGCATATTGTTCCAGATTGCAACAAAACATTGATGTTAAGTACATCCAGTTGTAATTTTAAAACTGTTAACTGGAGAAGGGAGTGCAACATGCTTCCATAGGGCTTACTGGGAATGACTTCCCTATACCAAACCTAACTGAAAATTGCCTGTTAGCATGAAGGATTACTATATTGTTCTTTCAATCAGAAAATGTTTCTGATTTTCAATTTCCTGATGACACTAAAAGTTATGGGTTTCAATTTTTATGGAAACTCCTCAACGTTTTTATAAAGGAGGGAAAAAAGAGAGAAAATTGTGCTCGTATATTTCAGGAAAAAAAAACCATAATGTGGCCACCCACAAGGTACTAGGACATTCGTAGTCTCCTGCAGTTGGCCTCCAGGTCTTATACCTGCAGAGCCCAAGAGCTTCACTTAAAAATGAGCCAAGTGCCCAGCGCGTCTGCCGGAAGGAGGCCTCGGTGAACAGGGCTGGCTGCTCCAGACTGAACACTAAAAGTGAAAACTGAAAGCCATTAACCGTTGCAGCTGCCAACACATTAGGGAAACCAGGAAAGAGACTGGCTTGTCCTTTTTCAACTTCCGAAGCATTGAGGTATAAGTAAGTATTGCTTTGCTAAGTTCCATTACCAATTTGCTAAAGGGATCAGTTTCCAAGTAAATTAAGAATAAAACTCTCCATTGGAATATCAGTATGGGATGAGACTGCAAAATCCCATCCAGGTCACCACAGGGCAAATTTTAGAAATCTAACTTCTCTATTTTTCAAACATTTCTCAAAATCACAGAATCGTAGGGGTTGGAAGGGACCTCTGGAGATCACCTAGTCCAAAACCTCTGCTAAAGCAGGTTCAAAAATATTATCATTCTGGACAAAAGCAGTTACAACCTTAAAGTCTCATGTCAATCAGTCTGTTATTTATTTCCAAAAGCTTTGGAAAAAGTCAAATAACTCTATGCAGTAAATAAAGTTTGTTTGCTTTTAATTAGTATTTGCCCCGCTTCCCATCTGGTGAACTTTGTTTGTTCTATATTTATTTTGTAACAATCAGAATTTTGCTCCCAATAGAAGGAGTGTAAATGTGCACCTGACCATGCCTCAGGGATACGCTACCACAGGTTTAATGCAAAATTACTTCTATGCTGCTATATTCCCTTGACTTCTTTATTTACACAGTTCCTTTTAGAAAATCCATGCACTGTTGAGCTTGATATTAAGTGATATCATTAATTATATCTCAATTCCCATTCCGGTTTTTAAAAAAGACCCAAAGCAATTTTTACTGACAACAAGAAAAACATTGTACTGTGCTAGAAAGATGAGCAGGAATTTAGGATTTTCTTTATAATGTATTCATTAAGGACCTCACCTGAAACCTGGGACATATCTTGAGCCTCATCTGTTTCCATTTTCCTCAGGTTATCTGAGAAGAGAGGAAAAGCCTTAAGTTAATGCAAAATAAGACACACATACACACACAGAAAAAGAACCCCCCCACACATGCACACACACACACAGGAGAAAGAAGTGGAAAGAAAAAAAAAAGCCCTTTGCTATTTAACTATAAGATTATCTGGGAAGAATAATGTATTTTTCTCTTTATTTCCTCCCTGCATACTTGCTGGAGTATCAGACTGGCACAGACCTTGATCCTTTTAAAAACAGCATTACAAAGATTTATAAAAATATCATTACAAGCACAGGAGGACCAAATTTGTTATTTATTGTTAATTTCCTACTGCATAATAACCCAAAATGCAAACTGACTGCAACAAAATTAAGCAGAAAATTAAATGGCCCTGGGTCATTGTAGGCACAGAATTCATTCTCTTGGTTGATCCATAGTTATGTTCTTTCTAATTTACTGAGCATGCATCGATGAACCTTGAGTCAGCTTGGTGACACGCGTACAATCAGCAATCAAAAAACGAAGCAATTTGCTGAAGAATGTCTCATTTACCCAGGCAGGGCTGCATATCTGAGCAGCAACCGCCACTACCTCCATTAATAATGAATACACCTCAGGCAGCAGCAGATGGGCAGAACAGCAGCCTCAGGCATGGGCCCCTCACTCGTCCAGGAGCCCTTCCTTCAGACCACACCGGCCTCGCGCTTCGTGGGGAGAAGTACAGCTCCCTAAAATAGCGAAACAGGCCCAGGGGAGAAAAGGAACCCGGGCCTTCCTGTTTTGCTGACAGATGGCTGGCTCCACCGCTTGGTAAGTCATACTGGGAAGCTCCTGCCCTCCTCTTGCGACACACCATGTTCTGAAGAGCGAGCGGCCAGTGACCACAAACACCAGGGAGAAGCAGGCGGAGAGTTAGTGGGGTAGAAATAAAACTCAGGTTTTCAGGCAGCACAGGGGCCTGCGGGCCCCGGGCTCCACGCGCTGGCTGTGGACAGCTGGTAGCCCCACAGACAATACACACATTGCCAGAGCAGGTAGTCCCAGCACAACCTGCTCCCGACCTCAAAGCATGGTGTGGGCAGCTGAGGTGGCCTCAGGTGGGGAGGGGAAAAAGCCTGTAAGCTCTTTGTTAGCTGTGGTGTGCTAGGTCACGGCTCTAGCCGGACGTGACTGACTTCACATTCCACCAAAAGAGGAGCTGAGCTGGCTCTGCGCTGTTCCTTAAAACCAAGATACCTCCCCCATCAGCACCCTTTCCTGGAATTAAACTATATTTTCTTCAGGGTTGGAAGCAGAGGAAGATGTGGCCTGAGTTCCTACAGAAAGGGTACCAAGGATATCGTAACTTTTTTTGCCCAGCTTGCATGATTTGCTTAGTTTCTTTTTTATTTTCTTTTTTTTTCCCCCAAGTCTTTTGCATGCTACCTACTAAGTTTTATGGTCTCCTCATTTGCTTCTGAATGTCAGCAGGATATGTGAGATCCAATATACTGCTCTCCCACCTTGCAAAAACTGGCTTCCTTCATCGGGTCTGTGCTAGACTTGCACAACAAGATTGGAAACTTCAGGACTGCAGAAAGATGGGTTGAAGAACACGTTTTGCCTATGCAGTTGGCAAAAAAGATCTGAATTCTGCACATGTACCATGGCGCTACTTAATGATCAATAGTGCTTTGTTTGCTTTATTCTGGTCTTAAACTTTAATTCCAGACGAAGCAATTTGTTTAACACGTATATGCAGTTCTCAAAAATGATTCCAGCCATGCAAAATATAAAAAGCCACCTACCACTAAACAGTTTGCATCAGCTCTTATGGGACTGAAGAACTTTTAATAGGCCCACTTTTAATGAAGTAGTCAGTAGGAAATGCGGCATCACTTGCAAGAGGGAAAACCCAACACCTTCCTACAATGTCAGTCTGCTCAGTTATTGGAAATGAAGTGCATTTACGGCAGCTGGTGTAGAACAAGTGCTCAGCATAGTCCCTTATTTATCCTGCAAGTGTGACTGAATGCAAAGGAAAAGGGAAAAAAAAAAAAAAAAAGACATGCCCATGCATTTATAACTGCCTCCGAGGGTCACCTAGCTGCTATTAATCAGTTGGTTACTACACATTTTTCCACAGAGTACAGTGAACCACAGCCAGTCAAACAAGCATTCCAAGACAATATCTATGAGATGGGAATCACATTAATGACAGGCACCTCATTCCTACTGCACCCACCTTTTCACTCTTGCAAGGGCTTTGGCAGGACTGGGAATGACAATAAGAAAAGGAGATGGCAAAGGATAAACATCTTCTTTAGGGAATACATGGTGCTTGCCATATTTTTTTTGTTGTTTTGTAGGCAAAGGCCTTTAAAAGCCATGGTTTTATTTCAGTATTCCCAAATTTACCTTCCCTTGGCATGAAAAGCTTTACATCTGGCATCTCTGCAACTTAGGCAGCACCCTTCTGTTGTACTCCTTCCTGCCTTTGGCTGCCATCAGACAGAATTCAGTTTGAAAACACTCCCCAGTTTTTAAATGTGGAGGCGAAGTGAAGTACAGATCACTTTGTTTTTTTTTAATGGAATACTCCATGTCTTACTTTCTGTGAGACTGGAAAACTGCCTGTTCTAAAACTGATGCTCTCAGTTATCAACAAGATGACTTCAGAGTTGATTTAGATGATTTTAGGACATTCAGCAAAACTGTTTCATTTCCTGGGGATGAAACATGGAGAGAAAAGTACAGATGTTGGAAAACTGAGTAGGGAAAGATTTTTTCTCTAACAGTTACTTAGAACCACTAAGCATGGTTCCTAAATGTAGATGAAAATCTACAAGCACTAAGGTAATTGATAAAAACAAAAAAAGAACTTAAAAATTCCTAAAGGATGCTAAATCTCTCAAAGGGGAAAATTACACTCTCACACTATAGTATTCTATGACATCTGGTAAATACCAATAAAATCCCAGCTAACTTCAGTGTAGACTCCATATCACCAAAGAAAACATGGCAGGACACACTCCCACCCCCAATTCTACAATAACAACGTGTTTGATTTTGACTCTGTGACTATTAAAAGGTTTTTCAAATTGGACTTGGATATAACATGGCTTGAGCTAGACTTTAATAGTAGAATTTACCTCTTCGACTTTGGCACAGTAAATCTGTTAATATGAAACTTCAACCTGACTTTCCTCCTTTTTTCTAGAATCAGATGAAACATTGTCACCCACTATGAGGAAAGCACAAGAGAACCCCATGTTAAGAAATGTTTATGACATGGGTACCCTGCCTGTTTTGGCAAGCAAAAGAATTGTCTTGTATTTTTTCATTGTAAGTTGTATCTACAGAATCAAATTTAATATTCTCATAAGAAGTCTTTGTGACTTCACTGTCTTCAGTGCAGTTGCATCCATTTACATTAGCAAATAATTTAGGAGCTTAAGTTAGAAAACAAAAGATGGTTGGGCAGCTGACCAGAGCAACCTTATTCTCAAATGCTGGATGTGTGTAGCTCTTATTTATAGCAGGAAAAGGATCAGCACCTAGGTGATAATTAATCTTTTTTCTCTTTAGGAATCCAAATAGCTTCAAAGTTTGCTCCCGTATTTGAAGAGCTCCAAAGTTTCCTCCAAAATATATAAAACCATTCTTCAAGTGTTTTCAGACCCAGAACTCAAATCCGTATGTTTTCTTCTTCACAATTCAAATAGCAGATCACAGAAGCTAATGCTTTGGAAAAAGAATCAAATGTTGCAGTCCTGAGCTCTAGAGCTAAGTGATAATACACACACTAAAACTGAAAGTCTATGCTGATTTTGTTTTAAAGGAAGCACCTAACTGGCCATGATCTCACATAAATTTTGGATTTAAATTAGTCAGCATTTGTCCAGGTGTGGTACAATCCTGAGCCCAAAAGAAAATATTCACTTGTATGATTTCACTCCTTGCAACTCTGTAAAACAACTTGTGCTACTTCTAAGGAATATATCAGAGGAGGCCCCATGAATCACCGAGGCACTGCTCTATTGATTTCAATCGTAAATTACAACTAGAAGTGAATTTGGGAACTTCTAGGATTCTGGGTGTAAATAGGAGGAAGTCATTGCTAAATCAATATTTTCCAATCTCAAAACACGCCAAATTAATTATTTGCAAGTCTTGTTTTTTTTTTTTTATTTCATCTCCTGTTTTACAGTGCAAATTCAAAAGTGAACCTCCTTTTCAGGAAAATGAATGCTCAGCACTTACACGGTTTATTATCAATTTAAGCAAATGTATAAGCATGTCACTTCTTCTACAAACCCTATTTTCTTAAGGCCAGTGATGTAATTCAATGGGATAATCTAATCCAACATCAAAGACTAACTATTTTGTTTTTCTTCTTGTTCACCAGCTTTGTAGTTATTGCCTCCTCTGTGGCAGGATGGGCTTCACACTCAAGACAATATCTATGGACTTGAAATCACAATTTTTGACATTTGTGGAGTTACTTAGGACTTACACCTGCACACCTTAACTCAGTCAGATGGCCTTCTATCTCGGTGTGCCTCTAATTTTGGTGCTGCAGGGAATGCACAAATGTACACCATGTCCTGCTGCATGTTTGCTGTATGTAGGTGTAGCCTTTCCAAGTAATCAGAAAGGTCCCCAAAGGAATACTTCAGTCCTGAGTACACTCCTCTGCCTTTACGTGAAGGCTTAGAGTAGAAAACACAAGCTTTCAAGAAGTTTGGAGGGGGGCAAGAAGTTTCTACGGGAGACTCGTGTCCAGCAGGAGCTTTTGAAAGCACAGAATAAGAGTGGGAGACACGTTCTTCAGCAGCGGTAGCTCTGGGTTAACAGCGATAAAACAAACGAGCAGCCCCGCAAACCCCAGCCGCACTTCCACAGGCACCGCACAGAAAGGGCTGATTTCGCAACCCTGACTTGTGCAAGCCGCCTGGCAGCAGGGAAAGAGACTGCTCTCACAGGTCACTGGAACAGCTGGCCCCAGGCGAGTGCTCATGTGAGAGCGCGGCTCCTCTTTGTGGTCTTCAGCATATCTCATTGGCTCCTAATCATATAGGCTATGGCTTCAGCAAACAAAAATCCAAACCAGCGAGCAAAAACGTAAAACCCCAACCCACTTTGCATCCTAAATTGAAGCAAAGCACCTATGATGGGTCCTAGATTCAGCGACCCATGGCACGTGAAGAAGTTGAATAAGTAAGTAAATAAAGCAAAACCAGGCTGCAGCTTGGAAAACACAGCAACAGCCAAACACCTATAGCACTTAACGTATCCAGAAATCTGAGAGAATCCGCGCATTGACAGGTGATGAGTGCTATACATGAAATGTTGCATCATCAGCCCTTTTGTTTTTAAGCTGGGAGTTGCATCTACCTACGAACCAGCTGCATTTCTGATTGCATCAGATCTTCTTGACCTAACAGAACCAAGCCTCTCACATCCACTGGAATTGGCTGGTTTGAAGCAATAACCAAGAGAGGGGATGCATAAAGATAGCCCTGTAGAAGAATCTAATCTTGACCTTCCTTTTTTTCAAAAAAAGACATCATCTAACTTCTTTTAATGGACTTTTATCTTCACATTCAACTTTTACCTCCTACAAATGAGTGAGCACAAAACAGGAAGGCTGTTAAATGTGGGTAAAAGGTAGTATGTATTGCACAACCAGTGGAAATACTTGAAGAAAATTGCCAGAATCCTACAAAGTAGTTTTAATTAAAAGTGTTCAATATCTCAGCAAGCAGCTGATAATTAGCTTTATTATTGTAATTTAATATGCTAGGCTTCACGATCTCTGTGAATGACTCTACTTTAGAATCATTGTAATTCTATTTTTAATTTCCGCCTCATCACACTGCTCAATGTAAATAATAACTACAAAGATGAAGGGTGGTCCTTTCTGAAAACTAAGAGCTCAGAGTCATAATAAGCACTTCAGTGTCTTTCCACTGCTGTTTTAAAAACACCCTCCAGATCTTTTAAAAAAGTGCATCAAAAACTAAAAAGGTTAAAACTAAGTGGATCATTTTTTCTACTTTTATTCCTCTCCTATTCCATTAATTCCACTTTCAGCATTTTCTATAAAGTCTAGGGAGATGTTTAGTTTATTCAGTCACTTCTCTATTCCTGCCTAGTGTAAATTCTGGTTAACTACGTGAACTGACAATACAATTATAAGCATACAGTCAAATTTCAATGGAGAGCTCCTGTCTGCAAAATGAAGGAAGCACTGTAATTCAACACACAAGATTAAGAAAAGAACTCTGCTAACAGTACAGATTTGAAACATTTATATGTCTGGCACATGTAAAATTAATTTCCATGTTAGTGAACAATTGTGAGGGTGTAAGAAAAGTTGTCTTGGAGATCCTACATAATTCTCAGTTCTTTGGGAATTCATTGTACAAGCACTGATAAATGACAAAGAACGTTATTTGGCATGCGTGTATGTGTTTCCCATATGTAATCCTATTAACATTCTACTGTATTGACCTATATTCATGTAACAATTCCTGCTTAAAGGAGATTTTGAAAAAGTCTTTTTGTGACTGTGCAAATTACTGGACTTGATATCATTGCAAGTATGAAAAGGGGTCTTCCTTCAAGTTTTCAAACTGTAGCCAGTCATTAAAATTGGTTGCAGAATATGAGAAAAATATGAAGGTAATCTTCCAAATTAAGGCCACACTTTATTAACTCATTAAACTCTGTCACCTTTTTGCTTGATTTTTAGTGAAGAAAAGAGGAAAAAATTCACCATGACAGAGAAAATGCACACATTTCCATCACATAAATAAACTGATTAAGAAGGGTGAGATCTGGAAATTGAGGCATTCAATCTAAGAACACGGCACGTTCTCCAGTGGCCCAGTTGAGCTCTTGGATATCCTTTCAGAGCTCTCACTCAACAGAAAGCAAGACGCAGATGCAAAACTGTACTTTCCTTATCCTTATATATACATGCGTACGGTTTAAAAGCATAGGATGTCTTCAGAACAGCATATCTAAATACGTAATAGAGAAAAAATAAAAGAATCTCTTTCTATCTAGAATTGCTATTGCCCAGTATCCCCAACAATGTGTCAGTAGCTGATTTGTCCAAATTATAGGAGGTTTCAATAACTCTGCCTCATGATCTCAGAATTGCTTCCTAATTTCTCTTCAAACTGTTCAAACTGTTACGGATTATTAAAGGACATTATCAGCTTGAATAAGCATATTAAAGATCTGTGTGATTTTTTTTTTCCTAAATAAACCAAAGAATAACTCCTAAAATTACTATAATTGAAATAAATTAGCAGGTTTCTCCACACTACGTGTTTCAGTTAACTCACTCTGCTCTTACAAATATTTTGGACCCAATCCACTGCTGACAATTCCAGCTTTATAATGGAATTGCTCCGCTGTTCTCAGTGAGTTGACACAAGTGGAAAAATGAAGCAATGCAGCGGGGAATCAAACCTATCATACAGAACAAGTTTCTCTTTTACTGAGAAAGCTAGAGCAACTAGGAGAAAAGATTTAAATCATTCATATAAAATAAGGTAAAGTAGAAGGCATTCCCCATAATAAGAAAAAAAAATAAAGGCAATTCCTGTGTGAATGCTTTTCAAAGCTTGCAAAGTGGCCTTTTGAGCCATTTGTTCCAGAAGCATGTGTCTGCCATGTGGGTCCCAAGCCTGTGTTGTCCCATCCACATGAATTTTCAATGGTACAAATAAAGTTAAGAACATGAGCATATCTTTCCAGGACTAGGACCTACCTTTTCAGTCACCACACTTTGTTGGCAGTGACCTGCTCAGTGCAAAAAACCTGTGATCTCTTCTTGTCCACGAGCTTAAAGCATCAAGGAAGGTGGGTCTTACAGGAAAAGGGTGAGGCAGATGTTGGGTTTTCAATGAAGATACATCACAGCGTAACCTCTGGGGCTAACATAATTCCTTTTAAATTTAGGGAGGAAACAAAACTTTTGTTGACTCCGAGTTGCAGTTGTGTTTATGTATAGATTGTGGTCTTAGGGACAACACACCACAGCCGACCTGGAAGCAGGGAGTTTCCCAGCTGAAGTCAGCTTTGCTGGATAGCCACCAGGGAGGTGAGACTTGCACAGCCTCTTTGAATGAGTATAAGGTGCGGTTTAAAAATTACCATAAAGTTGAGATCATGAAGACTGCCTATCTTGCCTCAAATGGAATTCACGCTGTTCTCTAAATGCTGTAGCTCTCCAGCAGGAAAAAAAAAAATTGTATTAGGGAAAAAATGCCTATGAGGAATAACTCCTTCATCTTTTGACTTTTGCACTGAGTTGCAGGCACCTAACAAAAATATTTCCCAAAGAATTGTATTCCCAGAAAAACTGACAAGACTCCTTACCTTCCACTGACATAATAGATTGCTGGTGTTCTTCAGCATGCGTCTAGCAAATACATTTAACCCAATGATTTTTTTCCAGCAGTGCAGCCTCCTCCACTCCCCTTTGTTGTTTGGGAAGGATTCTGAGAAGAAAACATCATTCCCAAACCTTTCTTCTGTGTGATTTCTTACTTCCTAGAAAAGTGTGGTTTGTCACTTTGAAAGGGGAATTCCATGACAGTCCATTACAAAGTCGGCCACGTATCTCCCTTTACACACATAAAGATGACAACTTTTTTCTAAAGACCCCATTATTGCTATGCTACATTTTACTGCTTTATTATGTTTTCTTTGGTCTAATTCTATTACTTTTAATAATAGCGGAACATAATGACTGGTCAAAATGTAATCAAGTACATATGTGAATCTTGACTGTAAAACAATGAAATTCACTGTGGACCCAGATCTTTTTACACATAAAACACATTAAAATATCCCACAAGTCCTCAGTGGAAGTTTTTCCTGACAAAGAGCCACACAATTAGGCTATGATCCATGACTTTTGATATCCTCTGGACTTAAAAATAGTTGCCAAAAGTGATCTGCCAGAATAGCATTCAGTTCACTATGCCCTTCCTTGTTTTCCATTGCTTAAATACAAACTGAACCCATTTCCTCATTTTCTGTAAGATTGCACTGATAGGTGTAAGAAGTACCTAAGCTCAAATAAAATCTCTCTGGAAATTTTTTGGCTTCATTCTGGAGTTATCCCATTTTAATGATGAGAAACAAGCTTAACGTTGTAAAACTCTGAGGATTGATTCTCCACTTACATTTCTGCATAGCTATGCAGTCAGTGGAAGCAGCAAGCAAACCAGATTTTTGGTATTAACCTCCACAAGGGAAAGGAAAACAGCTACAGTAACACTGAGATGGAGACTATTGCATTTTTATTGTACTCTGTGAGTAGCACAAATCACAAACATGTCATTCATGCTTGTATAATGAAACATGCAGCTATTCCCAGAGTGAACACTGGCAGCTGGGAGCCAAGGTGGGATGTTGCAGGTGTACGGCCGTCTCGTGTCCCCACTGCACCTCCTACGTGGGTGACCTACAAAAATCATCGACCCACTTGGCCCACAGGGAGCTGGGCAGCTGGTCTGGGAGCACTCAGCTGGGACAAGGGGTGCACATAGGACTCATGTCAAAGTTGCTCCGAGCCACTGTGAGCACGAAGGGCAAAGAGGGATGCAAGCCGAGTGCTGTCTTCCCATCACTATGTTGGGGCAGAGGGATCAGTGTCTCCTTCTTGGGGTCCAGTGGTCCTTCCCACCTGAACTGGGGCATTAAGTGGCATTCCACATTATGCCTCCGTCTTCCTGTCACTTCCCTGGAAGTCATACCCTGGAGGTGAGTGACTCCTGCAGACAGCAGTGCAGTAGGGCTGAACCCTGGCTCCCGAGGATGACCAGCACTGTGCTCCCACCAACTTCTCTACAGCCAGCTCTCTCACTCAGTGAATAAGCGTGCTTTCCCCTTGGCTTTTTATCCTAAATTTACCTCTTCTTAAATGATATAACTTGTAACTCTTATCATAATTCCAGACTTGCAGTAAATTGAGTTCTGGGTTTAGGATCATTTATCCCTCTCTAGCCTGCCACATCCTCCCCCTAAAAAAGAAGATACGGATAGTCACCAACTGTAATATTTGTGAGAAAAACTTTAAGGCTGGAAGCAAGGCTGGGATAACAGGAACACGAACTAAGGAAAGTGCAGAGCTCTGCAGGTTTTTGGACACTTCCCCCATGCACTTCTGCTAAGAACAGCTATCATTTTAAGAGAGCTAACGGATGGTCTGCACTTGGTCTCGTGTCCACATGCAGCAGTTTCAAAGCTTTGGTACAGCAGTAAGACATACAGCCATGTAACTACACCTCGGCAGAGCTCTATTCAGGATGGAGAGATCCTTTTTTTGGAGTGGGAGGACTGGGAAAAGTGGAGCAGGGGGAGATATACTGCAGTCTAAGCAGTATATCCTACATTTTTTATACAGATTTAAAACAAATATATGTTAAAAATCAAAGAAAAGCATGCCAGTATTGGAATGAAGCTCCTACATGGGAGAGATGACACCTTTCGGAAAAGGCACATGCTATGAACTACTATATGCTACTGTTACATTAACCCCTGAAGAGGAATATCGGGGTTTTGCATGGTAATATAATCAAATCTATTCTCACTTTTTTTTGGCTTAAATTTTCCCTCATTAGAGAAGAGAAAGAAGAGTAAGAATAAACAAAGTTAGCTGAGGGTAAAAATTTGATTTGTAAAATTCAGAAGCAACTACATTTTCATGCAAGAAAGCCATTCTGCCCCTAATTTCTCTATTTCAATAAGACTCTGAGCCCTTAAACTGTGCAATTCAGCAGCAAGGCGAGAGCAGTGCAGCAAGGCGGTCGTGACATCCCCCAGCAGAGGCGATTCAGACAAAGTCTTTCAAAGTATTTGGAAGGATTTTTATGTGTTTTTTTTTTTTTTTTTTTTTTTAAAAATTTTNTTTTTTTTTTTAAACATATTTTCCTTTATATTTCATTTATAATGTTTAATAGACAGCCACAGTATTTGGTACTCCAGTGTGCCTGTGAGCAGTCAGCTGAAGCTAGCAGAGTGCGTCTTTTAAAGGATTTGGCCCTTACAATGCACTAAAGCCTTTAATTTTAAAGCTAGATTATTAAAGTCTAGCAAATGGGTTGTAAAGGTGAATGCATGAATTACAATCAGGATTAGATACCTTTTTTTTTTTGGACTGCTGGCCAGTAAATGCATATGGATGTACCATTTGTAGCATCTTGTTATTGAAAGGAAAAATATCTTGTCAGGGAGGACTCTAAGTTCTCATCCCTGCCCCAAATCCTTTGAAAATGCCACTTGTGCTGCTGTGTGTAAGCAGGCTCAATGCAAGAAAGAGAGAGAAGAGAAGAGAAGAGAAGAGAAGAGAAGAGAAGAGAAGAGAAGAGAAGAGAAGAGAAGAGAAGAGAAGAGAAGAGAAGAGAAGAGAAGAGAAGAGAAAAGAGAAGAGAAAAGAGAAGAGAAAAGAGAAGAGAAAAGAGAAGAGAAAAGAGAAGAGAAAAGAGAAAAGAGAAAAGAGAAAAGAAGAGAAAAAACAAAAGAAAAGAAAAGAAAAGAAAAGAAAAGAAAAGAAAAGAAAAGAAAAGAAAAGAAAAGAAAAGAAAAGAAAAGAAAAGAAAAGAAAAGAAAAGAAAAGAAAAGAAAAGAAAAGAAAAGAAAAGAAAAGAAAAAAGAATCAGCATTATTTTCCTTTACGATCATTCACCCAGTATAAGCCAGTGGCCACACAAGTCTACCAGTTCGTGCATTCCACAAAACATCATTTTTTTGAGACAATTTGCAAGCCCGAGCTACAGATGCTCACTGACACAGTATTACCACAGTCCCAACTTCTAAAAGTTTTGTTAGCAGAACGCTCCGCACCGCGTCTGGCAGCACTACCATACCTTCTAGACCAAGGTGGGAAAGCAATCCAAGAAGTACCCGGGTTTTTCGAAGCACAGAATTAAAACTTTCCTTAGGACCAAGCGCTGCAGCGGGAACTCGCTTCCTCGCCCGCGCAGTTCCCCGCTACGCGCATCTTCTTCAACAGCGCCTGCAGAGCGGCACAGCCCCTTCGCGGAAAGGGAACCTCCGGCCGTGCCAGGCGGTGTGACAGCGCAGGGAAGGGGACTTGAGGCGGCCCCGCTCTCTGCCAGCGGCGGGGGCTCCTGCGGCGATGCGG
>WBMW01006208.1:50425-94996 GCA_013396635.1 Penelope pileata | reverse complement strand
GTCCCCGGGGCAGCGGGCAGAGCCGCCTCAGCGCTCGGCGCCTCGGGATCAGAACTTGAGCAACTTACTTAAAAGCGGCGGAGGAGCCGGGCGCTGAAATCCAGAGCTCGCGTTGCGGTCCAGAGCCCGGGGAGAGCGATCACACGCGCAAGGATGGGGCACGTCTACACGCTGTGGAGGAGCGGGATCTCATTTTTGCTGCGCTTCAGTTCCTCATCTGCAACTCAAGGATAATGGTACTTCCTTTCTCACATCCTATCTTCAGCTGCGCTCTCATCGTACAAAACATTAGGCATGGGGACAGCTTTACGCGTGTGTGTAACCCCATTGCCTTCAAAGGGGCGATGCAGATGTGCACAGCTAAGCGAGCACGGGGGCATCCGAAAGCCCAGGGCCTCGCTGAGCTCCTGCCGAGCCCTCTGAGCTCTTCAGGAGCTGTCTGTTACTGGTAGCCTGTATTACCAAAATTTCATACTGTGTGACAAAATGTGGTCCCCAATGCCGAGCTGGCCTTCTTTTGGAACAGAAATGACAGGGCTGCACCTGGGGGTTTCCTTCAAGTCCTGCAGGTGGGACTGCCCAGGTAACATCTGGGTACACTGCAGGTGAACCTGGCACACTCTATTGCTTCTCAGTTTTTTAAGCAGTCATTTTTCTCACTGCATCTTTGTAGAAGTGCAGAGCCCTCACAACTTATTACAACTTACAAGCAGACCTTATGGATGGGATGGGGTTGAAAGCCAGAGCCATATTCTCCTCTTATTGCAGAACACCCCATATGTTCCAGCAGGTTTGCATACAGGGAAAGAGGAGCATTTGACCTGCAGAATCACACCTGGGCCCGCAAAAGAAAGAAAGAAAGAAAAAAAATCTGCAGAAAGGTGCCACCATAGGCTAAGCAGTTGGTGCCTTTGTCCAGGAAATGCAGAGCTCTGCCTCAGCGAGGCTGGGACAGAGGCAGGGGGAACTTCACCAGCAGCCCTTTGGGAAGGGGAACCTTGTTACCTCGAGCACGCAGCAGCTTTCCACGTATATGTGCACCACGTCCAGATGCTCTGAAGTGAAAGGACTGACACTGCTCAGAAGGCTGCACTTTCAGAAGCTCTTTGTGTCCCTTCTGCCTTCCACCTTCTGTAGAGCCTGCAGGCCGGTGGTTCCGAGCCTGCTCCAGCCATGATTCCACACTACAAAAGCCACAATTTCTCATCAAACATTCGATGAGAGTTTTTAAGGCCAGAATCAAGTTGCCAGACATATGTGAGCTGAGCCTGCTGGAGTCATACTTTGTGAGATGCCGAGCATCTTCTGCATGTTGCTGAGCTGGAGTTTATCATCAGCTCCCAGGAGCTCCCAGGGCTCACATCTTGTGAGGGTCCCTCTGTGGCTGAAGCCTGGGACAATTCACAGAACCACAGAACTGCAGGGGTTGGAAGGGACCTCTAGAGATCATAGAGTCCAACCCTCAAAAATACTGGGAGGGACAGGGCCCTGCTAGTGGTGCATCCACAGCAGCACCGAGCTCGCTGCTGGCAGGCTGCTCCCACGCACAGCAAGTTCCCTGCTGGCAGCAGCACTGGACATACAACTCCAAGAGAGCTGTCCCACTGAGGCCAATTCAAGCAGGCCTGTGAAAGCGTAGGTATTGGTGCACACTTAGGCCCTGGCCTCAAGAAACATATCCTGCAGCCATGCTTCTGACAGTGTTTCCACTGATATTACTGGGAATTTAGTATGAGCCGAAGTGGGTTGCAAAAGATGGAAGGTAGAGCAATGCAGAGTGAAAAAGGCAATTGGCTTCATAGTCTTCTAGTGCACTGTCAGCTAAAACTTCTAAGACTAAAACTACTACAGATGTTTTTCCACTGCTGTCAGTTCTATTGTGGGAAGCATCTAACAAGGCTCTGCAGCCGAAGGTTTCCTTCAGATTCATTCTTAATTACAAATAGTAATTGTTATTGCAGGAAGTACAGTGTTTCTATTGAAGAACATTACCCTTCTCCATTCACTGCTTTCCTACAGCAGACTTACCAAACTCAGCCCTCAGAACGGACAGCATGCCACATTCGTGCTGCTTCAGTCCATTATCAGGGAGGTGATGATGATAAAGTAGAAAAATAAACTAAAAAGTTTTGTAAATTGAGAATCAACAGAGAAGCTTTACGCTCAGTTCATACTCTTTATAACAACTGGAACACAGAGGACAGGTGCCCCTGTTGCTGCTCCACAGCAAGGTTTATGTTCCAGTCCTGTTATGTTCAGAGGAAAAGTGGGCAGAGTGTCCACAGGATTTTCTTACAGGATTGTAAACTTGTTGGGTGAGCAATTCTCGTCCGATTTAGAAAACAGGTCAGATCAAGATGAGGATGGTGCAGTTTTATCACTTGAAGCATGTGAAATTTCCAGAGGCACAAATGGGTAAGGATGTTGTTTTGTAGGGTCAGAAATCTTCCCCAAACAGTGAATTCTACCACAACACTAAGTGTGAGAAGCTTCATTCCACAATCTTTACTGTATGTAGTGCCTAGTAGCTAATAGGAGTCACTCTTTCAATCCCATGTAATGTCTAACATTTAACGGATCTTCCTTTGTTTATAGATTTTAGAACACTAAACCATAGCCTCAGATTTTTAATTTCAGAGAAGAACTCCATCACCTTTTAACAAAGCTGGAATGCTTTTACCTCAACGACACCTCAAAGGCCCATGGTTCCCCTCCTTACACGTCATGGAAATACCATCTGTGCTACTGACATACAAGTACCAAGTGTCAGCACCACAGCAACAAAGTCGTCTTTCCCATCAGCTTGCGTCATTTTCCTCCTTGCATTGCTGTACTGACTCCTCAGCCACTGTTGTCTCGTATTGGTTACTCACCCCTCTCATAATTTGTCTTATATTGGCTTCCCCATGTCCTTTACTCAATCTCTCCCATCACTCTGCTTGCATTTCAGGCACTGCACAAGCATTTCAGGCAACTGCCTCTAGGCTTTTTTCCACACAACATTTTTTCACTGACTGACTTCCTTGACCTCAACTATGAGTCTCTTGCTCTCTCCTCTCTACATTTTTCACTGACTTGTACCATATTACCTCTTTTGTACCACCTGTGTACAATTCTCAAGCCCTTCTTGTTGTACCCGGGCCTCTCTTTCAATTCCTTCTCTGTGAGATTCTTATCTAGAGGTTGGAGAAATAATGCAAGGAAATGTGGATGGCAGCTGAGAATAGAAATGCGTTAGAACAGGACCTTAACCGTTTCTGCGTGACTGAGATGATTAAAGGACTGGAGAATCTCATAGGAGGGGAGTCTGAGAAGTGGGACCTCTCAGCAGGGATGGCTCAGGGGGAAGCTCATCAAAGTGCACTAACAGCAGAGGGGAGGGTGCAGAGAAGACAGAGCCGGGCTCTTCTCAGCAGCGTCACTGACAGGACAAGAGGCAATGGGCACAGAAGATTTCACCTGAACGTAAGACAATATATATACATATTTTTTACTGTGAAGATGGTCAAACACTGGAACAGGTCTACCAAAGAGGTTGTGGAGTCTCCATCTGCAGAGATAGTCAAAATCCAGTTGGACACAGCCTGGGGAAACTTGCTCTAGATGAACAGAAGAGTTAGACTTGAACACCTCAAGAGTCTCAACAATCTGTGATTAAAAAAGGGCAGTCATCTGTTTTCTGGAGAATGCTAAAACTGTGTATAAATTTTAAAAAAGACAAGTTCTATCACAGTGGTTCTGCTGTTACCGATCCCTTCCAAACCTGTGAACTCTTTAAGTATAGCAATAGCTGTACTTCAGTTAAAATTTCTTAAATCATTGTCCTTTTAATGAAAGAGAAGTAAAACATTTCTACGTACACAAAAGGGGCTGAGCTAAGAGGGATTATCACACTTCCTTTGTGTTATCCCTTGTATCTGACATCCAAGGAATTTTTTTCCCATGCACACTGTATCATGGGAGGTGATGGAGGTGCTATGGCTGTCTACAAGATCACAGTGGTTAGGAGCTAAGGTACCCAGGCAGAGATGAAGACAACCCTGAGTTTAGTCAGACACTGGATCTGTTCCAAGATTCACATCATTGATCGGGCGTTTTTTCAGTGATAGAGTTACATAAGAGTTTGCACTTGTTTCTGTTGTGACACTACTAAAAACTAATCCTACCTGAGAAGTTAACTGAAAACAGGAAAAAATATAGATCCCTTTTTCTTATAGCTTTGATCTTGATTTAATAAGGAAGACATTAGAAATTCAGAATGAATAGTTAACTGGCAAATGGACACTTCCTCCTTCTCCACAACTACTTTTACAATTACTACCTAAAAATTCACATGAACAGGTTTTAAAACTTGAAAGTATATATCTGCTGGATATTCTGAAATACATGAAATGAAACAAACCTGTGGTCTTTTCATTGCTGTCTGCTAAGAAGCAGGCAGGCAGCAAGATAAAGTTGTGTTAATGAACAAATGTATTGGCCATAGAAATTTGCTTTTTCATTGTCATTTTTAAAATCCATCTTTTAGGGTCTCCTGGCTATATAATCAAATCACAAAGCACCAGTGATGATTACAAAGATTCAGAAGCATGTTATGTTTGATTTCCAGAAAAAGTAAACTAATAGGATTGCTAATACTTTGAAGGACTGATCAAACTTTACTCCTCAAGAAAGCCTCAATAACAAATCCTGATTGCTTCAAATTAATTTACTACTGATGATTATTCAGTGAATATCTCTGAACACTTGCATTGCATGGTGTTTCACTATTCAATTGTTTTATTTGATTTTGTGAATCATGTAACACTGTTTCTGAACTGCCTGAAAGTGGCAAGAATATCCACATGTGAATCTGGTATTCATTCTGTGAGACATCTGCTTTCACTGAGCTTTTTTATCAGTAAAATTCAATTCATATTTACAGTAAGCACATTTATTTGGCCCTAGGAAACACCACTAGTGCCTTTGAGGTCTGCCATCTTCTACAGGACCACTTTGCTCTGAGGACTGTCCACTCACCTCTGTGTACATATATAGTTAGTGAGGAATTACAACTTCAGATCCTTGCTGCACAGGCGTGCCAAGTAATCTCAAGAAACTATCCCATTTAAAAGTAAAGTATATTTCTTATCTTTGTGCCTTCCTGTTCCAATGTATTTCCATACAGCTGAGAGTACACATCTCCTCTCTGGACTATCTTCTGTAGAGTTAATGATGACAGGTATGTGGTCAGACTGCCGTTGTGGTCAGACTGCCGTTGTGATCTCTATCATTTGTTGGAAACCTTTTTTTGTTTAATAGCAGTCAAAGATTTCTGTTAAGAGATCCAAGAGGGAGCTTTCTTCTACAACGAACAAAGCGTTAAAGAGAGCTCTAGAGATTAGGACTCCAGTTTACAAGCAAAAGGCTTGGACCGGGGTTCACTGTGCAGTTCTGGGTGAACCATAGTTCTGTGAAGAAAACAGCAATGTTAACAGCTTTTATTTCACATGAGTACTCAAAGAAGACTATAAATGTTTTGAAAAGTTCAGTAAGTGTGATAAAGGAGCCATGATACAGGCATGTCTGCAGGGCAGACTCCAAATTTCCTGCCGTCGCTGTGAGCTGCCCAGCAGGCCAGCCCGCTGGAAGCCCATCTCCACGCTGATGCTAGCCTGAAGGCACCAGCGTAGCTGCTGGCTCCCAGTGTGCAGCTGCTTGCTCCAGTGGATTCACATCATACCTCTTCCCTCCATGCGGGTGCATTTGACTCGTAAGCAACATTTAAAGCCTGGGCTTCTAAAGAGCCATACTTAACATGTGGGCTGGATACAGGAGCTTCCCAGAAATATGGGTAAGTAAAGAAAATCTTAAATTAACCTGAGAGGGAAAGTCAGGAACAGACACAAAACCCCAAGTCATGTGCTAAGGCAATGATGTTTCCAGCACTTCAAACGGATTAGGACAGGATGAGCTTGGATCTGTCAAGGGCAAGAGACAAGGCAAAGGTGACCGAGACACAAAATGATGAGAATTTAAACATGAATTTTCACTGTGTGAAGGCTTAAGAAAGGCCCCACATGGGTAAAGTAGTGCAGAAAGGAGCCACAGCTTTCAAGCATATTTTTTATAGGAGGAAACTGTAAAGGCAGTTTGAAGAGAAAGCCACATAATTTATGCTGGTCTGAAGCAACATGTATTATACATTTTTATTACAGAGTTGATCATGTCAAGAATAAATATTAACTGTGTAGCTGTCACAGCTTCTCTTTGTCGCAAGCCTGCCCCTTCCCTGGGTGTGTCCTTCATTGCCTCAGGAGACTCAAGATGGAAATGGGTGATATTAGGGTGAAATTAGCCATAAAGAAAACATTTAAATAAAAATGATTAACCCAGTGTTAGAGCTATTATGGGACAGAAAAGAAATGTCAGAGAAAAAAAATGTGTACCGCAACTGCCCCATTACTCTATAATTAGTTTATCTTTGTGTAATTTATGGTTAGTTCTATGTCAATGAATTCCAGCAAGAAGAAACTCCTGGCTTATGACAAGGCCAAAAGAAATGAAGCAGTGATGCCTGGATTGCTCAGAGTTAAAGATATTCTGGGAACCTAGATGTGTTCTTTCTTTGAAAATTAAAAGGAAACGGCTCCTTTCCATACAAGTTGACATTGACATGGAACTAATTACAAGTTAGGCACCTAAATACCTTCACACATGTATGCTTACATTTCCTAGTTTACCTTAATACAGGTAAATACTGTTAGGATTCGGTGGAATTATAACTTTATATTATATAATCAATTTGGTGGCTCTTGATAAGCATTAGCTGAGTTTAATGAAAAGTATTATTTATCTCAAGGGAGGTGAACAATTATTCTTTTTCTGGTCCTCTAACTCCTTCTTCCCTTTAGAGGCTAATATTTGACTAGAAAAATAATCATTAAGAGAGTTTATACTGCTAGATGGAAATCTAGCCCAGTTACCTGACTTAATGACACAAACATGCAGTAATATGTATATATTGATGCCTTGAAGTGAATATCAGGATGTTTTGTCCTACAAGTTAGGTATTGATCAACATGTAGAGTGTATTTTCCCTTTCGATCGATACGTCTGTTTGTTCTTAAATCAATAAGTACTTATTGTTACATAAAGACAAAGTTTGGTTCATAATTGAATAAAAGTGAGTATGTAGTAAATGAGAACATTTTTCTTGCTTACCTCCAACAGTTGTGGAGCTCAGGGTTTAAAAAAAAAGTCAAACTGAACATGTAGGATGTTGGATATGAAGTTCAGAAAATGCTATTACTCGCAATTGCTGAGCTAACATAATAAATATCCACATATATGACCCAATTTTCTAATCAGAGAACAATGATGCTCACTGAACTCAGCTGAAGCAGTCGATATTCTACATACGCCTCTATGCTTTTTTGTTATTTTCACTTTCTTGGAGTATTCCTTTGTGCGTACGTTCAAATAATAGGTATGAACATACAGTTATGGGGCCTATTCTGTAATTATACATCTTCCACCTCTGCATCATAACTAACTATTGCTCAGTTGTAACTGATAGCCTGATTTTGAAATAAGAGAGATTTGATTTTGACCATAATTTCAGAACCTCAGCATTTTCAGAATCTGGGAAATTTTGTCTTTTTTCTTGTTTATTCCAGATGAACGCAGAAATCCTACTTTCCAAATTTTATCTACTACAGAAGCTTTTTCTGCCATTTTATTGTTGCTGTTAGAGATTATTAGTAATAATAACCACCATCACCAAACTCTCCACCCCCAAACTCCAACACACAAAATAAAATTCACACAAGTAAAATAAACTAGCCAGCTGTAAAAGTGCTTGTCTTATCCACGCTAAGTTAGAATTTGGCCTAGTAGATCTCAGTCTGAAAAATCTAATATTTCATGCAAAAGTGCATGGGGAAGCAGAGTTAAGCATATTATTTATAATTTTTATAATATTATTTATAATTCTTCACATGAAGAATTGAAAAGACAAATGTATCAAAAGTATTGCCACATTTTTGCCGTTTCTATTAATTAAAGAGCAGAAATGTTCTACAGATATAATGTAACTTCAGATTATTAAGTATATTAAGGAAAGGGAATTAAAAGATTCTTAAACATAACACACCTGGTAATACACCTTATAAATAAATGCTTAACTAATTAAAATAATCAAAACCTATTTTTACCCTCTTAAGAACTGAAATTAAGACTCTCGCTTCTCTCCTATTACAGCAATATGTAACTGCAGTAAGAAGTTGTTTCTTGAGTTTGGATCTTGGGGGGAATCCTGGATTCTCAATTCACCATACTGCCAGGCAAAAACACCTCCCAACTCATCTGATACATGCATGCTACTACATCACAACTTGCATTCTGTGTCCAGGCCTGGGGCCCCCAACACAAGAAAGATATGGAGCTGTTGGAGTGGGTCCAGAGGAGACGATGAAGATGATCAGAGGGCTGGAGCACTTCTCCTGTGAAGAAAAGCTGAGGGAGCTGGGATTGTTCAGCTGGGAGAAGACCTTCTGGAGAAGAGAGAACTCATTGTGGCCTCCCAGTACTTGAAGGGAACTTACAAGCACAAGGGAGACTGACTTTTTACATTGTCTGATAGAGACAGAGCAAGGGGGAATGGTTTTAAACTGAAAGAGGGAAGGTTTAGGTTAGAATTTAGGAAGAAATTTTTTACTCAGAGGGAGGTGAGGCACTGGCACAGCTGCCCAGAGAGCTGTGGGTGCCCCATCCCTGGAGGCATTCAAGGCCAGGTTGGATGGGCCCTGGGCAGCCTGATCTGGTGGGTGGCAGCCCTGCCCATGGCAGGGGGTTGGAACTCGGTGGGCTTTAAGATCCCTTCCAATCCAACCCATTCTGTGATTCTATGATTCCCTGAGTACATCAGGAAGTGAATGGATTTTGCATAGTTTTGACTGACTGCTTTGTGGTAAAATAAGGTGTTCTTATTATGACCAGAGCGTTATTAATTTGCAGCTTTTTTCCAGGAAGGAATTTTCAGACCATGTAAAGTAATGCCAAATACAGTGGCACAGGGCTACTAAATCTCTTAGGTCATTTCAGGGAAAATAATTTCCCCAAATATTTTTTTTTACCAACAATGTAAATTCATGTAAGTTAAATATAACACGTCTTCCAGCCCTTGCCAGATGCCTTACTCACTAGACCATGATGCTCCCTATGATCACTCTGTGATCACATCAAACATTCTTGATTTGACATGTCTTCCCTTTTATACCCTGGATTTTTAAGCTCTTGGGCTGTGCAGGACAAAGCAAACTGTGTACCCAGTCTCCTGCTAGCCACACAGGTGGAGACCGAGAGAAGGGAAAGCTATCTGCTGTAGTTACTGGAGGGGTTAGGAAAACGGAACCCCACCAGCAGCCCCGAGGGGGGAATGGGAAAACACTGAGGGAATCGCACTTTATTTACCTAATTGAAAGCCACTTCAGCAGTTGGTCACCTCTATGCATGGCTGTTTGGCCAAAGCACTGCAGTTGCTTGCAGTGTAAGTGTATTAACACTCTTCATGTTGCATATACAATTTCACTGTTATTGTATGAATAAAAAGGGTGAAAAATAACAGCTGACATTTTTTGCACCTCACTGTACTACTCTAGTTGTAAGGTGTAACAACTGAAAATTGGCATAACATGACCTCTGCACTCCCAACAGCACTTTTTCTCCTCCATGTCCTGCAAGTCTCCCACAGACACACACATTTTTCAATTAATGTTACAGTTTCCTCAGTAGCTCCATCTACCCTACCTTCACACTCATTCTCACTCCCTTCATTACGTTTCTGTACACACCCTCTCCTCTGTTCCCATGCCAGTTCTGCAGCTGTCTCTCCCATCCCTGGCTTACCTCGCCTGTCCAGCTACCTCCTGCATTTCTCTTTCCTATCTGAACACACGGAGTGTACTGTCTGCAAGCCCCGATAAGATTTCCTGTGTTCCATTTCCACCCTAGAACATATAATCTAGTTTCTACACCTTTTACTCCAATGAAATTAAGAACAGACGAACTTGGTCAGACCAAAGGTTCATCTAACCCAGTGATCTGTCTTCCACAGTGGCCAAAACCAGATGCCTGTGAAATGTTATCAGTATAGGCAAGGATATAATGAATTCTCTCCACCGCCCCCAGCTGTTCTGGTCAAAATCTCTAATGATCATTTCCCAGCCAAGTTTCACAGCCAGCACCTACTTATTCTTACCCTTCTTGTCTGCACCCTTTTACATAATCTATTTTCTTTTGGTGACTTCAAAACCAGTGCTAATTCTTGGTTCTCCTCCTAGCTTCATCACACTTTTTGGAAGCCCCTCTTTTTCTGGGGATGCTGCTGAGCTCTGTCCTAAATCTGTGGGTTTTTTTTTCTCCCCAAATTTTTCCCACCTAAACAAGAAGATGCAAGGTATTCTTGTAATTACAAGTTCAGCTACCAATTCCATGTTGGTTGTTGACAGACTTATCAACCAGACCTGTCACTTTCTTTCCAAATTGAAGTCTCTCTAACATCTTTGTGGATATTTCTGTAAGCTCAAGTTCAACTGTGCCTAAACAGGTGTCATTCCTTCCTCTGAATCATCGTAGACAAAATCAGCATCCTGCCTCTTCACTCAGCCCGTAACCAAAAACCTCCTCCTCTAACTCAGAACTCTGTTGTGTTTTTCACATTTAAACTATTGCTAATTCTTGAAAATTCTTACTTTAGAACATTTCTAAAAAAGACCTTCTCAATACATCCAAGTGATAAAACAGCTAATTTTGATCTCTTCTCTCCTTGTATCACAATTACTGCAATATATTTTCTTCTAACCGTGACAAAAATACAGCTAGGTGCAGTTGTGTTCATTCAGAATATGGCTACAGAAGTCATTGTCCTTGCCTGCCCTTTGACCAAATTTAGTACTTCCGTAGATATGTCCATTATCTATTCATTTTATCAGTTAAAAAGAAAAGGAATCTGTTTTTTGTTTGTTTTTTTTTTCTTTTTTTTGGCCTATAAACTCTCATTCTGTCAAAATACAAGCACTGACTTTCAATGGGCCTTTGAAATATGCCTCTAGCACCCTGCAGTTTCATTTTCAAACAGGAATCTTTCTTCTCTCCATACTGAGAACAGCTCCTGAAATCCTTCCTATTCCTTGTAACTCCACCAGTTGGGATTTATGTTCACCTTGGCAGGTGATTTGACAATAGTTACATACTGTGAGCAGGCTGAGAGTGATATTACTCTGAACAGTTTTATCATTTCCCAGTGCTCCCTCATCTCTTGGGGTCTTTGAAAAACAAAGACCCTACATGCTTAAACTTAGACCACAAAACCTCTGAGAAAAAGATCTTCTGTTCTAAGAAATGTAAGCTTGAGATAGGCTTTAGAGTCTGAAATGCATAGAATCTGAACGAGAAAAATTAACGTGTTGTAGACATGTCTTTGATGAAGTTGTTCTTAACATTTGTTAAAAACAGCAAAGTATTCTGCTGCATTCCAATCTTATAATGCTAGTATTTAACGCACAGTATTTAATAAAGCTGTTTATCACAGGGTTAGGAACGACAAGCCTTATTTTAAAAACACACCTCATGGGTCAAGGTAGAATGAGTGTGAGCAGGTTACTACTCATATAGCTGCTTACTGCAAGGTTTACAAACACTGAAATACCTTAAGCAGGCAAGACCAAGTCAGGAGGATTTGGACAACAGCAGGAGTGAAATCCTTGCCCCCAAGAAACCTATGAGAATTCTGCCCTTTCCTTCACTATTTCCAGGTTCTTAGCTATGGCTTTGTGTGAAACCTGAATTATCGTTTCTTAAAGTTAAAATCAACAACCTGTTTGTAATAGTCATAAAAGCACTAGCATTTATATTACAATATAACAGGAAAGGCTTCATGTGGACTACAAGATGGTTACTTGAAGAATATATGATATGGGACTTCCTATCATAAGAAATTGTTAAATGGATACTTCCAATGTGATTAGCGTAGGCTTAATTCTCTTGGTATATCATCTATTATTTCCCCATATTTATAGACATACAGGCAGCATTTTAAAGGCCCACAACAGAGAATAGTGATGATAAATGAAATGAAAAAGTCTTGATTTTCCATTTTTTTCTTGCAGCATGTGAGTGATTTTTCTCCAAAAGTCAAAAGCAAAGACTTTATATAGCCTGAAGACAGATTATATGAATTCCACTTCCTTTTTTCAATTACTGAGGGCACTGCTATGTAATGAGAAGAGGGATAAAACCCAAAGCAAGCAAAAAAAATGTGAATGAGGGCAACCTTTCTCCTTAGGCCAGAAGATGTAGCCTCCAACTGCTTGTCCTAGCACTGCAAGAATCACTTCAGGAGGAGGAGAGGAGCCAGTACTGCCTTGATTAACTGGGTGTGTAGAGTTTTGGGTACTTTTCTTGAAGCACGCACGCAAAACACAAGACAGAGGAAATCATATCATTACCCACATGAGCCTGTGGTTTGGAAAGACGAGCGGTTGGCTTCCGGCAGCTGCAAGGAATGATGGGGAGCCAGATAGAGCCCAGCTGTCACACACTCCATACGCTTTTTTGTAACACTTTTCCCCCCCATTTTTTTTAAATGCAGTAAGCATGCTGTCCAAGGCTGCCAGAAAAATGAATTACAGAGGTGTCCCCTCACTCAGCTATCAAATCCTTCTCTTCCAACCTACTAAATAAAGAGAGGGGCTGTTGCATTCATGAAAAAAAAAAAAAGGAAGAAGAAAGAAAGGTAAAATCGTTTTTATGCAAGCCCATACCAGAGAATCAGGAAGGTATTCATTTTATTTTGTGTATCTAGACAGTGATTTTAATGTTATGTAAATGTAGCAGGCAATTCCTAATCTATCCTGAAATGTATGTGTCAGAGCTCTTGTGTAGTACAGGTTACTGATGATAAAAACAAGATGTGTTTTTATACAAGGAAGGCGCATGATTACCAGCCTTAGAATTTTTTTCTTTCATTACAAATTTAAAATAGGACAAGCTACTGCAATGGAAACTGAGCAGTACCACCGCAGAAAAAGCTAGTGTCTTTTCAAAGAGTCAAGTTTGACAAGCATTGTTTGCCTCTGTCCTTGAAACCAGAACAGCTAGACGTGGTAGCACGGCCCTTTAGACTTTAAAACTGATTAGGCAGAAAATCTTCTATTAATCCTTAGAGCATCAGTGTTCCTCATTTTTTTCTTTTTTTTTCTTCCTTGCAAAAAGGAAACTTATCTTGTCTAAAGAACATTTCCAAACACTCAGTCGAGTTGAGGTTGTCATGATAAGACAATCTTCACATCAGGAGACTTTTTCAGAGAGGAAGAAGAAGCACAGATAGAAACAGGGTCCAAGCCTCAGATCCAACTGTCAAGGAAGCTGATGTACAGAAGATCTTAAACTGACATTTATGAAGAAGTTACATGCTTAGGTATCTTGGTAGGACAATCTGCAGTCTAAAACAGAGCCTCACCTGCCACCTCAGTCTCGCAGCCCCTCAGTTTGTGCTTCCCCCAGTGAAGCCAGCACCCTGCTTTTACCCCAGCAGCCAGGAGTCAGAGCATGCCTACAGATTGTGCATTTACATGTGTTCCTCCTCTGTCTGAGAAAACTCAAATTTGTTTGTGCACCCTGCTGGTTGAATGCTTGCAACACCCATGTACTCTTGTGGAGGCGTGAAAAGCACTCAGTTACAGAACTAAGATTCAAACCTCTTGAAGCATTGCACCAAATGGTCAACATCTCAGCCGTTCAATCAACTGGCAATGTTCTTTCATGACAAGTGTGGGCTCTGTCTACAGGCAGATGGAGAATTTGAACTCAGGTCTCCCATTTCTGGCTCTAACAAGGACTGGCAGATAAAAGGTTGTGTGAGGAGAGCAAGAACTGGGGTGAGAGGAGGAATTTCTGTTGTGTTTTGTCAGCAAAAGTAGACATCATAGTGCAAAACTAAACTATCAAAGGAGATTTCAGGACTGTGACTATCAAGCATCAGCTTGCGTTTCCCAGCAGGCTGGAGTTACATATGCGACTGACGAAGAGAGCGACCTTATGCTAGTTGACATGAACAGTGCTGAGGTGCTGCCCTCCTCACACATTGACTCTGGGGGGTCCTTTTCTAAGAAGTTAAGCAACACTGCCCATGTCTTCTATGACTGTTGCCCTTAAATGGCGCTACAGCTCTCCCCCAAAACTAAGGCTTATTAACCTCTGAGGCACCTCAGAAGTCTTCAAAGAGCCCTGCTAATACCAGAACACAATGGTGCTTTCCCTGGTCCAGGGAATTAGGCAACACGGCCCAGAGGCAATATCTGCTTGACCAGGCAGAAGACGAGGGAAATCCAGAACTGCCATTTTAATTCAATAATACAACATCTTTGTGTTGGAGAGAATTTTCAATAAGGCCAAGGAAGGCCCAGGAACCATGTATGAATTTCAAATCCAATCTGTAACTACAGGAAAACCACACACTCACTTCCACTATCCTTTAGCATGAGATAAGCTGGGAGAAACTATCTATACAGCAATACCAGTACAACCAGGCTTCATTTGTAAGTGATGCCAGTCAAAGGATTATCCTTTTGTGAGAATCAAAAGTAATGTTATTGGGTGGGTTGGAAAGAAAGTCTGTGATTCAGTACAAGTCCTGTTACTTTCATTATGGAGAGCAAAGGCGAGAGCTTGAATTTCTCCTCTGTCATGCTATTATTTCAAACTAGTAATTATTACTCACGTTAAACTCATGTTAGTTAGTATTAGCTAGTTTTTAATCAACCTATGCCATTCTTTCACACACATGCAAATGGCAACACACACTGAATACTGTTTTACATATACATAAATAAACAGCGAGAATTCTCTCACATCTTGAACTGCAAGTAGACTCAGGCTGTTTCCTTCCATACTCTCACAATCTTCCGTATACTAACAATTTCGCACTGAAAACGAACTTCTAAGCATTGCTCTCCTGAAGTTGTTTATTTTCTTTAAAAATGTTTGGTGTCAGTCAAAACTTATGCCAGAGAGTCATAGAATAACTGAACAGCTTAAGTTGGAAGGTTTTGGGAAGCCATCAAGTGCATTCTGCTCTCAGAGCAGACCCAATTTCAAAGCTAGAGCTAAGGTGGTCATCAAATAATGGAAAGAAAAAATAATAGCACAAACAATCAAAGCTTAAGAATGCAAGCAGGCATTCAAATATTTGTGTAATTTGTCTGATTACAGAGAAGGTAGCTAGTTCATCCATGGAATAATCCATTACAAGATCAAATTAATTATTGTAAAGGCAATGAAATTTTCATTGAGCTCCATGGGACAAATCAAATTTTAAGTCACAAAACTTAGGTGCTAACAAAGTAAATCGATAGGGTAAATGTAACCTCAGGCATTATCAATGCATGTGGATGCTAAAGAATGAAGTATCACAGAATCAATATGCAGACCAGAGCTTTGGTACCAGTAACTTCTGTCACAGACTTTTTATTTTAATGCGGCATTGCTTATTTGAATTTGGACCTGAATGTTCCTGAGGGCCAGGTATTTACATGGAGTGAGAATCAGCTTATTTCCACTGTTGCTACCTTGACCAGATCTGACAAGATCTGTTGCCATGACTGATAAGTAAGGGAAATATTTTTTCCTTCCTTCAGCAAAGCAGGTTGCATGTTTTCATGAACTAAACCCAAATATGCATGCAAGACCCCAACTTGATGAGAAGGAACAGGCCTAATAACTTGGGCAAAGGCTGGAATCAGGCACAGAAATTTGAAACAGAATCCATAACTGGGAAAAGAATAGCTTCATTAAGAAACCAAAGAAGCACCAAAGCAAAATGTAAGGTAGAACTCTATCTATGGCATAAATAAAAAGTCATGACTCCAGAGATTCCACCAGGTAAGTTATACAACTGAAGCAGAGAGAGCTTAAGCAAAGTCACATGAGTTGGTGAGACTGGTCACCCAAGACTAGCTACAACCCAATCCAAGTAAAAAGATAAAAGAAACAAACCTCAGGAATAAGGATCTGCAGGAAAAAGTCACGGAAAACACCTCAATGTTTGCAAATTGTTGTATCTATCTGATGCATAGACAAGCCAATCTGTACAGAAGCATAGAGGAGCACATGAAAGTCAAATGTATCTACAGAGCATAATTACTTGTGGACATACATCAGCAAAGGTTTACTAAAACAGCTGGAACTGTGTAAGGAATCCTGTGCTGTTACCAGAATTCATACTTCCCTATCCTAATTCCTATGCCAAAATTAGGCACAGTACCTGACATAGTAGAGGATTTGATCTACTCATGTTCCATGCTTGTGTAAAGACAGCCATCTCTGTTCTTGACCTGAATGAGAGTTTCAGTCTTAGGAGAAGAGAAGAAGCTGTGCCAATATGGCGTGTGAACAAGCAGGCATACTGATGAGGCTGTGTCTCATTCAAAATTAACAGAAAAAAAAGACACAAAAGATATTTTCATTTAATCAGAATGATCATTACTATTTCATTTTTAGATCAACACTTAAAATCTTTACTCAATATTACATCAACATTCAAAATGTTTCAAACAGGTTTTATGCATGGCCAAATGGTATCTAGACATTTGCAAAACAATCTGTCAACATGGCCTCTGAGGCGTGTTTTAACAAAAATGTGAAATTTCATTTAAAAAAAAGTTAAAATGTAAGCTTTCCAGTACAGTCAGTAAGAAATGTACCCGAGCAAAACCAGTACATTTGAATTCAAACAAGCTGTAAATACACAGTATCTAGGGGGAGACTGTAAAAGCAATTTAGTAAAATAAGCAATATTCTATTGGATGTGCTAAAAATCAGCTGTTCTGGGGAAGCTAAGGCATGTAGAGGCTGTTATTTTATATGAGCTTTGTACCAGGGAAGACTTAGTTTGTCTGATGGTGTCAATGGAGTTATCAGAAATACAAGCATTCATCTACGTAATTGCATGGGAGAAAACATTAAGAACTTGGCACATGTTAAAAATGATTCCTAATTAAAATGTTATTTAATAAACAGGCCCATTTTATTACTCAAGGACCTAAAAAAAATTTAATAAGTGACTGCTAAACAAGTAATTATAAGGGTAATAAAGCTCTCCATTCTGATTAGGGAAAATATTCATTTTATGACCATTCAGTGATCCATTTTCTACCACAGCTGACAAAAGAGGCAATCTGCAACCATTTAGAGATGTACTATTGTTATTATGCTTGTGTAATACTGCTGTTACATTTTGTAACAGTAATAATGATCTCAAACTAGTTCTTAGGGTAATTATAGACCAGTTTGCTAATACATTAACTGCTCCCGAGTCTTCTTTCGGTCCCAGTAAATTAATGTCGTTTTGCTGCTAGGGTTGTGAGGCATGGGGTGGATTTACGGCTCTCTGCTGCCTACCAACATCACTCAAAGCACTGTGCACTCCTAGCCAGGTTGTGGTGTAAATGGTTTCCACCTGCTCACTGTCTCCAATCACTGAAGTCTTGGTAGAAGGGACCAAAACTGTGAGCTGCTGATCACCCACACCTCTCATTGTAAGCTGAGATGACTCACCATCCCCTGCACGCACCCCTGCAATGTGCTCCAACACGATGAGAGATTAAAACAATAATAATAATAATAATTAATAATAATAAAGAAATCACAGAAAAAGGTTAACAGCTGGTAAACTAATGTATTTTCAAGCTAATCAGAGATCGGGGAGCTACTAGGTTACCTTCCTGCCTCTAGCTTAAGACCAGGTTTCCTTTCAATTTTCCCTGTTTGGGACAAACCTCCCATAACTGTCTGCACATTTTCCCTTTTCTTTCATCGCATAGCTTGCATCAAGCTCTGGCAAAGGAGAGCTATGTGATACTACAGTAGGAAACTTGTTAGACCTCCAAACTGTTTTCTGCCTCGCTTGTCCTATCTATGCTTGGACTTGACTTGTTCTGTCACCAAGAAGACAGATTTCACTTGCAGAAGGAAGCACTTCTCCAGCAATTTTTGAAACAGGCTGTGAGATATTCATCCCATTTGTCTGCATTGCTGGAAACCAGCTCATTTTTAGGTATCAAAACAGATTTCATAACTAAGATCACCAAAAAAATATACTATTAGTTATTTTCTCCTTTTTTTCCAGCAACTTAGTTATGCTTTGATATATAACACAGGTGAGCAACAACTCAAGATCTACTGATGCTCTGTATTGCTACTGCACTCCTAAACAGGAATGCTGGCTGCCCTTCTCCAAGACAGTGTCACAGAAACAGGATGTGTTGCAGTGGGAGGATATTTTTCTGATGTCATTATTAAAGGATGTATTTGCCTTATCTAGACTACATGGATATATTCTGAGTTTTTCATTTCACTGTTAGATTTGGTTCATTTGGAAAATTTTGCACTTATAGCAATCACAGAGCAATGTTTGAATCCAAACAGCAAATGTTATGCTTCCTCCACAGTTAGTCCTTATCATACAAGAATCTATGTAGGCTGAAGGTCTCTGTCAGTATGAGTGTTCAGCTGGTACCACATGGAAGGCTCACTGTGTACAGGGAGACAATACAGCGTTTCTTACTGCTCCTTAATGCTAAGCAGTGGGGGAATGGTTGTGCTACAGAAGGCACGAGCCCAGTCTACTCCTCGATATTCAAGGCTACCCCTCGAGGCTACCCCTCGATATTCCCAGCTTTGCATGACGTTCAGATTTCTGGTTAAGAGATACAGGCTGAACATTCACTACCTTACCAACCAAAAACAGTGTTTTTCACTCACAAGTTTTCATTTCAGCTGAGAATCATGAGGGTATACATACGCCTGGAAAAAAAAAATTGGTGAACACTCAGTGTAAGACAGGATTCTAGGAAGTTGCTGTGCAAACAAAAGTAAAATTCTGGAAGTAAGTCTTTTGTTGCGAGTGGTTTAATCCTGCCGTTCTCATTTTTTATTTACTTGGGCTAGTGGGAACAGGGGAAAAAACAGATTAAAAAAGGTAGAAGGTGAAGCCCTACAACGCCAACACATCTATGTTTATTTGATATAGAAATGATAGCATATGCAAGGTTACTTCATAACTTGAGCTACCTTAGAGAAGATTGTTAGTCCTGCTACCACAATTAGAACGGGGATTGAAAGTGTTACGATCTTTGTTGCGAGGCACAAGAAAAGGGAAGAAATTCTTAACTATAAAATGCAGGACATGAATTCTCAGAATTAGCAACCTCTTAACCAATGTCCTGATTCCCAGTATTAGATAGCATTTAGGAAGTGACTCTAAGATGATATTTATATGATGATTTTTTTGTGTATTTACCTGTATTCCTCTACTGTGTTGGATGTCAACAATGTCAGCATTCTGAAGATCAGCAGCATTAGAAAGGAACAAGGGCATTTAATTGCAAGATGCAAGAAATATGCTAGCTGCTTACACTTTTGAATGATACTTGTACTTTTGGGTGTATTTTAAAAGCAAGATCCCTTAAAATCAATCTTAGAAGGTAAAAGTTAAGAATTACCCAAATGCATTAGTTAATCCGGAAATTTAAGCAGTAAAGCACTCTACATCATATCCTATGGGATGAATGGGAAAACTAGAGGTATCCAGATTCGTTCTCTTTTCTCTTTCATTCTTTTTTTTTTTTTTTAAATTTTCTCTTATATATATTTTAAAGAAAAATATTCCAGGTGAAGAATAGGCTCCCAAACATTATTCCATGGAAGATGAACACAGGTGTTCCATTTCTCACTCTGACGAGAGAACAGGGCACAATTAGTATTCTCTCTACAAGAGGATTGTTTATTCCAACTTTTTTCTCCAGCACAAACCTGGAAGACTAACTCACCTTCTTTAAGAATTTTCAATTTAAGGATTTTTAATTATTATTTAGAACATACTGTATTTTGCCAGGTAAGACTATAATGAGAAACGTATATCTCATTTCCAGGAGCATCTTGGAAACTAAAGCAATTATTTCTCTAAATAGACTTCAGTTCTCAATAGCATAACAGCAGCAGCTGCTCATAGTTCAATACAATAGGTGCTCTGGCCAAAGATCCATGCTTATGCAGTTCAAAAGGGACAAGAGAGGTTCTTTTATTCAGACTCCCACATACCTATCATTGCACTCAGCTGGTGTACTTCTATGGAAAAAGTATATGCAGCTAGAGTCCGCCTCCTCCGCCCACCTACTGCCATAGTACTTCCCCCCCTCTGAAGTACTCAACGTTCAAATGTACAGGACACAAAGAGACCGAATACTCCGAAGAATGGGAATTTCTTGTTCTTCAGTCTCTATTCTTAGACCTGGTCGTCCTGAACTCACGCCCGCTTGCTCCTTGTAGCGCGAATGGACCTCAAAGGCAGGAGGATTCACTCACAAAAGCTGCACTGGCTGCAAGGGCTGGGCGTACCCTGAAGGGCCATTTCTATTGCCCTTACCATCAGGGCATAAATCTCACCCAGCTAAGGTCCACATGTTGAAATACTGAACATTTCACGTGTGGTAAGATTACGAAAGGAACCTTAGAAATTGTACAATCATAAGGCGGCAGAATTGTTTCTTTTCAAAATGTTTATCCAAAATGGTGAGTCTTTTTTAAAAAAGAGCCTATACATATAAGCTACTTCAAAGTGGCTTTTGCTAGTTTAGCTGATATGTAATGTGATATCAGCTATGGAATATAACCATTTTTTTTCCCTAAGATTCTGCCTGGAAAACAGTCAAAATCATAAGTCATTCTCTGCATTCCCACACAAGCACTTCTCACATCTAATCACTTCCCTTAATAAGAAACACAAGTGAGTAGATATGTACCAACATCGTGGTAAGCAAAATAAAATTGTGGACTTACCCATGCGAGTGTATACTGCAGCTCGCCTTCCACAGAAAGTAGCTTAAGAGACGGAGAATTTGGGACTTGTACTAGTACCCCCTATACATTAAGTTGTACTTAAGTTCCACCCCCTAGTAATTTGGGAATCAGAGATGACTAATAGATGCTCTATGCATGATAAATAAAATATCATTGTTTTCTCTAGCTATGGGTGCACCAGCTTCTTGCTCTCTATAGTGATATCTGATAGCCATCTATTACATTTTAAGATATTTTTACAGGAAGTGTGACCTTCAGTAGTTCAGGGCCTACTGGTAGTCGCTAAACCATCACCCCAGCAGTTCTGTAGTGAACACAGCCATGATACTGTCTGAAGAGCAGGAAATCTTGGCAGCTCTGTCTGACCACTAGAGTGACCACTGGCAGAATCATATACCTGAGAGCCACAGGATTTTGGTTTCGTAATTTTTACCTGAAAACCAAGGTAAAAAAAGCAGACCAGATACTTAGGTTAGGTGCCTGAGAACAGTACTGTCTGTACAGCTTCCCAGTCAGCATCTTAATTTTAAGAATCATACAAGAAATTAGTCTTATTCTAGAGAAATTCCAAATAACAAGTTTCTCTCTACTGATCAGGAAGATGCAAAGCAAACCTTAAAAGGGACTAACTCAGTCTAGAGAAAAAAAAGAAGCCCTTGTAGCAGGGTAAATGAAGACTGGCAAAGAACGTGTTTATATATTGTGGGGAAAAGTTTTGGAACCCAAATGCTCTGATTCGGGGGTAAGGCCATGCCTAGCTAAGCCACAAGTGATGGCAAACACCCTGTGCAGGGCACACTTTCCAGGCTAAGAAGCAGAGGGCTGTGGAAACAGAGAGGGGTGTATTAACTTCTGACGTGTCTCTGCGTCTCACTTAGGAGTCAGGAAGGAGCGCAGCCAGGTGCCAGAGCAGCTTGGAGCTGGAAAAGTGTCTGCAGAACAGAGAGAGCTCCCCATAGGGACGCAGCAGGGCCTGGGGGGAACGAAGTCTGCAGGGGGAAAGGGAAGCCGTCTCCTCAGTCTAAGGGTGGATGTTAAATCTGCCAATTAAAACACGATCTTGGAAAAGTTCAGCACAAAGTGATTTCCTCAGGATGGCACAGGCTGTTCCACACAGCCAGTGACTCGCAGGAGGGTAATGGCCAAGGGTGGCAGCTTGGTGCAAGGGCACACAAGTGGATCTGTAGACTTCAAATTCGTTGCAGACAACATCTACTGGTCTCTAATGTATGAGGCAGTGACGGACAAGGGGGAAGTGCATTCTGCTCACAAGGGGCTTATTTTGAAAAAGACCTGATATCAAGTCACGCAAAAGAAGCAAAGAATGTCAAATTGTCCATGATTGCCAACAGACATGCAAGATGTGTTCTGTAAAATGCTTGGGTAACAGGAAAGGAGAGGACATTACGCTATAGTCAGGAAATAGGAGGTAATGAAATAGATGCCAAATAAAGAATTCAAGTTGCAACCTAATAAAATAGTTCCTCTTTTCCACTCTCCTTTTCCATTTTTCTCTTCTAATTCCAAACCAGAATGTTTTGCCCACATACAAACTCTTTTCTTCATTCATTGGATGTGAAAGAACTCATGCAATTGATGCACACGTATTTTGAAATACAAATGGTATATAAATGATGTCTGTTCTCCAACCTAAAGGTAAGCAAATTTAAGTTCACAAACATTCCTTGAATTCCAAGAGAACCTAGAAAAGAAATATTTTCCAGCTAAGAAAACCCACACCCAGTTCCTCACTTAGCTTTCTTTCTGTGATCACAAGCATTTTCCCATTGTAAAACCAAGATGATTGATTGTGTCTTTGTCATCAGATTTCAACTTGAAGTTCTCAGAGTTGAGTAATATTGTCTAATCTATTATTAAGGTAGTAATAATAATACTTACTACAAATGAAATATTAACCCACCTTTCGAGCATGGGAACCTTTCTGTCATGTATGGCTAGTGGAATGTATGACTCTTTTCTACATCGCTCCTGCACAGCCCATATGGAGACGATTCCAGAACACTCTGCCAGCTCACAAAGGGAGCTGCAACGCATTCACAATTTCCCCCAGCCTGCCTCTATCAGTCCCACCTTTTCCCCACAGCTTCACGTGCACAGCTCAAGCTTCCCACTACAGCAAACGCCCTGCTCCACCTCCACACCAGCACCAGCTCCTTTTCCCTTGCCTCATCTCTCTGCCTCCACTCCCAGGTTGGCTGGATGGGACAGCTGGACCTGGCCCACCTTTTCCCAGAGCCTGCTAGCTTCAGGATGCGCCTGCTCACTCCCACTCACTTCCCCCCATCTTGGTTTCAGCACCTCCCACTGACCTGAGCAGGAGAGATTGAGTCTTGACTAAATATAGCAAAGCTCAGGCAGCTCTTGCACTGCCTGGGTGGGTAGCGAGTGGGGGCAGAGAATGTTTCCACCCTGCAGGGCATGGAGCACATTCAGACTGCCTCACACCAGCAGCCGCTCTTCCTTAGCACCAGCAGTCTTACCGTAAGCATGTCTGAGCTTATCCCCAGCTACAGAGCAACCACTCAACTTTAACCACTACGCATCTCCAAATGACCTTTTAATAATGTATACAGCGTTTTATTATCTCCAAAGGGAAAATCTTATAGGAAAGTTATAGGAAAAGCTTTGCATTGCTCCAATTTTGAGGTTGCCGTTTAGAACATATCTTCAACATCATTTACTGTATTTATCACATAGACAATACTAATTCTCTCAGTACCACTCAACAATAGACCTTAGTGGGAAAACTTTTTCTCCCAAGGAACTAGTGAAAACAGACACACATACACAACCAAAAAGCTTTTTAATAACAGATTTCAAAATTTGGAATTTTTCACTTCATGTTTTTCATTTTTCAGCCACTTTGTCCCACCTGCTCTGTGCTCCCAATATTCACCAGAAATGGACCTTTTGCACAGTAGTATTTTTCTCAGTGACAGAAATTCACATTTTTCTTCCTTTGTTGTCACTTTCTCCATAGTTCCTCTGACCATTCTGTCAGAGACTTCAGCCTCACTACAAGCAATGCCTGCTGACAGCGTCCTTGTTCTGGCTCTTCTGAACTGCCCTCCTCAAACACCACGTCACCAGAAAAGGGACGGTGGGGGTTGTTTGCAGCACCCTGGCACCTATATGTGGCACTGCTGTGCTTAGTTTCTTGCCCTTAACTAATGTAATATTACCAGCAAACTGTGGTGGTGACCATTCTCATGGTCCAAATGTGCTCCCACTGAAATAGAGAGAGTTTTGCCACTGAGTTCATTGAATCTTTCCCCACGTTGATTCCTTCTCTCAGTGTTACACACAGACCTTCAGCCCCCCTGCTTCATACGTAGGACTGAAGGGAAGTGTCACTGAGGAAGAAAGAGCCCAAGGCTGGCTTTCAAGGGGACTCCACTGTGGGTCTGAGATAGTTTGAGGTTACAGCCTTGTCCCCTGAACATAATTCATTTTCTTGAGGTGGAAAGCAAAAGCCTGTGCAGAGACCTGCAGACCAGGAGGAGAGTGCAGACACTCCCAGAAGTAGATGAACTACGTATATAAGCATGTCACCTGTATCCCCTCAGTGACCTGTGTGACAAAGACAGGGCAATGCACAGCTGCTGGATTCATTCTTTAAGATTGCCAACCACTGACTCTAACCCTGTTCTGGCTTCTCTAGGAAAAAATACAAGACAAATTTACGCTTTTTTTTTTTTTTCTATTTCTTTCAGAAATCATGATCAGCTACCCTGTTATAAACTGATCTTATCTGGGTTGAGTCATACCAACTATAAACTAATCTCCAGGAAACAAACCCCCCCACTACTCTTAATCTGGAAACTCTGCGAGCTACACCTCATTTTTGCCTGCATAAGTGTCACATAAAGGCCATGAGAAGCAGTAAGGAAAGCAAAATTCAACAGCGAGGCAGCAGCCAAATGAGCTCAATGGAGCGAGGTAAGTTCTGAATTGCCACCATGCTATTCTTCACATGGATATTCCTCCAACAAGACAAAATCCAGTTGGACTGTCCATCCAGCAACATCCCTTGGTGCTGCGCACACAGCAAATCGGAGACACAGGCACTTGTGGCTTCCCCCCAGGGAAAGAATCCCCCTCTCCGCAGGGATCCTCCACAGCAGGGTGCTGGTGGAAGCTTCTCCAGGTCCTACAGCAGCTTCACTGCCTCCCGCACTGGATCCAATGCTACAAGACATAGGGAAAATAATACACTAGGGATGTAGGGAGGATGCATCCTGAGGAGGAAGCAGAGGCTGAAACTTTTCAAAGGAAGAGAGCATCAAAAGGCCAGGTAGCAGACCACTAGAGGAGAAAATGCGCTGTGCCTTTAGGTCTTTATATGATAAAAACAACTTGCAGAAGCCACAGGGCTGTAACTGACTGCTTTCAAAGCACACATGAAAGTTTCAGGCTTTAGCTGCTGTTTGGAGCAGTTCCTGACAGCTAGCACAATTAAAAGCATTGCAAGAACCACAGCAGAACTCACATATTTAAAGTGACAACATTGAAATGCTACATGATGGGCAAAGAAAAAGAAAACAAGAGTAAATTTACCATAAGAGAAGGCCAAGGGCATGATGGCGTAAGCTTTGTTACTACGATGCACCTGAGCAATTAGATACAGGTCAGATCCAAAAATAAGTGCTTAATAAGTTTTCTCAAATTAAATTATGGAAAGAAGATGCTGAGATACTCCAAATAGATCTTACTTTTCTGACCTCCTCAGAATGAAACAAGTTGGTAAGCAATGGATTTAATATCGAATTAATATTTCTGCAGCCCTCTCGAGCACTTGGAGGAGGGCTATGGTTCCCCATCATCTTGCCTCTTAAAAGCTCCATGAAACCAAATGCAGAGATTGCACAAACTATCTGAGACTTATCAAATAACTGAACATAAAATACTTCTGATGAGAGACTGTCCTCTGCTTATGTATTTCCTATGGTGGATTAGTTGATTATAAATTATATTGTGTGGCTGTGTAATTCCAAACAGTTGTACAGCTACAATTATATATCATATACATACCCAAATGAAGTGTGTATTTTTATTTAGTTAGTTACCTGATTTTGGATGTAATCCGTGCTTAATTTGCTGTTCAAGTTCCATCCAACTTCAATAGAAAGTGTATTTTCTCCCGTGATGTTCTGTGATATTCCTCACTTTTAGATAGTACATGTCCTTAGGAATGTGCTATACAGGCAGTTTTAATTTAAATGTTGGGCCCCAAAGCCAACTTTGGGGGCAAGGAAGAAAAGTCAACAGACAAAGCAGAGCTGCCTATAGTGTTAAGCCTCACTAGATGTGTGAATTTGGGCAAATAGCTGCCTTTTGCCTTAGTTTCCCTGTTTGTGAAACTAATGTTGGGCTTTATCAGCAAAAAGTACAAAAACCAGACCAAGCAGTTATTATTGCTATATACTAATTAACCCTTCAGGGAACAGTAAGCAAAAAACATAAAAAGTGACCTAGCTTCTCATCTCTCATTGGCTAGACCTGAGGCACTTTGGCAGGGCACTGTGGAAAAGCTGTGAACTCACAAGAGGTGTATGTGGATCCTGCATTTACGTGCCAGAGGTATCCAATCCACTCAGCAGCTGCCTAACCCTATGGGTCCTTCTGTTTCTTCCAGAAAAATCCCAGGTCTCCAGGCATATCACACAACTGCTAGAGTCCTGATTCCTCTGAGCAGCTGAGCACTTCACTGTTGCCAAGACATGGCAGGATTTATATTTCTTCTCAGTCAGCACCTCTTAGCACAGGGAGGCCTACAGAAAAGAACAAATGGCAGTACTAGGATCCTTTTGCACAAGTAAATTAACTAAAATGCTCAGTTAGAATATGGGAAAGTCAGGTTTCGGCCCTGCTCCATGAGGTTCAAAGCAAGTACTTTGAATCTACCACGCAGGTCTGCTGAGGAGACAGTTTCCTACCTATGTGGCACATATACTGGCCCAAAGGAAGAATGAGATCAATGTTTACCAATTGGTCACCGCTCATGGTTTCCACACCTGCCTTGCCTTGGTTTAATTTACCAGAAATAAAAGTGGCTGTGATGTAAATACTTAACAAACAGCACAGGGTACCCGCAACAACTGTTCCCATCTCGAGAGATCTGAGGAGGTTGTATCAATACTAGTTTAACCCGTGCCTTTGCTTTCAGATTCCCACAGCATTTTAGCTAAAAGTGTTCTGTAAAAGCAAACTCATCTCTCTCCAAGGCTTTTTTAGACAGATAGGGTGACATCCTTGTACATAAACTGAATAGCAGGTGTCTTATGTGGACACGTTTGTTTTTAAAAAGTGCCCTTACCAACCCTATAAGCCCAGAGATGCTTACCTACCATCTCTTTCTCTAGGCACACTGTGCTCACACGGTGTCAGCCCATGTTTCGTTATGACATCTGATTTTACTGAAGCTGGAGTCAATTTGAGGGTGCATGGAAGTAGCCAGAGGTTTGCAAGATGGGTGGTCATATGTTGGAGGTGCAGCATCACTTGGATGGAAGAATCAAAGTACAATGCTGAATAGTACATCAGCTGGGACTGAGTGTCTGGGTACTAATGACTGCTTAATTTGCATTTCCCTGCTTTTTAGTGCATACACTGTTAGGAAATCTGAACAAAATAACTCAAAGGTGGCAAGTTATTTTTGATGGAAAAGCATTAACCTCACATAAAAACCTTAACAAATGCATTGGAATAGACATTTACTGAGTTCAGTAGATCTCTACGGGGACGTACATTATCTCTTTCCTGCCATGAAGAAGAAGAAAAGCCGGTTCTAACCAGTTGGTTTGCCTTAAAAAAGCATGAAACAGCAGGAAGAATAACTCAAATCTGTCTCTGATTGCTTCCTTTCCTCATCTTTAACAGCTCGTCAGGATGACACCCAAAGTTTGATCAATCCCCTTCAAATTAAGACTTTCTACACTGCCCTGCAAGAATGTAAGCATACAGAATCAAACAAGTTTTTTCCAGCACCTCTCTTTTGGAGAATTCAGAATCATTTGCCATCCTAAAAAATATTTCTGACCCTTCTTTGCTCATGATCACTACCAATAGTAACATCTTAATCTTTCTGGAGAAAAGAGTGACATTTTTTGATTGCTTTGCCATTGACATGCAATTAGTAAATGAGTCAGCACCTTCTTGTAAAACAGTAGTAACTTCAGTGTGCTGAGTCACAGTTTCAAAGGTACTCTAAGGTCCTCTTATCTGCAGAGGCAACACATTTTCTGTTTGCTTCAGCACTGAGGCTATTACTCTGAGGCTTAAAAAAAATGGTTTTGTGGTCTCATGCCTTATTCTGAGATCAGCATGTAACAGTTTCAGTTCATTACATGTACACATGAGAGTTTAAATTTATTTTTCCAATGATTAAAACGGTTAAAATCTTCCTGAAGGAAACGTGCAGCCCACCCAAGCTGCTAACTCCATGTTGTCACAGGCATGGTATAGACGTGTGGGAAGGGAAAGGTCATGCAAAAAAGAAACCATAAAAAGAAACAGAAGGTTTAGTTTGGACTTTTTTTAAACATTTAAAACGTTTCTTTGAGCATGAAGCATTGTTTCTGGAATTAAATATCCTGTTCTTCAAACACCCCACTCCTGAAAACCCCAACACCCCCATATGCCACCTGTTTTCCCGCATGCCTCTCTGTCACTCCTGCTGCCATTACACAACGTAATGGTCCACTTCTCTCTGTTTTCAGTTACAGCATTAATCTGGAGCAATAATCTTTTCTCTGCACAAGCATCACTTCTTGAGAAAGGCTTCACAACAGAGTTGTGATCCCTGCCTCACCTAGAGTTTAGCTGAAAACCACCAACCAGTCAGCATGTTGCCTTCATTGGTATAAGAGCACAGCCTCATAATCCCTGAGTCCAAGAGGCTGAGAAGAACAAAAGACCAACTATAAAATCTCTACAGATGAAGAAGATGGTAAATGCAGATACTGGAAAAGAGATGAAACTGCAGCAACGTGTTAATCTTATGTTGGCTAAACCTGCATTTTGCAATTTTTTTGCATAGCTCTACAGAGGAATCGAGAGGAATAATTGCATAGGCTGTTTTTTGTTCATTCCCTACAAACTATCCTGTTCCAGATGAAAACAAATCCACTTTTTTTTCACTCCACAGTGGGACTTCATTATGTCACAACTTGTCCTTTCCGAGCCAAAACCCCTTTGTGTTGAAACCACTGGCAGAAGAGACTTCGCTGGGAGCAAAAGGTTCTTAAATCTGCACTGCCAAATACTTCCAGAGTTCAGGCTGTGAAGTCATTCTCAACACCAGGGCTCATTTCCAAACTCATGAAATCAATTCCATGTAATTTTCCCACCATCTTCATGTGTGTGGAAAGAACAAACGTATTTCCCTGTAGAGGTAAAAACATGCAATCATTCCATCTTCTATTCAGGTATAATAAAGTTCAATCATTCCATAATCCAGAGCCATTGTATTAATCATTTTGTCGCCTATTTTTACTCAGGGATTACTTTGGTAAAACCCTTCCTTCCTATCCTCAAAGGAAACTGGAATAAATGATTGCTAAATGCCACATTTCCCAGCACTGGGAAACAGCATTCTCAACCATCTGAACATTTGGTGTACCACTGACCAACAAAGAGGTACTACAGATAGTATTTATAGTACATTTTATGAGACCAAAAGATGTCAGTTAAACCACTAGAAACTAATAAATGGGCCTAGTGCCATTTTAGCTGTCAACAGGATATAAGCTGATATAAGGGGAACACCTACATTTTGTAGACATCTATTGTATGAATAAATGTATAACTGATAGTCACACTTGATTTTGTGGGAATGTTTTGAGTAAAGAATATATTAATTTCTTCTACTGCAACACTGATGATCATCTCATCACTAAAAGCCATTTGTCACATAGGTATTCTTGAATTTGATGATGCTTAGCAAAATAACCTCTATTTTATGGCACGTGTTCTCACATGTGGCAGATTTTTTGAATAAGAGAGTTAAGAATAGGAAAATCAAAATATTGAACACTCTCTGTGCTGCAAAGTGTGGATGTCAAAACACATGGAAGAGGGAAATATGACTTTAATTCACAAACAGAAAAAGTTTTTGAATTAAATCACTTTTTTCAATGAATTAAATTCCACAAATGTATTGTCTGAAACACAGTGAAAATGCATTTATATATACATGTATATATAAAATACTTAGATTCAACAACAAAGCTTTCTTTAAATAAAAGAAAACAAATTATCAACTGGTAAGATTCCATTATTTACTTTTTTTCCCAAATCAGGTGTTGGGTAACTACAGCTGCTCTGCAGAGGTAGGGTGGAATCAGAGGCAGAGCTCCCTTCTTCGGTAGCATCCTCCTGTCATACATACAGAGCACCAAGAAACTGGATGAAATGTAAGTCTAACCAAGGACTAAAGATTGATCACAGGGTTTGAATCTGCAAGATTTGGATCAAGTACTCTGAATGCTGAGATATGAATCTATTTCTTTGTTCGGTTCTACTTTTGTTTATCATTAGCACTTATCTACGTGATGAAAAAGAAATCAGTCTTGATTACATATCCCCCAGGGTAAAATGTAGTTTTATTAGTTTGTGGAGGTGGAAAAAACCTCAGATTTTCACTTCCAGAATAGCCTGCCACTCATAAATTTTTGAAAGTTTAACACAAATATTGAAGTGTACCTCATAAATTCCTGGAATTTCTAAAGTGCAGATGGTACCCTGAAAATGTAAATGACCATCTGCTCAAAGAGCATTCACTTTTAAGCAAAGGCAGGGATTTCCCTGAAAAAAAGAAGCCAAAGAGCTTTCCTATAGACACACTGATTGAGAAGTAATCTGTGCTGCACTCTTCTTGGTTAGGAATAAGAAGTATATGTGAGAAATATGGTTGGAAAGATTTTTCTAGAAATATATCAGGCTGCCTGAAAGAAGGAGATAGTGAGAATTTCAGTAGGTAGCAGGATTTTGTAAGGTTTCTACTATTGAAATTTAGATAGACTCAGATAAATGCCTCAGGAGCCTTTTAACTACCCCCTCATCATTAATTCTCTCCTGTTCAATATACAGAGAGATGAAACACCACAATACTCACTATCAACTCCAAACTTATGTCTGGTTGTCTTAAACAGAGAAACAGTCTGAGGAAATTTGTATTTAGAAATTAGTACTAGGTCTAGGAAAAGTTCATTGACAAGAGCTTCCTTTCAGATGATTTACCAAGAACAAACAGAATGACAAAAAGAAGAAAGTTGGATTGCAGAGACAAAACAAAAATTTTTGACTTCAGCATTGAAATGGTGATAATAAAAGAAAATATTACAAGGACACCTCATTCTGATACAGCAGGATGTTTCCAGCACACCTGAGATTTTGTAATATTGGCTTTGGCCTTCAGAATGATCATGCCAGAGTACAGCTAAGAGGAAAAACCGACACTAACTGGTATAGGAGGGCTCGTCTTCTGAACACATCACTTCTCCAGGCACAGCCCCTCTTTCCCAGGGCAGACAGCACAGCAGAGCTGCTTTGCTGGATTCACTTCAGCTTAGGACTTCTCTGATGTAAAGATCTCAGGCTTTCCTTGGAACTCCGGTGCAGAGGGATGCAAACCAGTTCGATCACACAGGATGTAAGAATGGATCATGTGGCAAGGTGCTTTTCAAAGCAGCTTCATGGGAAGCCCTGCCAGTTTACATCAGCAGTGAAGCTGGGCGGCCATGGATAGTTGTACTTTGCATAAATATATAATTTTTTCATAGTCAAATTAAAAGAAATGAGAATTGCAAAGTATATCTTTTTTTTCTCTTATTTTACATTGATTTGATTCTCTTTGCTCTAGAATGAAACACAGATGCCCTTATGTCAGTAATCTTGAAACTACAGATATTCATTACTAGATAGAAATGACTGATCTTTAAAATTGCATGCTACTCCTCCTTGTGTACCCAACTGGAATGAGTCACTATCTAGGACATTTATCCAACATCTGTAGTCTAGTTTCAGTTTGTAAGCCCTGAGGAATGAATCAGGTTCTCTGCAAAAAATATTCAATACCAGGGAGCACTTCTATCCCCAGATGGAGAATCAAGACACACAGATGAAAGGACAGAGTTACAGAACAAAGGTGCTGCATCGATCACATTGCAACCAAGCAGAGTTTACTGCTGCCAATACACCCCAAATCTCTACACAGTATACACAGAGAAAAGTTTGATGGTCTTGCACAGGACTCCACAAAGAGCAGCAGCTGTCAAGGGCATGGAAAAATTGCCAATAAGGAGAGTGTGGCTGCAATCAGCAGTCTGCAATCAGAATCTGCAATCTGCAATCTCAGATTAGGAAAGCATAAGACATTTTTCCTACAAGGAGAAAACACTGTTCTCACCAACTCCCCTCCTGCCCTCCAGAATACACTACCTAGTTCTGAATCAGTATCTTAAGAAAAGCTTAAGATCTCTGCCTTTAACGAGAAACTAGTTAGGCAGTCTTCTTTATTGATTGGTAGCATAGCATGACAATATAGCTTTGGCTCCAGTTTCAGAGCAGACGTGGTTCTGGTACCTGATCTGCCTGCCAGTGAATGGACCTGTTCCAAGCACACTGAAAACAGCACAGCACTTCTACTGGTTGAACACATTGCAATTAAATCAAGTCCTAACTCAAATAAGTCAGGATATTTAACTGGACATATGAATTCTAAATAAGGACAGAACTCTCTTGAGGAACTTTACAGTCATGTCTCTCGATGAGGAAGAGGTAAGGCTTTAGGCCACAACAATGCAGTCTACATTATATCAAAGTATTAATCATACAGTTTATTTGAGCAATTCTTTTTCCAGTTTCTATGTACAGTGCATGTCTGGAAGAAAAGACTACTCAGTCATAAATCATCCTTACTTTGATTAATCAAAAAGAATAAGTAAAAATAGCAAGGTAGTAATCAAAGAACCCACTGCTTGTATCAGCTGGTGGAGTTCAAAATATCCATTGTGGAAAACAAAACAAACCCCCAGACCAGTTTCTGTGTCTAGCTCCATGAAATTTGAGACAGCTGAGTTGGTTATTTTTCTTTTATTTTCAAGTTTTAAGTAGTTCTCTCTAGACAATGCGTGTGTGATTTTCAGGCAGTTAATATTCTCCCAACTCTGCACTCATTGGTTACCAATGGATTCAGTCACAGCAAAGTTTCTATGTATCTTTTCTTATTTTTTTTTCTGCAAATCCAAGACCATCTACTGGTAGAACCATGCTAGTTTTGTCTGTGACCTCAGTAGAATAAAACTTTTACCTAATACCCCCTGTATCTATCTTTTCCTGACTGTTCATATACCCAAGCACTTGCTCCTCTTATTTAAGGAACAAATGTTTAATCCTTAATTCACATGCACCTCTACATCCATTTCCTTTACCGTTCCATTGCTGTCACCAGCACTTTTATCCTCATCTCCACTTCTTCCTCCAGTCACATTTTCCAACCGCATCTCCCTCTTTCTCAAAGTTGTCACGGTCCTCAGCTTTGGTTACAATCTCTCCCACAATGTTAGCACGCTCATTTCCTGTCCTACCCCAAACCTTGATCTTCCCTTACTGCTTCTTCCTGGAGTAGGGAATTTGCAGACAATTAATTACAAATCAGGGAGGAAGGCCATGTCAAATGTTTGGCATAGCCAAATTCCCTCCCTTTTGGGGGTTTTCCTGGAGCAACTGTATGGCATGAGAAGGCTTGTCAGCCTGGCTGTGCTGATAATGTCATGGAGGAAAGCAGCAGTGGTTCCCTGTGAATAACATTATTACAATTAACAGAAACAGCACATGCATCATTATTTGTAGAATTAGAGCCAGCGACTGTGATCGCTTTGCAATTCTGTACTTTCCCAGCACCACCACTGCTGAAAAATACCAACAGCAGAAGACTCTGGAAAGAAATACAGATTTCACAGGTGAATTTCTAAAAGGAAGGAAAAAAAAAAGCCCATCCCATCCTCTATTATATTAGACTGTCTCAGCTATAATAAAACATAATTATTAAATCAAAGGCTACAAATTTATTTACTTAATGACAAGAAAAACAGAATCGAAATACGAATTTAACTTAGACAAAGCCTTAAGGATAAATCTATTATAGGGAAGTTTTTTTTCTCTAGACTAATATAAACTTCTAAACAACCTCTTTGCAGGCTCAATATAAAAGACTTACCTTCTGACAGCATGAAGGTCTGTGCCGTCTGCAGTGTGCAACTGGAAGACGAAGCCCTTCACCCTCTGCTTGCACCAGAGCTGGACCTGCAGAGCCTCACGTGCTGTCCCCGAACTGCGCCCTGCTTTGTGCAGCTGGAGACAAGGAGGCCCTGGGGCAGGTCCTGGGCCCTCAGAGCTGTACCCAGCCCTGCTGGGGGCAGACCTGTCCAGGGCTGCCTCTCTCTGGGCTGTGCCCCTGGCCTGACCCAGTGACAAGGCGACACGTGGGAATGAGGTGTCCCTGAAGGCAGTTCTCAAGTTTTATCATCTTTCCAAAGTCTCAAAGGCAACATTTGACTGAAGTAAATAAAAATTACATCCACCCTCTATGATTCATAGGTCAAAAAAGGGAGAAAGCCACAGAGAAGAAAACTTTCCTTCTCTGTCTCTTTCCATTGCCCAAAACTGAGGAATGTAGGAGGCCCCAGGTGAGGCTGCTCAGGGCCGTTAAGGTCCATTAGTGCTCTCAGGGCCTGGACACTGTTTTACAGAGACTCTCTCAAAGTTAATGAATGCAACCAAGGGTTTACAAGTGCTGCCAAATGTTCCCCTAATAGGGCAGGCATGGCTGTGTGGTGCCGCTGGTTGAAACGCTGCTGACATGACGGTGTCCTTGGCCTTGATAGCTCTGCAGGTCTGGGCGAGGTGTATGGTGGCTGCATGTTGGAATGACATGAGGGAGGCCTGCAGGTGCCTCTGAAGGAGGCAACTTACCCTACGGCCAGCACTTTTGCTGCCTTCTTAAAACCAGCAAGGTCAGAAGCTGTCCACCATTTCCCTTGAGAAAGAGATGATTCTCTCAGTTTCTAAATCTGCCTTCCATACTCATTCTTTACCCAAAATGGAGCTTTCCCTGGATATACTCTGGCTGCTGGTGGTGTGCAGTGATAAGCTCTCCATCACACAGCTCTGGCAAGAGAGCATCCTGCAGAATGGTTCTTCAGTCACTCAAAGTCAAATTATGTCTAACCCTCTAGGGGAAAGATGGTCATGGCATCACTTTCTTCAGGGATGTGACATCAGTTTTTGCTTACAACCAGTTAAACCCAGCAGAAGCTTTAGGCTAATCTCTTATTTTTCATTTACTGTTTTCCCCCACTTTGTGTTTCCTCTGCCTGCATGGTAGCAAAACAGATTCCGTTTTCTTGTTTTCTGCACGATACCCTAATGTCTCCTGAACACCAACAGCACAAGGGCCTTGGGAGCCGAGACAAGACTTGGGCTATCCCAGGGAAACGCAGTTTCCTGTCCTGGCTCTGCCCAGGCCCTGTGGAGAGCAGAGCAGAGCAGAGGAGAGGAGAAGAGAAGAGAGCAGAGGGAGAGGGAGAGGGAGAGGAGAGGATATGGCACATCATGCCATATTCTCATTATTAAACCAGTCTATTACATCTGTGGCATCCCCCTACGTGTCTCTGTCAATGTTGCATAATAATTTCCATCCTAACCCACTCTTCTCAGTCAGTCACCCACCTAAACCACTCTTAAACTTTCACCATTCAGGTTAAAAATTTCCATACCTGGCCTATATATGAAGCTACAACTTTTTGGAAATGTGTGGTAAAACTGTCTTCTGAGTATAAAGGGACAGGAAAACAAACTTCTGTATGCCAAAAAAAAAAAAAAATAGAGAGTAAAAAAAAGTCATAGTTTTTTCACAGCTTTAGGGATGTTGTAAGATGAAAAAATCTTCACAAAAAGAGGACTCATAAAAGAACAGAGTATTTCCTATGTTCTAAGGCTACTGGTTTAGATTCAACAGTAACATACCTCTGAGCAGGCCTTAGAAAACAACTGTACTTATATATTTATATATATATAGTGTACAGAGTATATACTTTTTATACTATATAGCATACGCTGTATGTATTTTTATACTATGCTATATATATTTATTTGTCTTTCTTTAGGTATTGGGAAGGCTGCAATGAGGTCTTCCCAGAGCCTTCTCTTCTCCAGGCTGAACAACCTCAACTCTGTCACCCTTTCTTCAACAGAGAGGTGCTCCATTCCTCTGATTGTTTTTGTGGCCCTCATCTGGACTCACTCCAAAAGGTCAATGTCTTTCTTGTGCTGGGAGACCCAAAACTGAGGAGAAAATATTTTCCAGTGTAAATGGACTTTCTTTGATGAGAAACAACTTGAACAGAGTATCACAGCAGATAATGTCTATCATAGCCACTGACCCTTCCTCTTTCTTCCTTCATCTCCATTAGCCATTGCCTTCAGGTAAGCCTTGACCTATGAGTGATGTTGACTCAGGTGATGTACAGACCATGCAAGAACAGCACTTCACGATCTCAGTACTTCTGGTGTTATTTACTGGCCCTTTTCCGCATTTTGGGGCATTCTTATAAGTGCAGTTCTTCTAAAAAACAACTACTTCGGAGTGAGCGCTGACATCATTGCTGACATTATGCTCTTTCCATTTTACATTGTGTGTCTATCGATGTAACTAAAAATGGCATGTTTTTACCCTTTATTTTAGAAATAATACTGAGTCATATAATTTTTTCCTCCTATTTACAGTTTCTTGCCTTTTTTTGTAGATACAAAAACTGCACCTTTGACAAAGCCGTTTTAAGACAGAAGCTATTTTAGAGTTGATTATTTGAGGCAACAACAGCTGGACTTATTCTCTCCCCACTGAAAGAATTGTTTATTTTTTAAATGTCTTTTATTTAAGTAATAAAGAAGAAGCGAAAACTCTGCTTGATGAGAAGTCATCAGTGGAACATCTAGAAATGCTTGTCAGACTATGGGTTGTCAGGAACCCATTGGCTTTGTCCACTTCGGGACTAAAGCGAAGACCCTGGTCCTGATTGCATTCCAGTTGTGTCAATCAAGGTTCTAGAAGTATCTGCAAGTATCATATCATGGGGGCTTCCTATCCTTGAGAGTGTACTATAATCCGGAATGAAAAACGTGTATGAGAATATGCATTCACATACAAAAATGCATGAGAATATTTTTTATCCGTATTAGCTTTGTTTGTGGAACAGTTATGAATGTTAGATAACTGCAGATGGAATTTAATCTCTATTGACAGATCCTTCAGCTCACAGATACCTGCCAAACATTCTTGAGCATTTTATATTTTGTATTTTCTGGCTGCACAATGTCATAACAAACGTAAACGAAAGAAAAGTTGTCTTTGAATGTTCAGCAAAATTTCAACAAAGAGAAAAAAAAGGATCAGGCTTAGAGAATTCAGTTGCTTTAATTCTCTGGTTGAAGTATCAAAGACAAGTTCAGCTATCAAGGAAAAGCTGCTGGACTTCATAGAAGAAGACTTTTCAGGACTTTAAAATTCTGTTTTCAAAGGATTCAACATTGTGGGACTTCGTTGCTGTATTCTATGCCATCTGCTTGTAATGTATGTGTGCTGTAGGTTAGAAGGAAAATTTTCTCAAGGAGAATAAACTGTTTTATAGAGATTAATTGAATTAATCTAATGCTAAGTCCCATGGATTCCTTTGGAAGTTATCGAATGCCCCAAATTAAACATAAGTTAATCATCTAGCTTAACTGGGATCTCAGCAACTCCTTCATGGTTCTATCATTTTTGAAATGTTATAATCAATTCGTTTTTGTGAATAGGACTAAAGAAGCTTTCCTGACCAATGGAGTTGAAGTGGAGTAGGCTGATAACAAAGGATCTATTAAAACATCATTGGAAAAAGCTCTATAGTTCAAGTATTGGCTCAGTTAATCTCTATAGATTTTTTAATGCTGTTGCTGGAAGGCTGGTGTCTGCGAGGGGGAGAGAAAGAACACAACACTCCTTTTTTATACTTCATGGGTCCTTAACCCTTATTTAAAGACGACTTTGGATTTTAGACCAAATAACTGTTCTCGTAATTATATCAAACGGTTAAAAAAAAAAGCTAGTTAATGATGTTCAACATAAGTAATCATGTTAAATAGTGAAATTTAATTTCTTAAAAAGTTAAATCCTCATATCTTTTGGAATGCATTGTACTGCGGGATGTCTGAGTAAATTAAATTCTCCCCTGCACACTAAAGCATCAATTTCCTTATGGTAATTATCTGCTAGATTGGATCTGTCAGTAGCAGGGAAGCATGCCTGACATTATACCCTCTTTACAAAAAATGATTACAAAAAATTAAGACGAATGAGTAAAATTAAGGCTGCGGCTGGTAAGCCTATATAAAGCTCTCATAGATCACTTTACATAAGCTACCATTGTACTGGATACTAAGCTTTTAATGACTAGTTGCATAATGAGGTGAAGGCCATTAAAGAACAGCAGAGGTAACCGATCACAGAGATAAGAGCTAAAAATGATTTTCAGCCAACTAGAAGCAATTTATTATACACAAAAACACAGCTCTAACTGAAATGTCTGGACAGATGAGGAACTTTTGAAAGTTGACAGGATTTCCTTCCTGGGAAAGTTTTACAAATATGACGGGAGCCTGTCTCTGTCATATTAGATTCTTTTTCTCTGTGCTCTTCAGCACTCTAGACTTGCGGTGGATTTCGTTTCTTTTCTTTTTTTTTTTTTTTTTTAAATAAGGCTGGACTGTAGCGCTGCATTTCATTAGCTCACTTGAAAGATAAATTAGAGTGAGGCATAGCTGATAGAAAGGAAATTCCTGGCACGTTGCCAGTGAGTGGTGCATGGAAGCAGGTTAGTTGTTGCAAGTCAATTGATATCCTGTCCTGGGCTGAAAAATAGCATCCACGCAACAGAACTGCCTCTTGGGAGAGAGGTTTAGGGTTGCAAAGTAACATATTGCTCCCGGGGCAGTTCAAAAATGAGCGTATGAGTAACTTCTCTTATAATGAGCACTCTGGGCCAAATAAAAAAAAAAGAATCTAAGTGCCTTAAAGTGCAGGATCAAGTTTTGAGGTATTCCAATCTCAGGGGAAACCATATCCCTAATTTAGAAAAAGGGAATGTGGGAAAGACAGCCTAAGGAGAGGCAGGAACTGCAGGAGCAGGTGAAAAACTGGGCTGAGCTCTCTGAATCATTTGGTGTGTAGCCACTTTAATCGAGTCGGTGGGGGATACACCCATACATACATACATAGAAACACACACACAGGCACACATGTATATGTGTACGTATATAGGTATATACGCATAAATGTCTATGTAAAACAACCTTATGTTTACTGAGGAGTATTGCCTTTGAGACGAAAGAATTCAACAAGAGACTTTTTAATTAAAAGCAACCCGAGGAAGCAGCTTTCCCTTCTCCCCTCCCTCTTTCCCACCTCTACCTGCTGCGGTAGGAACATTCATTAGTCTCCTGGCTGAAAGGAGTCAACCGGACCTGGAGATACGGGAGGCTACTGCTGACAAATTGGAGAGGGTCCAGGGGAGAGCCGCTGAGATGGCTGGGGGCCTGGAGTACATCACCTGAGGACTTGGGACTTGGGTGTCTTTAGCCTGAAGCAGTCAGAAGGGAGGGTGGAACTGCAGTCTTCAAATAACCACAGAAAGGTTATAGAAGAGCCAGTCAGACTGTTCTGTGAGGTGCAAGGCCAAGTGACGGGAGGTGATGGTCACAAACTGCAACAAAGCCAGTACAAGGAAAAGATGTTCACAGGATGAGTTAGGAAGCACAGGAACATGCTGCCCAGAGAGGTTGTGTAATTTCCATTGCTGGTGATTTCTCAAATCACATCCATGCAAAGATCTGAGCAACTAGCCTACACTGTTTGAACAGGGGGTTGTACAGATATCTCCAGACCTCCACTCCAAACTACATTTTTCTATGACTCCATGATACTTTTCCAAGGCTTATGGCCATCAGATTCCCACTGCAGTTGTAAATCCTACCCATCCCTTTTCTTCCCAATGTGAGATCCTAACTCCCAGGGGACAGCCTGATTTGGGGCAACTGTTTCTTCACTGCCTGGTACTGTTCTTTATTGACGGTTTCTGGAATTTGATCTGGCTGACAGACATACTGTGCCAGGTAGTTCTGTGCAAGCTCTGAAGCAAATTTCTCTCTGTTTACATAACCAAATTAAACACTCTCAGGGAATGCTCCTGGCTGTGCAACTGGTCCAGAAATACAACTATTAATAGTTAGCATGGTCCCTGGCATAGTTTCCATTCATGCTCTACAGCATCCCTCTCCACCCGTACAAAAACATCTCAGATCAGACATAAATTTGGAAACGGGAAGGAGTCACTGATTACTCTCACGTGTAGCCTCCTTGTTTTGGAGTCTTCTAGAGCAAACAGTATGGATTTTGGCTGTTCCTTGACTGTTGGCCTGAATGCCATCAAGTAGTCCCTGCTATGTTTTAATTCTCCAGTGCAGGTACAGCCTCAGTGTCTAAGCAACCTGCAAGCCAAGGAGTCAGCTTCAGGACGCATGAGCAATTGTGCAGATCGATCTGTACTGTGGGGAGAATTCGTTTCAGTCTGTGATTTGAATAATTACATCCCACCTGACTGCTCCTTTAGGTATATATTCCCTTCCATGCACCTTAGCCATTAGAAAGCTGCGATCTGAGCTGTACAGCACTGAAGTCAGTGGACAATATTGCATTTTTTGATTTATTTTATTTTTGCTTGGCTTTTGTCCAGTTTACTGACAAAGTAGTTTACTTCAAATTTAGGCAGCTTTATCAAGTGTTTAATTAAGACTTTTCAGTCACTTACATTTGTGATGTAGCTTGCATTCTAAGATATCTTCAATCATTCCAGTCATTTCTCCTTTATTCCCTAATTATTTAAAGTATAAATTAGTCAGATTTACAGCCTGCTGACTGTGTCATTATTTGAGAAGTGTACATACTAGCATATTTACTGTGTCAAACTGATGGCAGATAATACAATTATATGCTTTTTTCACTGATATTTGATCTGCTAATTAACTGGAAAATATTTTGATTGGGGTGACTGCTTACCCAAATTATTTAATTGTCCCACAGAAGGCTGTCAAAAAAAAAAATAATGGAAATAAGCCTAGGAAGCTCTGTGAAATTTCACAGTAACAGTTCTTCATGTAAGGGCTGGAACCAGATAAATGGAGAAATTGTGAGACGAATGTGGAGCCTGCAACAAAAGGAATTAGTGCCACGTTAATTTCAATACAGAATAACAGCAAGATCACTTAGGTCTTGTCTATCCCTCTTCCTCCTTGATTTTCTTACTTCTTCACAAAGCAAGGTGCTCTTGCCCCCAAGGTGTGTGTGTGTGAGGGGGAGATGACGGAACAGAGCACTGTGAGCATGATGCAGGTATATAGGAAAGCTCTGACTCTCAGGTCTATAGCTGGTTGACCAGACTGACTTCTATCCTGTCTTGGGTAGCTTTTCAACCAGAACTGAATGGTGGTCATTGCTGAACCGAACATAATAGAAAGCTGCAAATAATTTTATCAGCTGAGAGCTTTACTTATGCAGAATATGGACATAAACCATACCCAGAGGTTCTCGTCGAAGAACCCATCTGTGCATAACTGCAACATTTGAATATTATCAGATTTGTGTCAGCAACAAAACAGTTAACTAGCTTAAGTAAGCGGTGTTAAGTGAGCTGAAGGGATCTAGTTTTTCCAGTGGTCCCTGACACAAATGAAGAGGTTGACACCAGAGATTCAGCAAGGTGTGTGCTGTTTCAAAACTGAGAGCCAGCAAAGTGTCTGTAAGTGCTTTGTTACATAGGGATTATTTATTGAACTGAAGGGCCACATCAAAGACCAGAGGAACACAAATGTGATTTTATTCATGTGAACAGTTCCACTGTATTCCTCCTTACTGCTGCTTGTGTGTTTTAGATCCTTATTAGAAAATCCTGGAAATTTCATTCTGTAGTCCAGTTGTGAGAACGCTGAAGGAAATCATGGCAAAACCCAAACTTAATGAATTTACATATCATTTACACATACAGAATTGTTTAATGCAGAATGACAACAGGGAGGCATACAATGCCCTTTATTTAAAGACAAAATCTGATTATTGTCTTTCTAATGGTAGCAGAGAGAGGACACTCTCCGAAGTTTGCAGTCTAAGCTGTGGTAAAAGGAATGCCACAGGCAGTGCTCTAATGCTATCCAGTTGCTGAGTCGGTGATGCTCCCAAGGCAAAGGAGCAAGGGTAAGGAGCATCCTCAGTCCTTACTACAAAACCAGCAATTATGTTTTCTACAGTGGGTGAGTTGATAAACAACTGTCCCGCTTCACTGATTGGGATATGTTGGTATTTTGGGAACAACTGCATCTGGGATATACACTCAATACATACTTTGCGCTACTGTTTTGTGTTCTCTCACATGAGGGAAAACACAGTCCTCAAGTGTTAGATAAGGTCCTGGCATTGCCTGGGGGAGAGAAAAGACAGCAGAGACTGAGAGATGCTCAGACCCCAGACGAGTGGCTTTTGGCCACAAGTGGAGGGGAATACCCCATTTCATCTTTGTTTTTCCCTCTGCTCCATCATACTTTTAAATAATTTCTTTAAGTAGAACAAATTTTCTCCATAGATATGATGTTCTTCTGTTTTTAATTGTATTTTATGAAATATAAAATGCTTTCATCTACAGTGAAATAAAGTTTCCAGTTATTATAGGCTTTTGCTTTCTGTCTCCCCTGTAAGTCACTTATTTTCTCCAGTCATTTTCAAGATTTCAGGCTAGGATCACCACAGCCTATTATATCATATCATTTTCCTACCATGAAGTTGTTTATGTGCATTGTTTACCCAACAGACATTTCTCTTTCACTTGGTATATTCATTACTAAATAATTCTGTGAGAAGATACAGGCCACTGATTTTTTGCAATTTGCATCACCATACTCTAAGCTATGTTGAAAGCTAAGCTTTTTGGTCCTCTTGCTTTGGAAGTACATTAATATTTCTATGACCTTTACTAGATGGCAGATGAGAAGCATTAGGAATAAAATAACAAACAAACCAAAGGAAACCAATTTTTTAAAAGACATATTTCTGCTCCTTGACTGGAAAGGAGCAAAAGGGAAAAGAATCTAGTCTAAAAAAGAATATAAACTTTAGTTAGAGTTAGGATAATTTTTTTATGTAGCTTATTTTTCCACGTTTAATTTTTTTTTTTTGTGATTATTCCATTTACCATAATGCAAAAATATATTAGATCATTTTTAATAGCTATGCATATACAAAAGATGTAGACATTATTTAGAAATGTTTAGAAATAAAGTAGTTTGACATGTTTATTTACTGTGCACATTGAAGTTATAAAATCAAAAGCACAGTCTCTATGCCGACAACTACTTTACACAAAATGATTTCAAACCAATTCACCTCCAAACCTTGCTTGATATAAAGAGAAATTCTGTGAAACAAGCTGCAGACGTAGTGAATTGCTGTGTGGTGTAAGTGATCCGCTTTAGGAGACCATACCATCACACGTCTTTAGAAGACTGCAGAAGGAAAACCAAATAAATTCTACCCAGGAAACCATTTCTCTCACAGCAGCTTTGTTTTTCAGTGGTTTTACTACACAGCGGAAGCCACCTCTGTTCCTGTTCATCTAGATGTCGAAGCTATAACTCAAAGGAACAGATCCCAAAATGATTTTTAGTGACTTGAAATTTGTCTGCTTTATTGAGACCACGCATAGATTGTCAGCATCTATGATTCAGCAAGGTATTAAACAGATGGAAAGCAGACGTTATGCCATGAACTAACGTATTTGTTCTTTGGTTTCCAGTTGGAGGAAAAATTGAGGCTCTTTAATAGCAATTTTCTCTCATACACTTTATACCACGTGCCAAAGCACAAGCGATAGGATATTCTGGGTATTTTTGTGTTTCTCTTCAGGATAGCATAGAAAAGTCAGAAAGCTTAAAAATAACAATAGCCAGCATGCCCTACCATGTACCACATGAATCTAGAAGGGTCCAGATTAAATCAAGGGGTGCTCTTATAGGATTGACAAAGTATCAGGAGCCCCCGTCTGTCTTCATTAACAGGAACAACACAAAAGCAGGAATAGTCCTTACACTGAATGTGCCACATAACTCTCTTTTAACTGCTACTTTTGTATGAGCTTCTGTTTCAACACAGGAAAATTTCTCCTTTGAGTTTCAAGGAATACTGCCTCATAATTTAAGGATCAAAAATACAGATTTGTTAAAATCCTAAGAACTTCTTCATTGGGAAAAACCATTTGAAAACATGCATTTTATCGATTTAATTAAGTGAAATGAGGACCTTTATATTTTGGATGCATTTCCTTTCCCTTTGCTGTTTAAGCCCAAGAGCTTGTTGCTCTTTGTTCAGGCCTCAGAGAAACTGAAAGTAACTAGCAAATGACTTTTGAAAATGCCTCTCTTCCCCTCTCTTTATTATTATTATTATTGTTTTTAACAAATTTCCTCAGCTTGATCTAGCAGTATGGAGAAATGTAAATCCTTTTTTTTTTTTTT
>WBMW01006208.1:31387-50408 GCA_013396635.1 Penelope pileata | reverse complement strand
TTTTTTTTTTTTTTACAATTTTGATTTATGTAAAGGTGTTCTGTCATACAGCTTTCACTCACTAGATGTAGAGATTCTGACTTTTAGCCAGACTGTAAGGTCAGAGAAAACTGTGCTGGGTTATCTAGATGATAACCTGTCCCATTTCAAACGCAGCTCCTATCTCTTTAGATTATTGTGCTTTAATTATGCCCCGTGTAAAATGTTTTTATAGAAAGCATCCAATCTGAACTTACTCAAGCGATGGCATCTCTCTTTGCAGTCATGTTCTCAGCCCACTGCTGGCTTCCAATGTAATCCATTTTCATCTGCTTGTTTGAATGGAATTGAAGTTTCTGTTCACGATACAGCCTGTGATGCTGCACTGCATCGCACAAAGACAGCTCCTAGATTCTTACCCAAAGCCAGATCACTTCCTCTGCACTGCCAAGCTGGGACTCTGAAATGTTTGAATCCTTCTCAAGCACATAACGATATAGCTTCTGTATCCAGTAAAAAGATTGCAATTTTTTTTTATGTGGTACATAGTAATTCAGTAAGACACAATATGCCAAATTCGCAAAAGAGGTTGCGTTTTCATCTAAAATGTTCACTGACTTACCTATATGTGCAGCTTCACAACAGAGAAGCACACAAGCCAAAGGCAGGTTGCATCCTTCCTATGCCTGTACATATGCCTTAATTTTGCATGTGTACATACAAGTTCTAACATAATGCATACAGAGAAACTGATCGGATAAGAACCTCTCCTTAAAAAAAATCTGTGACTTTTGCACAATGAAAATACAGACAGCCAGAAGTGATAACAGATTCTGTGTTGGGTCAGACTAAGAACTGGAGTCAGAGCACTGGAACAAGCTGTCCAGAGAGACTGTAGAGTCTCCTTCTCTGGAGATATTCAAGACCCACCTGGATGCCTTCCTGTGTAACCCACTGCAGGGAACCTGCTTTAGCAGGGGGTTGGACTCGATGATCTCCAGAGGTCTCTTCCAACCCCTATGATTCTGTGATTTTGTGAGTCTTTCTGCTTTACTTCAGGATAAACAATCAGCTGCAGTCTTATTAGGAGAAATGGTATACCTCAGTGTCAGTGCTTTCCTTGCTTAGCTGTCAGCATCCTTTCCCTAGGGGCGGGTATATCCTTTATGACTGAGATTTGTACAGCAACATCAGGTATTTGGATGCTTGGTTCCCACTGCTGTTGCTGAGAATCTAACCTTTTTGTCATTGTATGTTCCTTTCTGAGGATTTGCTGTTTTCTGGCCCTGTGGTTTATATTCCCTACATTTCAGTATTCCCAGTGAATCTTCATTCTGCTCTTGAAAAGGCCTTTTGCCATAGGTACATATTATAATCTCTCACAGAAAGCCCTTAACAGTCTATGAGAAAGCTGTTTCTAACAAATATGTTACACACTTATGTCCCTCATAAGCCCACAATCAAGCGAGGTAGCTGAGTAGCAGCACAGATGATTTGGGCAATACAACTCACCAGAGACCTCAAGGCAGAAGCTACTGAGCAAGCTGTGAGGCTGTCCAAACTACAATAAACTGTTTGGAACATTTTGGCCCCTGGAGCACATTAGAACTTCCTGAACTACAAAGCTGCATTTGGTCTTCTCTTTCTCAGGGATGCAACTCCCTCATGCTGTGAACACCAGCACCAGAAAATAAAACAGTACAAACATGCAGGCTTGAGTATTGGCACTCCATCCTCCCTATTTAACTGCTCTCAATTTAAGCACGAGAGTTTAAGCACGAATGTAAACTACACGGTATTAATCAGCCTCCCGACCACTGAACATAACCTGGCTCCTTTCATTTAGTACTACACACAGAGTCAGCGCAGATAAAGATTAAAATCTCACTCTGTAAGTTATCCATCTTTGCAAGGTACACTCAGGGCATCTGGTGAGAGGGGCTACAGCTCTGTAACGATTTACTAGTTAATAATACATTTACATGGGTTTGTCTACATGTGTTTGTATGGGTATATATATATCCATACATATATAAATATCAACTGATAGAACTGTTACAGCATAATTTTCTACCTTAGTTAACAGGGCAATCCAATGCAGAGAATCCAAGTCAAGCCTTTGACTTACAACTCCTCTTGTTTTTAACAAGGTTTTAACTGTCAATGCTAGTAAGTCACAAATATAAGAAAGATGTAACAAAGACTACCACAAACACCCACTTCTATGTTATTTTATTTTTGTTCTGTCTTTAAAATATCCACGCATCTTCACACATTTCCTTCCTCCTCACTATCAGAAACCGAGGCTTAGTAGTCAGACAGGTAAAAATGACTGAGCCTTTTTAAAATATAATAGTTTCTCGGTGAGTCTTGTTGAAAGAATTCTGAGGACTAACTGCAGTCATCATTTGAGAAAACGGTCCCTGGTGATTATACAGAGATGACCTTCCATGTTTTGCTATGTGTCTGCAGACACAAAAAGACAGAAAAAAGACTTTCAAAACACGTTCTCATATTGCTAAACATTCCCTCTTCGTCCCTCTCACTGCGTTCTTCATAAGGAGTTATGCCCACTTGCCTTGGAGAATATTACCAATTTGCAATATACCATATTATTAGAATCAGTCTCTCTCAGAACAATGTTGAGAAATCTTCCTAAGAGGTGTAAATATGACTTTTTGTAGTGTGCTGAAAGATCGATCCCTACAGGAGCTGTAAGAGAGGTATGTTCTACCTTTTGCCTTGAATGCACACAGTTGCTTCATAACTAATCTGAACACTGTGTGCAGAACTCCTGTATGCTGAATGCATTCAAGCACATAAGGCCCTACAGCTTCTGGAGGGGTAGCCCTGGTGATGGAGGTTTGGTTTTCAAGTCTTGAAAAAACACTTTGCTGGCACTGTGCCAATCCTGCTCTAGATGCTCAGTCTTTGTGATACAGCATATTGGGATGGGAATTTGAAAATATGCTGGGGACTGCCTGGGAGCGAACAATTTACGGTAGACTTCTGATACTTTTCTAAACTTTTACAGGAAGAGGCACTATGAATAATCTTATACCTACAATTTTATATACTGTAAAACCTAAGCTGAAAAGCCTCAAATCAAAAGTAGGGCTGACACAGAACTGACCACAGAATCTTGTGTTCACTCTTCCAAAAAAAACTAGATTTTCTTTTGACCTAAGAATTCCTCTTGAAGACTCCAAAGCAACCTGCTGAAAGGATGCAACTCTTCTCTAAAATCTAAAGAAATCCAACGCTGTCTTATATTAACTACTGAAGGTCCAAAGCATTGCCATACAACTGGAGATGCACATAAAACATTCCTTCCTATGCAAAAGCTAAATAGCGCTGGCAGAACTTAACTGCACTAGAGAACACTGCAACCTAATTTTCCTACTTCATCTTGAGATTACCTAGAAATAAAAATACAACACAGCAATAAAACTAGACATATAAAAATACTATTCATATTCCAAGATGATGTAACCAATTTCTGCTGTCCTATATCATATACAACCCTAAATGACTATCAATGATTTTGCCCCACATACTGTGGAAGGTCCGTGCAAAAGAAATACAGTGTAGAAGTGGCTGCATGCTGCTTGGTCTACCTGGTATTGCTGTTACTTCTCACAGAAACATTTATTAGACCATGTTAGCAGAAGACAAGCAGCTTTCTCTGTCACCCATAATTGTATTCAGGAGAATGATGATATATTATAGGCATAAAATAAAGCAGCTAAAAAATATCTACCACATGCAATCACTTGCTACTTTGGGAGAGATTATTACAGTCATGGCTTGAGAATGACAAAAAGAGAAAAAAATGGGTCACCATTTTAAAAACAGTAAGAATGAGATGACATCCCACATGAAAAGCACATGGAAATGAATTGCGGTAGCCTGAGCTCAAATTCCAGGAACAATCTCTCTTCTCTTAACCTCTCCATTACTGTCTAACCTGATCTGTGACCACTGAAATTAACAGGATTTTTATTATTGATATTACAAAGGGAAGAAATCAAATTGAGCATATTCTTCTATGGCCATCACTAACTAACGTTGGGGGGGAGTGGAGGGAGATTCCCAGTATCTGCAATACTTCTACACAGCAGTATCACAGAGGGCTATAGTCCTCCATCTTAAGACAGTGAACACCATCTTAAAATGTAAGTAGCCACACAGAAAGTAAAAAAAGTCTTTTACAATTTTGCAGCCAGAGGTACTCATCTCAGGGGAAGGTGCCACACAGCTGAGAAAAAGGATGGAAAAACCTTGTCTGCAGTTTCTGGGTGTGACTATGCTTGCTATCTGTTTTCTACATACCCATCTTCAAAAACACAAGAGGATTCTGTCCTGATTCTCGAAAGATTCCATTAGCACAAAAAAGGAACTCTACTCCTCCTTTCCACTAAAAACTAACAAAATTCATCCTCCATGAACTACACTCACAGTAACACCTGTAGAAAGTAAAATGAAGTAACAGATGCGATTTCCTTTCTTAGATCACACTGGCATCTGCCTTTTTGCTCTTGAAGTCTGGTATCTGTCTGAAGTCTGTAAATGATCTTTGCTAAGATGCCTTTGCATTTTTATTTGTCTGACATTTACAAGCAAGTTAGTCTTGCATTGAGCTGCTCTGAGTTTAGTTTTCTTAGGCTATACAGCCTCGAGACAGCTGCGTATTTTCATTCCTTGTCAACAGCAAACTCACTACAGGTGACTGCCTATTTTCTAAATCTAATCATGGGAGAAAAAGAGGTGAATGGATGGTGGAGAGCAGAAATGGAAATCGGTGCATTTTATACAATGATGAAACAGTTGACAAGGTGAAGTCTTCAGAAGCCAGGCAATTCCCTAAAGCTTCTCATGCCTTCTCTGGACACTTTTCACTGGTAGCATTGAAAAAGAATTGAAATGTGTCATGGACAGAATCCTAAGGCCTATTAAACAGTTTAATAGAAGATAAATTTATCAGTAATATGTGGAAACTTGGATAGTGTCAGCATGTCTCATTCTGGAAAATAAGAGAAAGCACAAAATCATAAAGGGGGGAGGAGAAACAAATAGTTACTTAGAGTTCTGAAGCTGGGAGAAAGGCTGGATTGGACCTATGCCTATGTCAGACTTTTTGTAATAACTGAAGGAATAGAGTTTTTCAGCTGTTCTGAAGTGTCCAGCCCTATGTAAACCAACAGGAGTTAGACACTTACATACTTACAAACATGGCACACAGTTTCAACAAGCATTGTATGGAAGAGCAAGAAAGAATAAAGATTATTAATTCAGTTAATTAAGTAGCCACAACAATGATGTGGGACACCAATGATTTCATAGTTACAGGGTCCTGCGCTGCATAAACATGGGGGCATGGTATGATTTGTTGTCTCACTGTCTTCTGAACAAATCCACTCCTTTTTAACAACTACTTCTGTACAGCAAATGCCCATCTCATGAGAGTCTGCCAACACCATATTGGAAGCACAATATCACAGTTTTCTTTTGGAAATTTTTAACTTTGCTGGTTTAATTTTGGGCTTCTTTCAAAACACGAACAGATAAATAATAAAAAAAAAAAAGGTCACTTAAGCCATGACTTAGGCACCATAGTAAGAGAAAATAGAAAATATATCTCAGTGTAGAAACATTTAGAAATCATTATTTACCTCAGTGTTTAGGTAACTTCCCAATACGTACCTTATGACATTCCATAAAAATTCAAAAATCTGAAGATGATTTCAGATTACCATGTCAATAATGTTGTGGGATCCAATACAAAGCGTTCTGTATTTTTTTTTAAATCAAGAGACAGTCATACTTAACATCTAATTGTTCTATAACCAAATAAATGCAATTAGGATTTTCCCTGTAATCTTTCTGAACATGCAGAGATATATACCTCATACCTACCCATGCATTTGTGAAATTATTGATGGGGATGTTGATGGAAGATTAGAATTTGCTGGATGGATTGCTGACCAATGAACCTTGCCAGTGTATCCAGGGATATTTGGAGTGCTAAAGAAAAAAAAGTAAAGGGTGGGGGGCAAGAAAGAGTAAATTAAATGACTACAGGCTTGAAATATGATTTACAGATCAGTTTTAAAATAGCCAGTGTTTCTCTATCAAAGATGGGTGGGGAAAAAAAATCATCATAATATAATAAATGGTCCTTTAAGTATATGAACTGGCCTAGCTTCTTTAAGATCAGTGGAACAACTTTATGCTAACCTCACTCATGATCTGATCCAAAATCTTTGGTTAGATATGTCAGTATCTTTTTTTTTCCCAATTGTTTAAGTTCTTGGAATATCTACAGAATATTCATGATCATAAGCAACATTTCATTATTTCATCTCAGTGAAAATACAGGGTCACACAGTTCACAAAGAAGCAAGGAAATATTATTTAAAAATGTGATTTTTGCAAGCTGATATTTACATTCCAGACCTAAACATGGAATTGAGGTAGCAGGCTTTAGGCCAACAGGTATGATTTCTCATGACCTAAACCACAAATGATTTCCCAGATGTTGTTGAAGTTCTCTAAATTTCCCCTAGAACTTATTAAGAATGTATTTACATATTTGTGCAATATTATTAACACTGCTCAGACACATCAACTTAAAACCTAGCTTGAGTAAGTTAGAGGACTGAGTCACTGCGTACCATCTCTTAGAAAACTAAATGCTTTTGTCAATTCTGAAGCTAAGTTTTAATGTGAAATTCAAAAAGAAAGTTTCTTAAAGATTAAAAATAAAAAGGTACTAATATGAATTCAGAACAATAATCCATGAAGATTAATAATGAAACAATCTAATACTCTAATTTGACAGCTTCTTTTTTCTTTTTTTTCAGCACAAAATTATTCAGAGTACCAACAGAACTGTTCTATACTGACAGTACAAAATAGGACACCACTACATTGTAAGCATATTCAGGCTCTCCATACATACAATGTTAAGTGGTCACGGCAAGCCATTTCACCCACTGAATCATTGTAGTTAGAGTTGTTAACCTTGCCTGCATTACTCTTTTTTGGGTCATTGGACTGCATGAATGGTAAGAGTGCCCAGTTTAAAATAATCTCTGAGCTATTTTTTTGTTCCCAACATCCTGGGCAAAAATAAACATTTCCTTTAATTATAAAGTACATAGAGCTATTAGTTTCAGTACAGTTGATTAGCTACTTCTCTGCAACTAAGTTCAGCATAGGATGCAAAGCTGGACGTATGCTGGTTTATCAGAGACATTTTTGACTTGTGTACTAGGAAACTTGGCTCTGAAATTTCTCACCAGAATAGCTGAGGTAATGACAAAATGCTGTATTGACCTACCACAGCTACAGCAGGAGACTGTGGTGAACTATACTTGCTACAGGGGCACTGGTAGTGTATGTTGTAATCTGTACCCACAGCTGGCAGAAAGACTGACAAGTTCTTTGTCTGATTTTGGAGTAACCTTGCACTAACCCATATATTCACACACTGCAACATTCCCTGGGCCACATTGCAGTGTGTGACCCTACAGATGGTTTTGTAGAATCAGCACAGCAGTTTTGTAGCACTTGGGAATCTGTTCCCTATAGGGAATCCCCAAGTAGTTGCCTGAGCAAGTAGTAGATCTGCTCTCTGTTTTGACAGTAGCCACACAGTGGTAACAAGCAAGACTAAAAATTTGGTACAGCACTGAGACATATTTTCAGAATTGGCCAAAATGGCTTGCAGACAAAGTTGCCTTTTCATATCAAAGAAAACAATTTTCAGGTTATATGCGGATGAAATAATTTTGTGTAGAATAGTTCATTTTCATACACAGGGATACCACAGAGGCACACAATGGACATTGGGTGTGTGAGTAGCCCACGCATTTAGTCAAACCAAACCTGAAAATGTGATATCACTCTGAAGGAATTAGACTATGAATAGAGTTTTACTACCTTGGCAATGTCCTATAATCAAGATACAACTCTCACGTGTAATAAAGAAATTCTTTTGACTTCCTTGAAATTTCGTGAGCAACACAGAGAAAAGAAGGAGATCACAACAAGAAGCCCCATATTAACTTGCAACATTTTATAAGCTCTTTAGGAGTGAATTAACATAATAACTATACAACTGAGATATTCAAATACATAATGCACTGTGAGGCATCTGACTGATAAAATCTTCTGACCTTTAAAGTTTGCAAAGCTAGGAGCGAAAAGCATCAAAAATGACCAAGCATGACCCAAAAATCAAGCCTGAAAGATGACCAAAGATGAAGATTTGTTTTAGACTGTCTATCAGAAAGATTTCACAGAAGTTGGCAGCTTCATAACATGTGGAAAGGATGTCACTCTGAAAGAGAAATGTGCACAGAAAAGCCAAAAGTACCAGGATAGTAAGAAAGCATAGACTACAGTAAAGCAGCTGCTCTCCTGGGAACCTGCAAAGAAGATGCAAAAATGTGCTGCGGTTATGTATGTGATAAAGCAGAAGAAACTGAGGTTAGAAAAATACCCCTTTGGTTTTTTTTTTGTTTTTGGATCATGCTGTCTAGCTCTCGTGTGTTTTCTCTGAGGAGCTGCTAAAGCAGATTGTTGCTGCTATAGAAAACAAGCAAGTACCAGGCTATCACTGGGCAACATACAAAATTCCTCAGCAGTTATTCTGTTGCCATCAAGCTTTCTTTCTGTAACCATGACGTCTCTCTTGTTAATACACTTCCTTGTTATCACAATAGCAGCTCTCAGTCCCAACAGTAAGAAACATACTGTGTTAACAGCTGAGTAACCTGTAAGATTTTTAAAGCCACCTGAGATGCCTGAGGGTATCTGAGATATCCCTGTACAGCACACGACTCACAGGAGTTCTGAGGCAGCAGCTGGAAGAGATGTTATTGAGTCTGTGGGGGTTTGGATGCTCAGTTTTGCCACATAAATTCCATCCCATATGTCTTTAGCGGAGTAAAATCAAGATTGCCTCAAATCACTTGTAATTATTGAAAACGTTGGGTCTCACACTTCAACCTGAGTGACCGAGGTTTGCAAATTCCTTGTGCAAAAGTTCTGTCTCGTGAAAGCAGTCCTGTAGATTCATATCTTGCACTTAAGAGCAAAGGGTTCCTAACATCTTACTCATTCTTAGAAACACTGTTGCACAAATCCCAAAGAACTACATCACCAGATAAAGTCATTAATTAGCTTTTTTGGTTAGTGCAATTACAAAACAGTCCTCCCAGGTCTCACCCACAATACACTAAGTCTTGAAGCTGGTTTCCACAGAAAATTCCCGTCCAGGAAGACATACATGTCACACATTTGTGGCCCTTCTTTTACTCCATGATCCTATTTGCTTAGCAGAGTAACCTGTCATAAAAATGCCTTAGACGTGATCTTCTGTGAAGAAACTCAATGCATACATTCCATACATTCCCTTGTGCTGGGGAAGAAAATAGCTGAGAGAGCTTAAGAAGTCAAAACAAGGCGCTTCACGTAGAGTGAAGTGTTGGACCAACAGGATTTTTGAACAGGGCTGTGCTGCATTTCATACCCTTGTCCCTCACCCATCAAAGCAGGACAGGGAATGGATCTAGAACTTCTAACAGAATAAAAACATCAAAATGGTAATTCCCCAGAAATATTTTGGACTAGGGTGAACTACAACATTTTGTTCCTACTATTTCTAACCATTTTAACTCTGCTTTCAACTTTTTAAACACATTTTTTAGTATAAGTTAACTTTTCTTTTCAGAAACAATAAATCATTTCAAGCCAGCTATAAAATCCTATTTGGAAAATGTCAAATTAGGATATTTAGGCATCCCCTCCCCCCACTCCCTGCCACCCCCAGAACGACTCAAATTGGAAAACTGCTGAAAATGCATGCGTGGTGGACAAGCTGTCAGTTTCTGAAGAAAAGATACATTGTGGGAAAGCTCTTAGGCAGCCCATGTAAATGACTATGCAAGGTGGAAGGTAGCAGAGGGTCCTGTCCCCAGCTAATTGTGGCCCGTAAGGTTTCTGTGGTAACTTGAAATGATAAGGGATGCATGCACACAGTCAGTTGGAAGCTGACTGTACACTGAAGAAATATGACTGAAGTCACTACAGATATACTGGTGTGATAGCAGCATTTTGCCCAACGTGCTCGGGAAACCGAGAATAAAGGATAGTTTCAGAAAGCTTTGTGCAAGAACGGTAGGACCTGAAACACATAGCACTTTATCTTCCTGGAAACTGTGTTCACTTCTCAAACAACTGCTCCCAGAAATGGACTTCGGTCAGATCCTAGTCTCTCTTCAATACAGATAACCTCCATGGCCTTGGACATCAGTTCAGATTCCTCAGTCTTCATCTTTCAAACATTAATGCCATCATCTGCTTTACCTGTTTTGTGAGAATGAACTAGTTGACATTTCAAAGCGCTGCTGAGAAAACAGAATGCATACGGATTGTGTAAGCACTGCCCTCTACTGAGTATTATGAAAGCTGAACAATTATGAGTAAGAAGTCTTAAAATGTGAACAAATACCAGATTTTTGTTTAATTTTGGAGGCAGAGTCTTTTAATGGGAAATGAGCAAATAAAAAGACTTTTAATGTGAAATGAGAAAACATAATCTGTCCTAACTGTTTTTCTCAGATTTTAAGAGGATGCAGTAAGTACCACAGTCAGGGAATTGCTGCACTATACTACAAGAGACACATGAAAAAGAAGAGCACGAAGCAGTTATAACACTTGATTGATAGGAACTGTTGCTGTGTACACTGGAATGCACTGTGTTGCACTACTACTATGATAAGTACTGCTAACTTGCAGAGGGTGTAAGGGAGTTCTAACAATGCCAAGAAGGAGAGTTATTTGTATCTGTCAGACTGAGCGTTTACCAGAGCCCTGCCCATGAATGTTAGAGAGGAAATCCCCATCACCAGTGTGGGAGGCTTTTTTTCCATTGACCCTTAAAACACCTGCAGAACTAAAATACCACATCGAGCATAACCTTGTTTCAGCAGTTGACTGGGGAAGAGGTCAACTGAAGGAAAAAGCTGGTGACTGGGGGCTGGAGGTGGATTATACAAAATTGCGTACTGATAAAGATGTTTAAGAGAACAGCAGATGATTATGTTGGGAATCCATATGATGTAGTAAACCCAAGTTCTGCATGGTTTTCAAAATTATTGAGCTCAAAAGGCACTTCTGAAAAAGAAAGATTTTTTTTTTTTCAAAGTGATCATTGATAATAACATGACAGAATAAGTTGGGTCATTACTTATTTGCACTTGTTAACAAGATGGAGCCTCTCAAAAGCACCCAGAGGATTTAGCAGTCTGAACCTTTCCGAAAGTCATGGTAGCTGTGCCACAAAGTCTGCTCCCCTGTGTTACTCGCCCAAGTGAGCTGAAAATACAGTGTTTCCTCTGACTTCTGACTATTCTCCTCTTCCTTGATGCTTATTTGGGTTGAAGCAGCAGTTATGCACAGGGGGCCAGATTTTTAAAAGTGCGCTGCATCTAAAAGTTTCATTGTGGTGTTTGTGGCCAGATTTTTGCAGGAGCTTAGCGATCAACATACACCCAGAATGTGAGCTCTTTCTGAATTCTGGTTTTTAAGTGTGGTTGCTGAGCTATTTTTGAAAGCTTGGCTGGCTGCAGAAAACACGCTCTTTAGCCGTCAGTTGCTTTCCTACCTGGTATATGGTTAGCTGTGTGACATATAAAGTCAAATGCAGTATTAATCTTCCACAAATAAATAAAGAGTACAAGCAAATAATTAACAATCAAATCAGTATGAAACAACAACACCAACAAAAAACAAACCAAGGAAAACAGGCATAATTATTTTAGACTCCAGAGTCTTCTAAAACAAATAGCAGAGGTCTCAGTTCTGCAAAGTATATGACTACGTATTCAATTCCATCCCTGTTCAGGAAATTTTGTTACGCAAATATCTTCAACTCACTCATTCCAGTGGAATTTATATTTCAGGGGTTTGAAGGAAAAGAAAGCAAATACAAGAAGAGAGCTTAAAGTAGGCAGACGAGAAAAAGTAGAAAAGAAAAAAAAAGGAAAAAAGAAACTATGCAAATAAAATTAATAAGTTTAAAAATAAAGCAACAAAAAAGCCACTTGAGACACTGGACCTATGTTGGCCAGTGCACCTAACAAAATTGCACGAGCTAAATTCAATGAGATAAAAGTATTCAATTTAAAAGCTCGCTAGTTAATGGCATGAAAATACAAAATTCAAGACTACGACACCTGTAGTTTGCCAATGTAGCCCAGTCAATGCAGCTTTGAGCACTAAAATGAGATCATTATATGTTTTATAAGACATTTTTGGAAATTTATTGGTGAAAAAGACTATATTAGAGTCTTACAGAGACTATAATGAAAAATGTTTTCAGCGCAATCGTTCATAACAATTTCCTATTTTTTTTTTGACTAGCTCTTTAAAACATTTGCAAGTGATCCTTGGCAAAGAAATGATAGAGGATTCCAGTTTTCAGGCATACATTGCAACATTATGAAGGATAGAAGAAAGGAACAAGTTCATTCTAAAGCAAATTTAGGAGTGAATACACAAACTAAAGATATTAAGAATTATGCTATGTTTCAGAGCTGGAGCAGCCCTTATGAGATAATGTATTCGAACCCTTTCCCCCAAGACAGTCTTTAATGAAAGCCTGGAAGAGAATGAGAAGAATTCAATTACCATCCAGGATCTTTGGTTAAGTATGAAGATGAAGAGCCTGACCTGAGAAAAGCATTTCCACAGCTCCCTTATGGAAATGCCCACTGATGACCCTGGACTGTCACCGGAACACAAACATAGTTTTGATTAATAAGTCCAGATTTATAAATGAAACTCCTACCTGACTCACAACACTTATGACATGGATTTTTACATGTGATGATGGCTCCCACGGCCGTTCTATGTCTGAATCACAGATATAAAACACTGGATAAAAGACGACTTAAATTCCTAAGTCTTCAATTGTTTTTCAGCCTAACTTTTTAAAAGCTACCGCCAACATTTTCTGCTAATTATTATTTTTTAGTCAAGCTTAACTAAATCGCTGTTTCAATGGTTCAAAGCTCAGTTTTGTTTAAAAAAAAAAAAAAAAAAAAGGAAAAAGCACATTCCTAACTGTGCTATAGATTCCCAATGGGATTTGACAAGCCACTTAATCCAACCTGGATTCCCATCTGCAAAACTTCCAAACTGCACAGTAAGGACTTCAGTGTATTAGCAAGAGTTCTGCATATATGCACAGTGCCTTTCCACAAGGCTGATCTCATCTGAGGGCTCAACTGGCTTTTGGGTTCAACTGAGGCATAAGTCACGATTTTTATCTTTTTTCTGATTCCTTAAAAAAAAAGAAGAAGAAAAAAAGAAAAACAGAAGATGGTTTCCTGTTCTGCCAAAAGGAAGAGAGGGTGGGCACAAGGGTAACATACAAAACATGCCCAGGTTCACCACTCTTCCTGTTTGTCTGCGCAAAATAACATGACAGATGATTCTTAGCTAGTTTCAGCTTTGCTAATTATTTGACTGGCAACCACTTTCTTGCACGGTCTGGAGAAGAAGAGTGTGTCCCTCCGGTGAGCCCTCCAGTGTGAGCGCTGTTGCCCAAGGGCTAGAGGCAGGAAGTGCAACTGCTAGTCCATGAAAGAGCGAAAGTGACTATCTGCAGAGAGGTTTTTACATTTTACAGGTTTACAAAGCATACATAGGATTCTGTAAGGAAATCATGTATCTAACTTGTCCAGAGATTCAGTGGGAGTCTGGAAACCTTTATACATCTGTCCAGAAGTACTATCAAACACACAAAGTAATAAATAAAAATAAAAGGAATCACTTTTATGTCTTTGTTCTTTTTTCTTCCTTCTGCTTAAAATCTTAGCAATCTGGATGTCTGACAGTCATAGACGCAGTGAACAAACATACTTTATGCAGAGCTTTTCAGGAGTAGAATTTTTCAGGTGGAATTGAGTTTTTCACAGCTTTGAGATATCAGAATCTTTAAGGTCTCAGAGCTCTTCATCTCCTGCTTGCCAAAAATGAATGAAAACAACTGCCTCACTCACAAAAACTCAAGAAAATGGAGAATACTGGAGGAGGTAATATGGAACTTGTTTCTCAGACATACAAATCCATACTACAATATCATACGCTGCAAACAGCTCCAGACAAGATATCTGTCTGTTTGCAGCACAGTGTACACATTAACCTCTATTTTCCAAAGCTCAACAGCAACAGCTGCATGATATGACAGAACTAAAAGGTAACAGCTCTGCTAGCTTCAGAAATCACTGCTCAGCACTATGTTGTATGCTACGTGTGCTATATTTTAAAACACATTCCTTTGTATTCATTTTCAACTGTTTTATGTTCTAATTCAAGCAGAAGTTGCAAGTTAGATGAAGGCTGTGAGAAAACAGATGACTTGTGCAGGAGGTGAGATAAAGCAATCAATCAGACAGGTACATTAGGTATATTAGCAGCTTGGAATTAATAGGCTTGTTTGCAATAATACGGGTCAAATTTGGCCATCTTACAATGCTTAGCACTTCATGTCACCTGTGGATCTACTGCCATAATGAGTAGGGCTGTGTGAAGGATAGTGTTTTTCTTCTAACAAATGTGGTGGCAAGTAATGAATTACAAAATAATAGGTATTCTCCCTGAAACTGATGTAAGAAACATAGAGACCTAAGGTGGAGCTCAGAAATTCCAGCCATCTCTAAGCCAGCTCCCACCAACTAGGAATATTTAGCACATATAAAGCCATACATGAGTACGGCCCAGCATTCCAGAGAGGGAAGTGTTTTTACAGCTTCTCTCCCTCTGTTTTCTCCAATGCTGCAGCTCTTCTGTAGTTTTCTCACAGAAGAAGACTATGTAAGATCGCTGAAAGGAAAAAAAAAAGGAAAGGCCTTTGGAAACAGACAAATCCGATAAGGCAAACAGAACAGTCTCTTTCCTCTTTTGTTTTACCATTTTTAGCTCGTAATTACCATCATGTTATTACTTTCACTATTTTACTGTCTCAAAAGTTTGCAATTAAAGGCTTCATACCATCTCAAGCTACTAAAGACAACATTAGGAAAGACTTAAAGAGAAAAACTTTAAATATATAAGTTCACAATCTAATTAAAACTAAGGAGGTGTTCCTAACGGCATTCAGGGAACTTTTGCAAACTAGACGGCCATCTAGTGGTTAAAAATCACATTTTCAGCGTTGCAATAATCATGTCATGCCACGCATCAAATTATGCCATAGTCCCTTTTACACTAGAAGACTTGTTCCATGAATACTAAAACAGAAGTGTTTGAAATATGAAAATATTCCATATTTTCAAAATTAACAGCGTTTTGGAAGTAAAGAATCTATTTAGAATGGTCTCAGCTGCTGGACAGTTATAGGAATGCCTGTTTCAGGTAGTATGAGCATTAGAATGAACCACAGGTTAGGTGGTTTTAGCTGTGGTCTAGAAGATGTGCTCAGAATAGCTTCACATACAATCTTTCTCAAATGAGAAAAAGGAAAAGGTGCCCGCTCAGTTCTTAAACCTTGATTGTGCAAGATAGTATAACAAGGTTAACAGCAGAAAGGAGAGCATATTTTGATTTCCATTCCAGTCTAGGTCAGAGCCTGATGATCATGAAGAGTTTGTTTGACCAAGAAAGCATATTGCATCGGTGTTACCACAGATACCTTATACTTCCTAGGATAATGCAGACTGAAGACAGAATTTGATCCGACAGTCAATTACTGCCAGTCCATTATGACCATTCTGTACTATATCGATGGCAGGGTCACTTGGGTCACAGTGCAGTTCCCAGATTTTGAAACTCTAACTTCAATATCAGAAAAATGACACTGCCAGAAGGATATATGAACATACAACTTTAATTAACTTTACTGCCAACATGTGCCTATGATGAGGATATGTTATTGAAAGCCAAGGAGAAAGAAGAAACTCTAAGAAATTGCTGAAAAAAATGGAAGGAAAACCTTATCAACATTTTGGGCACAAAGCATGATGCAGGGTGTTATAATTTCCCTGAAATCGTAACACTAACGTAATGCAGTACAGAATCAGGCCTTAATGTGCTATGAAAAATTCATATGGAGTCAGAACTGGCTGCATTTAGGTTTATCATAACACAAATACATGCATAAAATCTGTTATACCATGACTTCAGTAGACATCTCTCTCTGCTAATTTTGTATAAGCTTCCTTGACTGATTTTGCATATCTAGGCTGAATGGTCCCTGAGATTTATATACATCCACACTTACCACAGTAGGCAGTTACCACTGTAGGCTATTAATTAAAAAGGACTTTTTTGAGTTCAAACTCAAAACCTGAACCTGAAAGCCCACTGTGCTTCCTGCACCAATAGAACCTCATTCAAATTACCCAAAAGAATAAGGAGCGTTCCCCCCAGTTTTTAAAATTCTTTTGGACCCAGACTAGATCTTTAACACTTTTTTTTCCCCTTTCCCAAGTAAGAAGAACTCAAGATGCAACATCAAAATCATGCTAATAAGAGAAACATACTGAAGAGTGCTTGCATAGTGAGGCTTTGAAGTTCGCACGCAGTTAAACATGATGAAGTCTGCACTGGGATTGTCAATGTCTTCAAAATCTACTGCACCAACACAGCCACTGTTTGGATAGAAAGGAAATCAAAGACATGTACATTATTCATAAGACAGATGGTGGAGGCAGCTGAACCATACACTGCATACTCCAAAATTCTAGTTATTTATTAAAATGGTCCACAAGAAAAAAATATGGAGATGAACCACCCTGCATGCTAGACATATCCCAAGATGAAAACAATCATTTGCTGAACTTGCAGCACATAACAAATGACAACACATAGTATGTGTGCATAGAGGAGTCTTGTGAAGAGTAGGAATGACATAGAAATGTGTCATCACTTGTCTTTTTGGCTATGCCAATAATCAGACTGGAATGTTCTGCCACAGAGGACATGATGGGTCTACTTCACAGGTAAAAGGCTGGAGTCACTCACAAGCAGAAGAAACTCAGCACACCCTCCCCCTTGGCAACAGAAAGCACCTTAAGAATAGATCCCTAACTCTACATCTTGCTTCTTGCTCCATCTAAAATTCTTCCTTCAGAAAATGAGAGAGATGGATTGCTTGGGATAAATCAAAAATGTAGGAAGGACCAAAGAACATTGTACTTACGTATAGAAAGGGATTTGACAGATTCGAGAGCTTCGGCTTACACTGTTAAAGACAAAATATATCCATCATCTTCTTTTTTTTCCACCAGGCAGAGTAATCTGATAGAATATTTATGAGGTCCCAAAAGAGAGGTGGTGACAAGTCAACATTTTGCCCTTGGAATGATGCAATGCTCATTTGAGTTGTGGTGAAAGACTGTGGCAAATGATTAGGTTGACATATATGCTAAATGACCCAGTCTGGCATGCAGAATCTTGCCTTTTAACCCCCATTGTCAGATGCTGGGGCTTCACATGTTTTCCTACAATTGTATATGCAAGTTTTCTTTAAACATGAACTCCTTTTCTACTTGTAATGCTTTAGTCAGTTCTTGACAACACAAGAAAATTTAACAACAGGTCTAAATTCCTCTCTTGGTCTATCTTTGCAAGCTGCTCTCCCTGGCCACATCTATATTCCTTTGAAAGAGAAACATCCAAGAAGCCAGTGATATAGTAAGGCTTCTTATCTCCCTTCCACTCTGGAGAGGTGCCTGCCTCTCGTACTGTGTGTAATTGTCCAGCAGTACACCTGTCCATTGAGTTTGAACAGGTAAATCTGCTAGCTGTAGCCTGGAATGCAAGCAATTTCTATCTTTCCTGTCATGTTTTGACCATCTCTTTTGTTTCCGTCTCTGCTTGGCTAACTATCCAAGCCCTTCTGAACTTTCTGTCATTCTTTACTGGGCTCACCTAAAACTCTCCACTATGAAGTTATTTGAGATTCTACAGACAGCAGATAAAATTTTGAGTTTGTAAATATCTATGACTACTGTGGGGTTTTCATAAATGTCGTTTCAATGAGAACATCAGGTGTATGCAATCATGACACTCATTCACTTTACAGAATTCTTCTGTTCTGCTTTTTACATTTAACGCTCACAGGAAAATCATGTTGGAGCATACATTTCATATAGGCATTGACTGAGTATCTTCACTTTTCTAGTTACAGAACACAGCTGAATTTAGTTTTATGAAATAATTAACTGTACACAGACTTAATAACGGAAGTGTTCAGAGGACCCCAATATTAAAAAAAAAGAAAAAAAAAAAGGAACTTACAAATTAACAGGTCTCTGTGGAGGGGTAAAATATCTTCTTTGTAATCTGTCCCAAAGGCTTCCAATGACCTGAAATCATTGAATCATTATTCGATGCTTATTGTAAAAGACATCATTACCTAATTAATTTGGCTTAATAGATTTTTATGCAGTAATCTACCAGTGAAATAAACTGTTAAGGAGAGGATGACCTGTGCAGAACCAAACACAAGACTGAATTTTAATTTAGTAAAAATAATAATTGTTACAGTTAATAATGGCAAATAAACAAACCTAACATGAGATTTGCTGTGCTACAGAATCATTCCTATCAACCAATTTTCATCAATATCTTTGTCCTCTCTTTTGGTACTGTGCATGCACATCTTCTGTACCAATTTACAAGGGGAAAAAGGGAAAACACATGAAACAATGTGAGGCAACTTCTGAAATGTGACGGAGACCTTAAACGCTCACTTAGGAATGTTTTCATTTGAAATTGTTACAATGGCTTTATCTGTATGACCTACACAAAATTTAGGCTACATTTCATTAGCAAAACCTAAAAACAGCTGGCAAAAAGTTATCACTGACTTGGCTTATGTCAGCTTCAGGATTGTATCTTTTTTTTGTGAAACACTGGGAAACAGGATCAGCCATCACTTCCATTGTTGATTCTGGAGGCTGGATTTTGGATGGCAATATATTATCCCATGGAACTTCTTCATATGCTCTAGGTAACCAAAAAA
>WBMW01006208.1:0-31353 GCA_013396635.1 Penelope pileata | reverse complement strand
AAAAAAAAAAAAGGAATTGAAAAAGCTCCAATATAATCTGTACTGAGTGACATGCGGCTAGATAGTAAGGAATTCTGTGACAAGGATGTGGAAAAATCACAAGTGTGTATTTCTAGTTTAAAGGACAATGAAAAGACCGCAATTATATGCTTCCTGTGGGGAAACAGTTACAGTAGAGTTTCACAGGCCTCTCTTGTTTAAAACTTTCTTACTTACTAATCGAAAGAAGTAGTGTATCTTCCAGAAGTAGATTATCTTTCAATAAGCTTAACGTGATGATAGAATTTATTTTGTCTAAGTTTGAAAATCAGTTAACTCATATAAACAGAGATTAGACACCAATCATAGCATGTCTGTGACAGTTGTTAAAGACAGATGTACAGAATGCCCTTTAGGAAACTCCAGATTCTCTTCACTGCCTATAGAGGAAGTAGAGATGAACAGCACAGACTGGACGCAAACTTTTAGGTGACTAAAGATAATGAGATGAATCCTATGCTAAAAAATTGCTGTTGCAATACCAGAAGTTTTGAGTGATAGAAAGATTGATTGTAGTCTTACAAGTTCTGCTACCTAAAGGTTCATCAGAGCAAGATGAAGCAAAGCATAAACAAAACCTATTCTTAAAAGAAATGATGCCTTACTTTTGTGTACTTGACTTGTAGAAATAGTCCTTCAAAAAAGCTTCTCTCCAGCTTGCAGAAGGATCATTTCTTTCCTAAGAGAAATCAAAGAGATGGCAAAAAGCAATGCTATCAACGCATATGATACTGTGATTGCTGAAGAGTGAAGTGAATGTGTCTGCACTTTCCTAGTTCAATATTTTCTTTTGCATCAGAAAGGGAAACATGCAATTTCTTTATCAGACAGCACTGGAGATTTCTTGGGAGTGTGGATCTATTTCTGACGAGTTTTACTTAGGAAGGAAAATTTAATAAGTGAATACAAATTTAAAAACTAGTAGAAAGTCTTCGCCTCTCTACTCCTCAGGAATGGAGCTTTCCATTTGTTATTTATAAAATGGCACAGTAAATGCACTTGCAGTTTCTCATACATGTCTGATATATCTGTTACAATGTTCCTAGCTATTAAAGGAGTCCAACTTAAAGATCCATTTAAGTGTGTGCAGCACATTAAGGGCTATGAATTATCACATCAGTGTAGAAGGATGAAGGATACCATTCCATTTTCAGTGTGGGAAAGACTAGACTTGTGATACGGACTCATTGATGCATTTTTATTAACTTATTTCTTTAAGACTTGCACCAAATAAGATAGAATCATAGAATGGCTTGGGTTGGAAAGGACGTTAAAGACCATCTAGTTCCAACCCCCATGCCATGGGCAGGGACATCTCCCACTAGATCAGGTTGCTCAAAGCCTCATCCAACTTGGCCTTGAGCAATTCCAGGGATGGGGCATCCACAGCTTCTCTGGGAAGCCTGTTCTAGGGCCTCACCATGCACTCAGTAAACAACTTCTTCCAAATATCTAACCTAAACCTACCCTTTTTTAGTTTAAAGCCATTATCCCTTGTCCTGCTGCTACACCCCCTGACAAAGAGTCCCTCTCTAGCTTTCCTCTAGGCCCCCTTTTGGTATTGGAAGACTGCCCAAAGGTCTCTCTGGAGCTTTCTCTTTTCCAGGATGGACCAGCCTTGATCCATAAGCCTTTCCTCATAGCAGAGGTGCTCCAGCCATCTGATAATCTTTGTGGCCGTCCTCTGAAGTCGTTACAACAGGTCCATGTCCTCCTTATGCTGGGACCTCCAGAGCAGAATGCAGTACTCCAGGTGGGGTCTCATGAGAGCAGAGTAGAAGGGGACAATCATCTCCCTTGACCTGCTGGTCACTCTCTTTAGATTCAGCCTAGGATACAGTTGGCTTTCTGGGCTGCAAACGCACATACCTGGCTCATGTTGAGCTTCTCATTAACCAACACCCCCAAGTCCTTCTCCTCAGGGCTCCTCCTAAAAGGTAGTGCTTCAGTATTAAGTATGTGAGTATTTCTATCAAATATGGGCTGGCCTAATTTTAAAAACAGTAGGGCAATTTCAAATGTAGTTTTGATATCCTTTGTACATTTTAGTATGTTGGCTCTAAAGCTGTCTTTAGTAACACATACAAGATGTAAGTAATATCAGTCTCACATTACAGTCTAAATTCCTTAACCAGTGAAACAGTACAAAAAAATAATACTGGAGCAAAGGCCCCAATTAAAATCTGATCATGCTACAGCCATGCACTTATTTACTGTAATTAGATGAAGACATGAAAAAGTCCAATTTCACCACACTACCATAATCATACTACCTAATAATCACACGCTAATAGTAATACCAGAAGTATGTTACATGGAAAGCGGAGTTAGAAATGAAATGATTTAAGCATGTTTTCCACTATTACAACATGAGAACCAGACACTTGCCTTGAGATTGGGATCCATACAAAATGCAAAAATACGCTGTTGACCAGGTAGAGCAGGTGAAACTTTCACTGGAGTTGTCTGACCTGAAAGAAAGGGCTTCCTATTGTGTTAATCAATTTGCAGCAATCCTTATTCTTTTGAAATGAATGAAAAAACCTCACGGTTTCCCATTAAAATCCATGTACCAGTGTTCACCTACCTGTTACTCCTCTGAAAGAAACTACCAATGTCCAAAAAAAACCATTTTCCATTTTCATGTAGACATATTATACATTTTTAATACTTAAAACTATTAGAATCCAAAGGAGGGCTACAAAGATGGTGAAGGGCCAAGAGGGCAAGATGTATAAAGAGTGGCTGAGGTCTCTTGGTCTGTTCAGCCCAGAGCAGAGGAGGCTGAGGGGAGGCCTCATGGCGGCCTGCAGCTTCCTCACGAGGGGAGCAGAGGGGCAGCGCTGATCTCTGCTCTCTGGTGACAGTGACAGGACCAGAGGGAACGGCACGGAGCTGTGTCAGGGGAGGGTCGAGTTGGGTGTTAGGAAAAGGTTCTTCACCAAGAGGGTGGTCTGGCACTGGCACAGCTCCCCAGAGCAGTGGTCATGGCCCCACACTGCTGGAATTGAAGAAGCATTTGAACAACGCTCTCAGACATAGGGTTTGATTTTGGGTGGTCCTTTATGGAGCCAGGAGTTGGACTCACTGATCTATGAGTCCAACTGAGTTGGGTCCCTTCCAACTCAGAATACTCTATGATTCTACATTAAATTAATTACATAGAAGTTTAAAGTAAGTGACAAATAATATCACAACATACTTTGCTAAGGTTTGGTCAATTTCACATAATTGTCATGTACATAATTAAATGTGTTAAATATGCAAACTTGCAATTATAATAATATAAGCTTGCTAACTCAACCCAAACTACTAATTACATCTTGCAGTTCTACAGTTAAATTGTTCTTGCCAACCTTGCTAGCAACAAGCTATTCCATGAGATTACTGATGAGATAACTGATTGCCTGAAGATATTTCTTTCCCTTCATCATCCTCCCAACTTTCTACCCCAACAACTAGAGCTCTCCCTGATCAGGTCCTGTAAATCAGGTTTATCCATCAAGAGGCCATAGTCTGAAGTTGCTGTTGAGTCATGTAGGTACTGACTGGTAAGCCAGTATATACATCCTGGTAACCAAGAGAGCTGCTGCCAACAGGAGGATGGTACAATGCCTGAGTTTCAGCTCCTTCAAGAGGAACACTCAGTTTTGCCTTCCTTTTCAACCAGCTTCTCACTTCCAGACCCCTCTAAAAATTTCTGATGTGTATGTATGTAAGCTGTATGTAAGTTAATTCTTAACAGAATTACTTTTCTTAGTTATTTGTACAAAAAAAAAAATCTACAAAGATATACTTTGGAGAAAATTTTTCAAAACTTAAAAGTTTGAAACCACTGTGCAGAATGAAAAGTTAGTTCTTGCAGAACTAGTCAAAGTTTAAAAGAAAATTACAGTTTAGTGTAATAATGCTGTATGGAAACAGTGAGAGCTTTTTTTTTTTTTTTTTTTNGAAAAAGTGGGGTTTTTTTTTTTTTTTTTTTTTTTTTTTTTTTTTTTGCACAGTGTGCTAACTTTTAAGTTGCTGCTTTTGAAAAGCTTGAAAGTATTCACAGATATTTGTACTGTGAAGAGAGCTTTCAAATTGAATCCCTCTCTGATTAAAACAATTCAAATGGAAAATGTCTCTTAAATAGGCAATGTGCCTGTAGTATAGACGGTGTCTGCATCTTCACTGCCTCAGCCTGGTGTAGATTTTAAAGGTTATCTGCAAATATATGATTTGTACTCATATAATTTTTATATCTGAAATTTTGTAATTATTTCATAGATACATGTGCACTAGAGCCCTCTACAGTAAATTGGTAGATTGCTCATCTATGCATATGTCTTAGTAGTTCCATAAAAATAGTCTTTTTCTTGTTCATTGATTAAAGAGCTAAAGGTTGCAAACATTACTCCTTACGCTGTTTGTGTAAAACTCATTTCAGTTACAGTGTCTTTAGGAGGATCTGAATATAACTTTACATTTGCTTTGGTAATTGTACATATGAATTTCTACAGACCTCTGCTCTTGGCACTGTATACTGTGATGTGCTCTCTTGACACTACTGCCCTGCTGCTTGGATGATTGATCTTCTAACAGTTACTTCTCTTTTTGCTTTCAGTGGAAAGATCTAGCATAAAAATTGCTATTTTTTCCCTTTAAGTCAGCTTTCTAAAGGTTTCAATGCCCCATTTGCTTAGTCCACAGGGCTGAAATGATCTGTTCTTGTTCAAGTTGGGCATTCAATGTCCTGGCTTTGTCACTTTTAACCATCAAGAGCTTAATGATGCTACCAGTTTCAGTTTGTTACTTAAACTAGTTCCTGATCTGAGAAAGAAGGATTAAATAATGGATAATGAATTTTGAGGTTTCTCTGGTTTGGATTCTAAGTCAGAAATGGAAGATGTACTCATTCACTTTTCTAAGCCATTTCCCAGAACTCACAAAAGCTAGAAAATCTTTTTGTTTTGTTTATAAAGGAAAAAATGAGATTCTTATGTCATCACATAAGGGCATATGCAAAGAGGTTTCACAAAACCAGCAGTCTCATAAGCTTCACTGCACTTCACTGTTGCTTGTAAACCATGTGTCATTTTTCACTTTTTATATATTAAATCAGTAGAAATATTGACTTCAGTGGGTCTAGCAAGAGACAATAATGCCAACCGAAGAGTACATCGATAACTCTTCCAGATTAGTTCTTTGATGAATCTCCTTCTCTTTATATATGAAAAATAAATATAACCAATTAATGTTACTTCTCTTTGGTTTTACTTCTATTAAAAAAAAAGGCCCAAATCACCCACTGAACACTAATTTTATGTAAGCATAAAACCAACAGCTTAGATTGAAAATGTGTGACAAAAGAAGCAATAGATAAAGAACAAAGTTGTTAAAAATCTCCGTGCTATTGGGCATGTGCAAAACAAACATGCAGTGAAATACATAATTGCAGAGACAAGAAGTAATCAAATCCTTAGTGAAACCACAGTAATTATTCATGCAATGGCACTCAGCCCTCAAGAGGTTGTTTTGGGTTTGTACGCATAATTTTCTGGATGACCTACTAGCTTATTAGGCAGTATGGTATTACACATTTTGCTCTGTTAAGGATAATTGCTTAATAGCACTTCTTACCATAGGGAGAGATTCTTGAGCCTACTGTAGGTCAGTTTGCATTCTTGGTTGTCTTTATACACTGCAAAAGTTATGAGCTATGCATGTCATTTACAGACACACTAGAACTTATTTTTATGGCTTATAAGTTGCACTTCTTTTTTTGCACTTTGCTGTTCATGTTGTTGTCTCTTCCCTTCCATTCTTCTTTCTGCTTCTTTCTGCTGGCAGGCAACAAGTTCTGTCTCACCACGTACCCGTATTACAAACTGAGGCAGCACCAGCATTAGCTACAGTCATTTTTTGACATATTTTGAAAGTTAGGAGAAGCTGACACACCTCATACTCAGTGTTCAGCTTAACTCTGGATGATCATTATTCTGGAGAAAGTGCTTCTTGTTTTATGGGTGGAAGCACTGTGAAATCTTCCCAGTAAAAGGAAGGAGTGTAATGTGACCACAATTATTTCAACAGGTTCTACATAAAATTCTTCATCAGAGCCTCTTAAAGCAACAATGGAACAAAGATAATTCATTCGATTAGAGAAAGGGGGAAGGGGTAACTGATCAATTATTCAAGGTGGATACAGATGTCTGGTAGAGAGACCTTGAGATCAAGGATTAGGACTTTGTTGCTTAACTTCATCACAAATGATCTGAAAATAGAGAGTTGGGAGTTAAGTTATGGGTTCAAAAAGCAACTGGGTATATTCATGAAGACAAGTCATGAATCCATGATCACTAACTGCAAGCAAACCACCTTCTGGTCAGAAACCCCTAGTCCACAGATCACATGATGTGAAAACAGTCTGGGGCACGCTTTCCTGGTTCTGGCATTTGTTAATTATCCACCGTCTTGAATGGAATACTGGATTAGTTGGGCTTTTGGACAGATCCAGATATGGCCACTCAAGCAGCAACACAAGTTAATCACTTATTTTTTATAGACAAGGGTTGGTATCAAATCTATAGGCAAACTACGGCGTTTCTCATTTCCCAGTTTTTGAATAAAACTTTATCTACAAATTTGTCAGCTTCCAGTACGGGCAAAAAGGAAGTAATCTCCACTCGATATCAGACTTATCAGATGTCCTGGCTCACTCTGAGATCCCCAGGTCTGCCTCTGTGTTAACCCACACAAAACAGAGTAACACTACAAACAGGTATGAGCGCTTCATCGTCACGTTTCCGTGTATAAATATACCTGTAGGATCAAATCCTAAACTGTGCAAGGGAACTTGAAACTACAGGAACTGGGAAAATTCAGTTGTCATATGAGTTATAGAAAGGGACTCTACAGGCAAACACTGTCAACCTCTTAAAGACCTTGTCCTCCAGCACTGAGCATCTTCTCTACAACAAGCAAAAATACACGAAGAAAAGTTCTTAAGCTATCTCCCTTCTCTGGTAGGCTCTGATTCTGCAGTATTACAATCATCTCCTTTGCCAGCTCCTTACCATGCTTTGGTATCATAGAGCCTCACTGTTCCATTAATCTGCTTTGCTCGGTAGATGCAAAAGGCTGCTGGGGAAGTGCTGACGGCCAAAGCCATAGCACTACATTCTCTCACAAGAGAAAACCTCCTGCACATTGCACACTTTATATACCTCAGCTCACCCATCTCAAAGGCTGCTTCTGTCTGTTTTTCTCCATTCATCACCAACACAGTGGAGAAACTGACTGCAGAATTTGCTTGCAAAATGCTTGACTGATCTCTCTTTGAGCACAACTTCCCCAAACAACTAAGCTGTGGAATGTCTCGGGACTGATGTCTAGAAAGATTAGCAGCTTTCAAAGCATCATGTGCCTGTGGGTTGCTAGCTAGGCAATAGCTGAGTAGCTTGAATAGCTGGAATCAAGACTTTGTTTATGCAGTGTCATTGAAAATAGTAGCTTAAAACACAAGTAATTTTTTATTAATCAATAATCGTTAGATTAATTTTATTAATCTATATTTACACATTGGTAGTCAATACCTCACCATCACAGGAAAACCTGTAAATGAATAATAGATTTGGAAGAACATTTGCAGAGAATTTCCCAATAAATTCATGCTGGACTTCCTCTGCTTCAAGGCTCCATGCACGTGTTAAGTTTAGCTTTTGCAGAGAGCTTCAGAGAAGCCAGTATTTCATGCTAAGAGTGAACTTGGTGCAATGGCAAATCAATAGAAGGTCACCAGACATTTTTTGTCTACTTTCTGGAACTACACTCCATTCTGGATCATTTTCTTAACTTTAAACCTGATAAATGATTTGATGACATTCAGTTGCAGATTTTGTCTGTGTTCATTTCAGGAGTGTCTCTAATACGTCATGGTATCTCTGTCTCTGTTTCTCTGTGTTGGAAAAGTTAATGATGAGATGATAGAATAGCATGCTTCAAACCTTCCTTCCCCTTTGCTTTTCTATAGGCTAGCAGAAAAAAAGAGCTGATCAGTTCCGATTGATGTCTGAAGTCTGATTTCGTAAGCAAATGGAAATCACAGACACTGAGAGACCACAGCAAAAATAATATGGAATGAACAAGAAAAAAGGAGAGAGAAAAAAGAAAAATTATGAGGTCTTATTATTTTATTCTCTACCGTTTCTTGGATTCTTTTGGGTTCAGTGATGGGACTGCAGCAGGCTTAAAGTGATTTAAAGTTAAAATTTCTAAGACAGAAACAAAGAACCAAAAACAGTGCCTGAATATACTTCATGCAGAGACTTCGTGTGGTAATTATATGGATAAAGTACAGTTAACTGTACAGTATGTGTGCTTTCTCTGTATGATAAAATGGAGCAAACAACTTATGTTTCTTTGTCTTATTCTGAGAAATGCCCTCCCCATTTATGAGATTTTAGCATGTTGTCTGAGTTCTCATAAAAATTTGCCGTAGCTCGAATGAGCATTTCTCTATGAAAATTGTGGGAATTGGCTTAATCTTTAGAAAAGTTCAACCACATTGCTTACCACTAATAATGTCTGCCTTTAGAAGCCCTGGATAGATATTTATGCTTTCCAGAATTTTCATCAGACTACAGTTTCGAATATTAACCACTCAACTTTGCTTCCCATCAGAAACAGTAAACTTCCATTTTGATGCTATAATTAATATCAAATGAACAGACTCAACTTTAAGTGTAACATATCAAAATAAATTAAGAAGGTATTATGTCCTTTGACCAAAATGTGATGGCAGTCCTAAAGCATTTCTGTTCTCCCATCAACTAGATACTGGACAAAGTCTTAAATGCTCTGCACTGCTGTTTATCAGGAAATGCTAAAGGACACAGAAATATACAGGGGATTTCCTGACATTTGCATTTATTTCTTATTTCAGGTTACATTAAAACAGTTGGTCATTACAACTACCATATATAACTCCATAATTTACAAACATTCTTTAAAATTTAATTTATCTTCAAAGTTTTCTTTCTTTTTTTTTTTTTGAAAATGCTCATTAGTATTTGCTGACTTGAACCTCTTTGCTACAGCAACAACAGTGAATCACACATTCTACAGTAGTTATAACATTCAGTTCAAATATCTAGCACAAATATATGTTATAAGGTTGTTCTTTCAGAACCTTGGGGGATGATGTTCTGAAACAAATTTTACTTATTTATTAAACATCCATGATTATTTTTTTTTTAGTGATTAAGACATAAAATAGTAGTTTGCTTTACCTCTGAGTTGTGCCCTGATCGAAGCAGCTGGGACAGCCCTGGAGTTCCATCGTCTGTCCTGGCTGATTTCTTCCACGAGGATCATATGCCTCCTGTGGGCAGTCCGAACCCCTTTTCCTGCCATGGGGACCCTCTGTTGAGGTTTCACATCATTGTAGTCCACCAGGGATTCAATAGCTCTTCCAACATTGGGCCGCAGATCAGCATCCCCTCCTGCACTCACAAGACCTGAGCAGGGATCTACTAAAGGCACATCGTCTCGGTGTGGGAATAAGGGGTAATTTGGCCCAAATGGAAGGGCATATGGATGGAATTTAAGGAAAGAATTGCTGTCTTTCTCTTCAAAGCTGGCAAAGTTATGTCTGTTCTCAGGACCTGTCACAAAAGGCATGTACGTCTTCCGTAACAGACTTTCATGCTGTTGGTGATGCATCCCATGAATTGGACCACCTGACATGGCGGGCTTCTTAAAGGCACCTGCTCGCCTTCCAGCTCCATGGGAAACCATGGTCATTCTTTTCTATTTCCCTTATGTGTCAGTAAATTTAAGACTTCACTTGCTCCTGTCCTATCAAGTTCTTGAAGTCTTAGCCAACAAACCACAGTAAAACCAGAGGTTATGTTCCAGAACATCAGTGCAAAGCAGCCATAAAGAGCAAGGCAGTGGCTTAAGTAGTCATTTTTTTTCCTGAAAAAGGATTTATCAAAAAGCTGCCAGAAGAACGGAGCTGCTGAATTAACAGTGAGTCTTTCTGTTGCTTGGTAACAACGGAAGCCACCTCACAATGAAATGTCTCCCACTGTTAAAGGTGGTTCACATGTTCCACAGTAACCTAGTCCTTCACAAGGACGCCGACAACAACTTGAAATGACACTACCAATTCCTTATTCATCTAGAAGAGACAAAATTAAGAAGCTTTCTGTTTTACTAAGGATTATCTGGCATCTTCATTGACTCATTTTAAAATAAACTACTCTGTTGACATCTACACAACGAATCTAAATCACACTGATACACAGATTTAACACAAAAATTATCAAACAACCGCAGATAAATATAAATACAGAAAACTGATAATTACTTGGAATAAGTAAATCACACGGTCAGCTGAACATTTTGTGCAGCTTCATCCCACAGTTTTGCCATTTGTTTTATGGTTTGGCAAACCCATGTGTCTCAGGTGAGAACATGCAGCACTCATTTCCTAATCCCAAACTCAACAGTCTTCATTTAGCAATCTAGAAAAAAAGCAGTCTGATTTATAGCGGTACTCTGCATGAATTCAGTGCCATCTGCAAAGGCCTGGCACTTCAGAAAAATCAAACCACGTTTATTCGGACAGCTCAATTCACAATACAGGACCTCTGCTTTATGGTGCTGTCAGGACAAATTAGGGCACAGAGTCTGATCATTCTCTCATTTACGTCAGTGTCAGAAAGATGTAACCTCCTAGAATTCCTAACTTGCTCTCGATTAACATGAAATCAGAAATGGGGCTAACATTTATCACGGGACAGGTTTATAGTAATAAAAAGTTGTGTTCCATAATGCAGAGCTTTCCTATGGAGTTGTTTGCTGCTGAAGTGAAAAAAAATAGCCTCCTTCTTTATAAAAACAGCTTTCATATATGGATCACAAGAACTAAAAGAGGTAAAAAGTCAGAGCCAAGAGGATTCTTTAGGCAGTAGCGGCACTGTGAGGCTCAGACTACAGAATGAAAACACAGAATGTTTTGCCTCACACAACTTGTGTCCATTTCCTATCACATCTGCACATTCAAGTTAGTGAAATGATACTTCTAAAATGCAGCTTTTCCCTGTAAAAAGCCTTTAAAATGCCATGCTGGTGTCTATATATATAAATACTCCATAATCTCCGTACCAAATATGTTCAGTTTATATGCTAGAGATGGCATGCAGTGTTGCAAACCGACCTTTTTCCATACTGCCTACTTTTTCCTGAGAAGTTTTACAAAGAGGTGGCAGGAGAGGGGAAGATGTGTGCCCCAGGTAAGGTACGAGACGGAAGGCTGGATCCAAGGATGACTCATGTCACTGCATTCATTTTGCAGAGCGAAAGGCAATCAAAGCTTTATTCTAGATTTCGTTGACAGAGATTCTGTCTAGATTATCCTGGGAAGCAAATCTGCCAGCTCAGGCTGAATGAGCTAAGAAGGAATACTGTCCATTTTCAGAAGTGATCTGTGATAGGACGTGCATGGAGGAGATGGCCACATGTCTGCACTGGTACTTCCACCTTGCCTTAAGAGTCCTGTGGAAGTCTTCTCCCTGCTTTGATGTGAGCAGCTATTTTTCTTCTCTGGCTCCATAACAGCATACCAAATTTTCCTGATAGTGGGCTTTTCCTGGCAGACTTTGCTTTCTTTCCAGACAACCCATTTTTCCCTCCTCTATTCTTCCAAAAATGTCCTTCTCTGACCTAATGCAAATTAGACACTCTCATGACACAGAAACATGCACACGTCCTGGGATCCAGACACATCCAGCCTTTCTGAAGCTGCACAGTGAGGACCGAGTGGCATCGCTCATGACACTGACCAGATTGACACTGAACTGGCTCAGCTTCGCAATGGAAACCTCCTTGCTTTGTTTATTTCAGGAACAACCTGCTGGTGCGCGAATGGGCCGGGATTAGTGATGTGTACCATAAGGACGGTTTAGGCTGGACCTGCTGCCGCGCAGATGTTTCCCCGGGGTTTGAGGATGTGAAAGCCTCCCCCTCCCTCCTTCGCCAGAGACGCTTGGCACTGCGGCCGGGAAAGCCCCGCCGCCGACTTCCCCGCGGCAGGTCACGGCCGGGAAGGCCGGTGGCGGCCCTCCGCCTCCAGCCACCGCGTCGCCCTCCCNCGCCGCCGGCCGCCTGCGGGCCCCCTTACTGCTCGTGCTCCTCGTCCTGCTGTGGGCTGCCCCGGCAGGTACCGTGCCGGGGGGAGTGCTTGGGGCGGGCTGTTCCGTAGCGCAGCACCGCGCCCCGCAGCTGGCAGCCAGCTCCTCCTTGCATGTGTTTTACACCTGCCGGTGCTTTCACCCGTCTACACCCAGCAGCGGGATTCAGTTTGCTTTCCACACGCGGCGGTGGAGAGAGATGCGGGAAAGCTAAAGGTTTATTTTCCTCAAAAACTGAACAGTTGAGTTTTGGGGAGAGGGATGCTTCCCCCTCCTGCATGCCACAGGAGCTGTGCGCTGAGGGCAGGCGGGTTGGGGGGGCGGTGGGCAGCTGTGGTGCTCAGCTGAGAGAGAGCTGAATCTCCTTGTCAGCAGCTCTGGAGAGCAGGAGGACTTGTGCAGTAGGACCCCAGGACTGCACAGTTGTGCTGTGCCCCTGCAGGACTCCTGTGCAGCCTGCGTGGTCAGCTGGCACCGGCTGGGAAGTGCAGTTGTGCAGCCCGGACGCCAAGGCTGGGACTGCCTTGAAGTGCCGGGCCCTGTGGCTTCGTGAGGCTCTGAAATCCAAACGTAATAAATCACTTAGGCTTTCTGGTAATATTAAATTACATTTTGGACATCAGGATGCTTACGAGCCAGATCTTTTTGTTTGCCTGTCTGATTAGGACCAAGTTTCACTCATTCCTTTATAAGATCTTTTCCATGAGCAAGATTGATGGTGAAGTTCTGCTCTGACAAAACAGGGAAAATCGTGCAGCATTTCTGTATACATTCACTGACGGAATGCTGTCGTATTGTTTGTTCTGCCCTAGGTTTTAATAGGCATAATAGGCATTATCAACTCCGAAAAAGACATTAATTTTGTTTCACTGAAATTACTAATATACTCTGAGCTCACATTGATGTAAAGAATTCGAAACACTTAAACTATTTTTCTTTTGCTTTGTTTACTAATGCTTGCAGTTCGGGCTTGTGTGTTTTTGCTTTAATAATCTTCAAGGGCAATGTGGAATGTGTTTCTTAGGATGTTGCATTTGACTTTTCTGAGTCATCTGTATGGACAGAGTTTTTAGCTGGCTATATGGTAAGGAAGAATGTGTGTTTAAAACTTTGTGAAAAGTTTTAGTGGTGTAACTGTCAGAAAATATGAAGGTCCACTTGAAAAACATAGCATAGCTCACGGATTACCTGCTGTAGGGAGCCTGCTCTGGCAGGGGGGTTGGACTCGATGATCTCTCAAGGTCCCTTCCAACCCCTGCAATTCTGTGATTCTGTGATTGCAAGTTTTTTTCAAAAATGTTAAACTAAACTGAGAGAGATGAGAACCTAAAGTTCTATTCGTCCCATATGACGTACATATTACTAGTAATAGAAGTGGTAATATTGCTGCACAGCACTTACCATCAGTAAGCAGCTTGGAAATGCCAGCTGATACAAGAAAACACTCGACCATTAGCATGATTGAGTAAAATGTAGGTAGCATTTGCTATTTACACAGTCTTTTGGTACAGAAACCTCTTCAGGAAAAATTACTTTGAAAAGAATTTCAGAATTTACCATAACTTAAACAAATTGTTTCCTATCACTTCATAGAAGTTTCATTTCTTGATAAACAAATTGGAACTATACCAGTGGAACATCCTAGCAGTACAGTATTTCGTTAATTAGTAAATTGATTGTTTAATTCGTCAAGACTCATTTTAAACTACTTCCGGTCATTGCACTTTTCAGACCAAATTTCATCTTCTGATTTATGATTTTGAAGATTACTAATTTTGCTACCGTAGTGTTCATTCTAAGACTGAAAGGTTCAGGATAAAATGTTTTATGAAATGGCTGAATTACTTAGCATGGAACTTAAAGCTGGTTTGTGGCGTTCCCTTTCAACTCAATGGCCATATGAAGGAGTGCTCCTGTAGTCAGTGTTAACCTGGCCAGATTCCTCTTTTGAGAAAAGAAGACTGAGGGGATCTTATCAACGTGTATAAATATCTAAAGTGCGGGAGGCAAAGGGATGTGGCCAGACTCTTTTCAGTGGTGTGTGGGGATGGGACAAGGGGAAATGGCTGCAAACTGGAGCATAGGAAGTTCCGCACAAATATGCGTAAGAACTTCTTCACAGTGAGGGTGATGGAGCACTGGAAAAGGCTGCCCAGGGAGGTTGTGGAGTCTCCTTCCCTGGAGATATTCAAGACCCGTCTGGATGCCTACCTGTGCAACCTGCACTAGGGAACCTGCTCTGGCAGGGGGCTTGGACTTGATGATCTCTAGAGGTCCCTTCCAACCTCTACAGTTTTGTAATTCTGTGATTCCTTTGGGCAGGGTGCAGGAAGGGGTTCCCCTGTGTGGCACTGCAGCAATGCCCATGGGGCAGGGAGTAGCAGGGGGGCTTTTTACATCTGCAAGTGCAATCCACGTGCTGCTTCTTGTCCGGAGTTGAGACTTTTCCGCTACAGTCAGAACTGCTTAGAAATACATGAGCTTCATTTCTCTCTTACTTTGGGTACTGTTGGGTGGAATTAATACTTGAGCCAAGTAGATTTCAAATGCATCAGTGTTAGCATTTTACGCTGAAATTAAACTAAAAGAATCTTTGGCTTACTTTAGTGGCATAAATTGGAATAAAGCTGTTGGATTTAACTCCAGAAGATTTTAAAGTCAACCAATGAATAACATAGATACTTAGGTAAATAGACACTTTATATGGGAAACATACCGCTGAATTACAATAATAATCAGCCTTTTGGAATGGCTTTTGAGGCACCTGGGAAGTTTTCCCCAAACTTGGGGATGAATTACCTGATTTCTTTGTGTCTGATAGTGATAAAAAACTATTTCTTCATCTGTATCCATCTGCCAAAGGATCTGCTGCTCACACCTTGTATTATGCCTGTGAAAATACAATACAAGGAAGAATGACACCTGTGCACACAACTGCTTAAAAAACTTATATGGGGAATTAATAAAGAAATCACTTTTTTTTTCTCAAAAATGAATGAAACTTAGCTTTCCCCACTGCTTCGTAAGTGCAGTAGCAATTTGGAGAGATGGAGTGGTGTTTTTAATGACTTTAAAATGCAGTTTAAGCTCTTATTTTGTCTTTTTTTTTTTTCTTTTTTTTTTTTTTTTTTTTTTTTTTGCTACTCTGGAACATAATGACCTCTTAATACTTTTCTTCTATGATAAGCATCCATTTAAACTGATTGTATGCACTTTTAAAATAGAGATTGAGAATGAGACGATTTGCGCTGAGAATTGCCTCAGGAAGTGCCATTTAAACTGAAGTAATTAGGGGGAGAGGAAAGGAATTCAAGCAGGAAACCTGAAAAAGGTCTTGAACAAAATTTTTAAAGGCAGTATAGAAAGTGAGAGAAAGATTGGATGGAGTTCAGATTCATATGTGGACAGAAGCGCTTACTGACTGAAATGACTGCTATGCAAATGAAATGTATGCACATGGGAGAGCAAGCAAATGTAGTGTCATTAAAGATATCAGAAAAGTCATTTCAGTAGTTTATTACGTTATCTTCCTTCAGTAACTGCATTGTTTCAAGTTTTTTCTAATTCTTTTCATGTAAGCAGTTCAAGAGCTCCATCTTCCGGTTTAAATTATTACTGTAGAAAATACTATTTGCCTTTTGTGCTTAGTGCTTTAAACATCCCATGAAGAGTTGTGTATATCTGCTCATGTCTTCAGTTTGCAGTGCTTTACTTACCTAGATACATTTGTTCAGTTGCCTTTTCATAAGCTTTGAATACTTTCTGTATTAGGCAGTTGTTTACAGTTTTTCTCATTAATTTGTTTGGTTTGGATTGATTGCGTTTTTCCTTTCCACCTGCAATATATAAATGAACTTGCCAGTTCATGAAAGAATTACTGGTCATGTGGACAGATAATACTGGCAGAAAGAATTTTAAAACCGCCTGTGTTTCAGGTATGATTTATAATTGGATATAAATTAGTATGCCTTTATTATAATCACAGTATACACTGATTTTTGTCAATGAAGAATCAGATCATGTATTTTTTTGAACTGAATTTGAGTGGAAAATTAGTTTTGTTCTTGTCAGTGCAGCAGAGTCCTGGAAGACAACATAAATATTCCAGTTAGAATTTCTAATCCAATTTGGTTTTTAATTAAAACTCTTCAGTCCTTCTTTGAGGAAAATGAAAACAGTTATTATAAAAATGTATACTCAGAAGAAAATTGTGAAGTGATACTTGGTGAAGAAATATTATGAAGTAAATTGTTCTAACAGTAACTAAAAGTAAATGCAACTGTTAGTTGCAGAAATCCACCATATATGGTAATACTCATTATTTTCTCTTTTTTCCTCCCTTTAAGTTTTATTTCTTCTACTCCCTAATTATTTTGAATAGAATATTCTGCTCATATTCTCAAACAACAAATACAGGCACTTCTTTTACCTTACCTCAGTTATCTTGTCCTGATAGCTGGACAGTCTGTCTGTCTTCTGTTTTCCATAGCAACAGTGGATGGTGAAGGAGTACAGATACCATCTGTATAATAGATGGGGTGAATTGGTAATTTCCCATTATTGTTCCAGTCAGGGTAAATCAAAAAGCTGGGAGTTGGTCTTTCTCACATACCAACAAATGCCTTAATCTGAAATGGGTTTGCTAGAGTATTGTTGCTTTTGTTGGTAACTACTGAATCTAAGTTAGCAAGAAGCACTGACCTGGTGCCACATAACTATTTAGCCCATCTTTGTAAAATGCCTCTTTTCAGTGGTGTGTGGGGACAGGACAAGAGGAAATGGCCACAATGGAGCACAGGAAGTTCTGCACCAATATACGTAAGAACTTCTTCACAGTGAGGGTGACTGAGCACTGGAACAGGCTGCCCAGGGAGGTTGTGGAGTCTCCTTCCCTGGAGATATTCAAGCCACATCTGGACGCCTACCTGTGCGGCCTGCACTAGGGAACTGCTTTGGCAGGGAAGTTGGACTTGATGATCCCCAGAGGTCCCTTCCAACCCCTACAGTTCTGTGATTCTGTGAATTATATGATTGGTATTTTATTGCCATCTTTTTTGTTCCAGACTTTATATTTGTCTGTTATGTACTTGCTCTCCCAGATTTCCCTAAAGAATTAGAAATCACAAGCATGCTTTAACTTGCAGTAACCCATGTTCTTTCCAAACAGGAGGTGGAGACAAAGAACACAAAATGCTGAGAGGTCTGCTAGTCTGTGGCTCTCTCTGGCTGGCTTTCTGCTGTGTATCTGGAAAATCTATAAAGGAAACTCAGATCTGATTTGTACTAGAATCTCCACCTGATACTGCCCACTGAAAGATAATTTTGTTTTGTTTCAGAAGCCTTGTATGTTTTACAAGGCTTTATGTATTACAAAGCTTTTCAATGGTTGTGAATGATTTTTTAATCTCTATTTCAAATAGAAGAAATGCAAATTAAAATAACCATAAGAAGCTTGCATTTTAATTTCATGGGGAAATTAGGAAAATCACAATAATAACAAAAACTGAGTGTGTTACCTCGTTAGTGGTCAGTATACAGATGGATTGACATCCTGAGTGTACCATAACAGTGCAGCTAAATTTTATCTGCACTTGGACAGTGCCTAATCCCACTATCCTCATTATAGACAGCCTTAATTTAAAGTGTGACAGTTCTTATGTAAAAAAATTATAAATATATTAAAATCTAAACCTAAACTTAAGTGTTGTTCAAAATTAGGATGCTTTTCTATATCAAACCTTGGTCATTGCATTTTGTTGCCTTTATGAGAAACACGCCTTGCATGAGACATTAGACAGGTACTAAGTTGATATCTGTTGAAGAACAAGTCTGTTAAAGGGTGTAGATTGACCAGAAGTATGCTGTTTGCTTTTTCAGAGAAATGTAATAGTTGTATTAATGCAGTTGTTTTATCTTTTAACAGTTCATTGCTCAAAGGGATTTTTACACAGTGCAGGGTCAAGAAGTGATAGTGTAAAAATAGCGGGATCCATCCTATTTCCAGGTATTTTTCTTCAAACATAATGTAACAAATGTCAGTTAAAATATTGTTTTTACCACAAAAATGTCCTCCATCATATTACTTGCTGTTTAATTGTTTTAAATGGTTTAATTACAATTCTGAACTGACGTATATTTAATTGGCTATAAAAACACGCATTTCTACCACTGTTTTTTATTTTTTTATTCTTATAATTTTTATGAAGCAAAGATAACTATTTTCTGTAATTGTTCTAAGGCATATTAGCTTTTGTTGAAAGGCAAAATAATTCTGGAAAATAATTTGTTTTTAAAGATTTCTGGTATTAGTTTGTATTATGGAATTATTTAATTATTAATATTAAATAATTGCTCTGAGCAGTCTAAAGGTTTCATCCTATTTGTCTACTTTTTTCTGTTTTCTGATTCTAACTCGTCTTTAAACATAGCTACTATATGACTGCAAGACGGAAATTTGAAAGTTAGAAGACAAGCTTAAAATATTTTATCTCAACTCTATTTCTAAATAATTTCATGTTAATAAGGAATGTTTCTACCTTCCCTTTGATAGACCATTGTAAGTATAGTAGACTTGGCTCCAGTGTTGTTTAGAGATGGTTGGCATTGTCTTGTATTTTGAGATTTTACTACCAAACTGTGATTAAATACAATGTTCCACTACAAAGATGCTGAACTGTTGAAATACCTGACATAAATGTTCTTTTTTGCATCACTTTTTAAAGTATTTTTATAACAGAAGGAATATGAACAATTAAGAAAAATAGCAAAATTTAATTAAAAGAGTAAACTTTATTTTGAAAGCAAGAATAGTAAAGTTGTAGCTTGTAGATATTTCATCAGTCATTGTTTTCTACCAGATCTTCTTCTGCTGTATTGTTCACACAATATGGTTTTTTAAAGCTGTTATGGAAAAATACTGTGTTGGGAAAAAAATTTGCCATTTGACAAGTCAGGACAATCATGACATCAGAATTTAGTTACTTTTTGTTATGGATATGTAAATATTTCTTAGATTGCTATAAGACAAAGTGACCTTGAGGAAATCAAAAACAAATTCAAAGTGGAGGAGAGGTACAATCTATACCAGTAGACTATTATTAAAGCCAGTATGTTAGGAAATTTTGAGAAAAAACATTAAGAATTTAAAGTGAAAAAAACAGTCACATCTGAAATTGCATTGCTATGTAGAATTAATATTAATTTTGATGCTTTTGGATTAAAAACTGAAATGCCATCTGTAAATGATGTTTATTTCCATTATATATTTTTGTACAGTTTAAAAGATACACTTTTCTGTTTTCTGCAATATAAGCTACTGTAACAAGGTTATTATTGGCTGGGATGGACATTCCTCCTGTTCTTAACATTATCGAAGTTCTAAGTTTATTTTTCTGTATTAAATGTTAATAGCTAAGTCTGTATTCTGTTTAAGCAGGGTAATATTGTGCTGTAAATTTAAATGGCTTTTCATTTTTTAACAAAAGGAAACAATCATACTTGAAGGGGAAAGAGAAGTGTGGTGCCATTATTACCACTTGACATAATGGAAAAGTGAAAACCGTTTTTCTAAACATTAATTCCTTCCTGCAAGAAACTCCTAAACTGTTTTCTACTTGCAGGGAATCTGAATGGCATGGTAAAATAAATGGTAATTTGCTTATTTGATTCAATTTCACTTAAGTCAGATTCTCTGAACAACAAATGTGGTGGTAATATTGATATTAATTGTAGCTATTCAATGGCATTGGGATAGCGTCATATGTAGCACAATAAATGTAAGTTTGGAGTACTTTGGAGTGTAAATATCTAGCATCCCATGCTTCTGAAGTACAAAAATGCTTGCAGAATGTCACCTGGAAGGGAAATAAAACAAATTGTACACATTGAAATTACATAGATTATGGAAGTGATTTTGAATATGAGCCAGCAGTGTACTCTTGCAGCTCAAAAGGCCAACGGTATCCTGGGCTCCACCAGGAGAGGGGTGGCCAGCAGGGACAGGGAAGTGATTGTCCCTCTCTACTCTGCCCTCGTGAAGCCCCATCTGGAGTACTGTGTCCAGGTCTGGGGCCCCCGATACAGGAAAGACGTGGAACTGTTGGAGCGGGTTCAGAGGAGGGCCACAAAGATGATCAGAGGGCTGGAGCACCTCCCCTATGAGGACAAACTGAGGGAGCTGGGCTTATTCAGCATGGAGAAGAGGAGGATGCAGGGGGACCTCATTGCAGCCTTCCAGTATTTAAAAGGAGATTATAAACAGTAGGGAAACCAACTTTTCAGAAGGGTAGGCAGTGATAGGACAAGGGGAAATGGTTTTAAGCTGAAGGAGGGAAGGTTTAGATTAGATATCAGGGGGAAGTTCTTTACTGAGAGAGTGGTGAGGTGCTGGCACAGGCTGCCCAGAGAGGTTGTGGATACCCTGACCCTGGACGTGTTCAAGATCAGGTTGGATGGGATCCTGGGCAACCTGATCTAGTACCTAATCTGGAGGTTGGTGGCCCTGCCTGTGGCAGGGGGCTGGGAACCTGGTGATCCTTGGGGTCCCTTCCAACCCGGGCCATTCTATGATTCTATGACCACACCAATCTTGAAGTTTTTAGAAGCAATTGAAGATATGGAAGCACTTGTACACTTCAAATCTCATGACAGACATACATGCCTACTTTACTGTGGGAAAAAACTAAGTAAATCCTTGCCATATGCAGTTTGCTTCCTGCATCATTATCCTCTGGATAAAAATAGCAGGATGTTACAGTGCACTGTGCTTCTTGTTTACATAATCAGAAAAACCTAGAACTGGAAAGAGTTCTCTTAATTTTATTTTCCAGAGAAAGCAAAACTCTTCTTAATTTTTGTGTTTCATTTTTGATGGTAGAGGTAACAGGATGAGTCCCAAAATTAGAACTCCATTCAAGATCATCTGTAAACCACTGTCTTAAAATTATATAGCTCACTGGTAGTATAGCACTGATAAATGTTTGGTGCTAATGATACTTTTTTTTCAGTGAAAGTTTATGTCAGGCTGGATCAGAACAGTCCACGTATTTTATGTGTTACAAATCATCTGCGGAACTCAGAACTGGTTGATCCAATATTCCGGTGGAAAGGACCAGGTGGTTATCTTTCTTCTGGTAAGGATATATTTTCTTACACAGCCGCCTACGCTCCCTGTCTTCCTCCCCCAAAAGAAGCATGATAGCTATAAAGGTGGAGAGGAGAACTGTAAATGGAAAAGAACTGAGGATACTTTGTATTTATATCATATAACTAACTTTCAATTTTCAGATTTCGGGATAACCAGAATAAAACACATCTGGAGATCTCTGTAGAAAATGGTGCCATCTCTAAAGAGTACTAGGCAGAGTAGGATGTATTGAATGCAACAGAGGCTGAGGATGACGTTCTTTGCTGCACTGAGAGATAGCTGGGAGTGTTCTGTAAGGACAGAACAATAGGGTCGTGGGCAGTGTGATCTAGTCCAACTTCCTGCTCAATGACAAGCTACCTTCAGATATGAAGTTGGGTATGGCCTTGACCTCTGGAGTTTGGGGAATCTCTGTCCATGGAGATTTTCTGTCCTTTTTGTGCAACTTCTTCCATTCTATTTCTTATTTTCACTCATAATTTCCCTTATGGCGATTTGTCATCATTGCTTCTTGTCTTCTTTTGATGTACCTCTTAAAAGGTATGGTTTATTCTTTCCTGCAACTCTCCTTAGGTAGTGAAGCAAAGCAATTCCATCCTTAGACTTCACTGGGATACAAATCCCCATTTCCTTTGCCTCTTGTCCCGTGGTCCAACTCCTTAATCATCTTACAGACTCTCTGCTTGACTTGCTCCAGTTTGTTAGTGTCTGTCTTGTAGTGAGGAGTCCAACCTGCATAAAGTGTTCTATAGTTTCCAAAGGAATGCTGAGAATAATCACTTAAACTGCTGGTTATACTCTTGCTGGTGCAGCCCAGTGTGCAGTTAGCCTTCACTGCTGCAAAAGTGTGCTGCTTTGTCTGAATGGCTGCAATCTTGTCTGCAACTATGTACATTACTGTTCTTACTCTGCCCCACATGTAGGAATTTGCAATTGTCACTGTTGAGTTCCATGGTGTTTCTGGCAGACCATTTCTCTTGCCTTCTAAGGTCCATCTGTATGGCAACAAAGTCCTGTAGTATTCCCCCCAATCAATTTGATGTCTTACACATACTTAACAAGATGGCATTCTGTCCTGTGATGTAATCAGGAGGAAAGATACTAAGCAGTACTGGTGCTTGTATCAGTCCCGAGGGAAGCCCTTCATAGCTGGCTGCTAGGTAGAATTTGAACTTCTATTTTTCGTCTATCTTGTATCCCACTTATTTAGTCCCTATGTCTGTAGTTGAGCTACAAAGATGTGATGGAGGACTTGGTAAAGGTTTTCAGTGTGTATGCGCTCAGAGGCAGACATTTAATTGCAGAAGGTACTCAAGCTGATCAGCCATGATTTGCCAATGGCAGCTGGATGCTGCCTGTTTGCAATCACAATTCTGGCATTAATGGATCTGGAAATGGTTTTCATCAGTTCCATCATCTTTGCAGGGTTTGAGGTGAGGATGGCTGATCTGTGATTCCCTGTGTACTCTTCCTTGTCTGTTTTGAAGATGGGTGTATTGTGTGCCTCTTTCTGATCATTGGGGACCACATCACCATCAAAATAGACAGTCTCATTCTAGTCTATTAACTACGTTCAGCTGACGTAAGTATATGTCCAGCTCACTCTTGTAAGTCCCTAGCTCTATACTTCCCTTTCCCTGTAGAATGAATCTCCCTTAAGCTCTGGTAGAGCCTGTAACACAGCTGGAGAGCAGCTTTTGTCGGGAGTGAGTGAAAAAAAGGAAGTGTTGACTGCCTCATTGCTTTCTGTGTCCTTTGTCACTATATCATTCAGTCCCATTCACTCTTGCGCCAACGTTTTTGTTGCTCTTCTACTGTGCGTGTTTATGTTGGCTCTTCACATCTATTGCCAACTTCAATTTCTGATTAATCTGTTCATGACATTTTTTTTCATAAAGGTGCTTCAAATGAAATCATTACTCTTCTAGTACAGGAGGAAAGCTACTAATCACTTTCTCAGTGGAGTATGTTGAGCTACTTGATAATTTGTTACTTTTCTCACACAATAAAGATTCTTTAGAGATCATGACCTGCTTGTGAGCAGTATCGTTCCAAGACTGAGCAGGGAACATAAGTTCAGTTTTTTATTTCCATCCATATATGTCTCATTTATTCTTTAGTGTAATTTCGGTATCTGATTTGTTGTTTTTAAGTACGTTATACGTTGTGATTAATTTATAAAGCTGTTTAATCTCTTAGTTTAGTTTTTAGTTTTGGTTATGAAGTATTCACCCTTTTACAATGGCGGTGTTACTAAATCCTATTTGCTTTCCTCTTAATCTGCACTCGTGTCTGTCAGAATCCTGTCCTTGGTTTTTGTATATTTTCAAGCATCTTTTCCTGTTACATGATCTGAATTACCTTTTATGCTATGGTGATTCTTCATTCTTAGTCCACTACATGCCAGCCTTCATAGTAGAGCATTTCATGTTTCTATAACATCTGGCACTACACTGTTTTCCTCTGAATCTGATAACAGGCTTAGCCCTCAGGATGAATTTATAGCATTCTTTGCACCACAGTAATAGCTGTTTTTTTGCTTATACTTAATCTTGTGGGCTGTGTCATTTTACATGAAACTGTTCATCTCCTTGGGAAAGGATATATAGCAGCTAGCTGTGTGTCCTGCACTGTAAATGATTTATTTTGATGCCCACTCTGTGATGCATGACAAACATATTATCAGGTATATTGTCATGTGTATGTGTACTGAGCTTAATCTGATCAGACAGAAGGCAGCCTCCTGATTCACAATTAACAAAAATTGCCCTTTTCAATCCTCTGTATTCTGCTTACCCAAACCACAGTTTCAACAGTGTTAACTAGGCAGAGGAGAAAACCATTGAGACCTCAGACTTTCATTTGACAGGTTTAAATTTCTTCCTGGAGATTGCTTCAGTAATATCCCAAGTTGCTGTGCCAGCCTCGGTTGACTAGCAAAAAGCTATGGTGGCAGGGTTTGTCAGCTCTGTGGAAACTTTAGGTGTACTAGAATCAGCAGCAGGAGGGCAAAAATCACTTCAAAAAGAGAAGAAAATGTGTTTTCCTTTCTATAGAGATGAGAGAGGTTTTAACAAAAATGTTGAAAAAATGTAGTAATGAGAGGACCAGCTTCAGACACAAAGATAGTTCTTAGTCTCCTAGGGATGTTGTCACATTCATTTTCTTTCAACTCAAGTTTAAACAGACTCTTAAGTTTCAAGTTTATGAACTGTTTGTTGTGTGAATGAGTTTGATTGCTTGGCCTTCCTTTATAATAAGCCTGATCCCCTCTAAGTGGTAAAAATCACATGGGCTTCTGTGTGTCCACTTAGTCTTCTAATACCAGTCACAGTGAATCTCCAAAGGTATGAAATTAGAATTCATGAGCACTACACAATACTTTATTTCAGTGGGTTCATATGAAAGAAAATAATCCTTTTAATGGGAATGTAGAATTTTGAAGCCAGTCTTTGGAAAGACTAACAAAATCCTGCTTTTTGGTACACTTCAATATAAATGCAATTGTTTAAGCATAAAATCTGTAGGCAGAGATCTTTTTTTTCATTGTACTAACTATGATAGTCAGAAAAATCAGATTATGTTTCAGGGAAACCAGCCTTTGACACGCACAGCAAGGAGGTGTTTTGTGCTCCAGAAGTTTGTCTAAATATATACACCCAACATCACAACTACAATAAAAACTCACAAATAGCAGTAAACACTCTTTGCTTCCTGTAGTCATTAATAAGCAGTTCTCTTTTTTGAATCTTTGTTCACAGATAGTTCTAGTCCACTTGTGTTGTTGAAAGAGTAATGAAAAATTAAATATTGCACAAAATGTGATTTAAAATCATTACAATTTGAAAACTAAGCCCTTTTTCTTCAATTAGCATAGTAACTTTTGTATTAAGATCTGGAAACTATACTTTGAAGTTTTTAAACATCAGCTGACTGAGAATGGGAGTATTATGAAATATACTTTAAGCAGAGGAGATAGCTTTAAAATAATTGCTTCTTTCATTCTGCATCCTAAAGTTTCACTGTATAAAACCTGATTTTGGGGGGTGGTCTGAACAGTTAAATAAAACAGAAAACTTGAGAAAGCATCCCATTCTTAAACTATTTGCTAATGCAAACATTGGAATAGACTTGTTCTAGTTGGGTGAAACCTAGGAATTTATAGGAAAGTTACTGTTTTTTTATACACCTTGCCACCTAATGTATTCACAGAAGGAGTATTTATCTGGGAAGATTGTGATTACCTTTTCACAGCCCCATCTCCCTCCCCGCCTCCCCCCCAAAAAAAAAAGTGCTATAGTTTTGTAAAACAGAGAAACTCAAAAGCAATTGACAACTATCTGCAGTCAGCCTGTCAACTATGAGTTAAAACTGAGATATTCTAAAACCTCTGACTGGTATATCAAACAGCTCTGAGAAGAGGCAAGGAAGGAGAATCAGAAGAAATACAGAGATGCTTTTAGCAGATGTGTATGCCTGCGTACTTATGCTGTTTTTATAACTGATGCATGACTTCTGCATGCTTCTTGAGAGTCTGTTGGAGTCCTATCTGGGCTACAAAACATAGTATGGTTCATTCCTAAGAAACTTTTCAGGTGAACTCACATGTTCACATGTCAACTTTTGTTTCTGTACATGTATAACTTACCAATGAATTTACCTATTTGTATGTCTTTAGCTACTGTATTTTTAGATTTGAATGTGCTTAGTAGTTTAATCTGAAAATTAGAATTTATGATCTGGATTGATAGCTGTTTCTAAATGTCTGAAAGATCTGTTTCTGAAGAGTCTGCTGGCCTGATTCTGCTGTAATTTTCTATTGTTCTTAATACGTAACTTCAAATTACAGAAGTTGCTCCCCTGAAAAACATGTCTGAATGAGATGGAGTGGGAGGATGGGAATTAATTTTATTTTTTGCACTGGAAGAGTTGAAAAGAGAATTAATCTGTTGGTTTTAAGTGTAGTATAAAGACAAACTATAATATAGGAACACCAGGTTTAAATATAATTATACAAGAGTATGGGAAGTTAAGGGATTTAATCTCTCTCATGTAATTCTGACAAGCATCTGGTTTGCATCCTTCTAATTACTGAGGATCCTGGAAAATTATTCAACTTCTTTTTCCTAGCATGAATTAAAAAATAATTTTTGTTTTATTTTAAATCGTGCCTTCTCATGCTGACTACAAGGAACTTCTGAACTTGATCACATCTCTTGTCCATCATGCATGTAAAATGTTTCCTATGTAAGAGAGGCATATTAAATTATATCATGTAATTTACATCACAAAATGTGTCATTAAATCCTGCTCACTCACCTTGCTGATTCTGCTGCAGCAGAATTACATGGAAAATGTACTAGATTTAAGAAGAAGGTGGATAAATCAATTGCTTTTAAAGTTAAATTTCAAAGCTAAAAATCTTTTTTGTGAGTCCAAACTCATCTGAGTAGGCAATATTCATCCAGATAATCCCATGAAGCAAGGAATGTTTAGTGGTTTTTTTTGTTATTTTTTTTTTTATAATGCTAGGGGAAAAAAACCAAACAAACAAGCTTTTGATTGTGTGATCCAACAGGACATTCTTTACAGACAAACATACCATTAAAATAAGTAATTTTTACTATTTTCAAGTTCTGATCTTTTCTGTGATATGAAGTATTCATTGTCCAAGGTAGGATAAAATTTTAAAATAAAACCAGTAACTTAGTGCATCAGAAGAACTCTTTTCTCTTTCTGTTGATGCATTTTCAAAAAAACATTTGTGTCCAAATCTCTTCGCTGGATATCCAAGCTTTGTCTTTTTGTGGACTTCATGTCACCTTTGCAATTTATTAACGGATTTTGTAAGTATAGCAGAGGTGTTTGTGATATGTCTCAAAGGTGCTGCAGCTGTCCAGTCGATTAACAGTGTTGTTGCTTTTGGCCCACACTGGGCAGCTGAACATGCTGAAGATCAGAACTACAGTTCTTAAATCTGTGCTGGTTTTCTGACTATTAATCTGCTACCTATTTCAGCATACAGTAGCGAATGACATCCTAGTTTATAGACTTCGTGTCATGAGTAGTTCATCATCAGATTAAGAAGTGAGAACCTAAATTATGGAAGCCTAAATTCCTAAATAGGGAATCCCAAGCATTTCTTGTCAGAGAATTTGTACTTTCAGTCTTTTTAATAGTACTCTTTTTCTTTTTTTTTTTACCAGCACTTGCATTATTTTTATTTTTTTAAATACAGTTAAATATGAGACAAAACTAAGCAATCTTATCAATGCCTATAGGTATCTAAAATGCGGGAGGCTAAGGGACATGGCCATACTCTTTTCAGTGGTGTGTGGGGATGGGACAAGGGGCAATGGCTGCAAACTGGAACGTAGGAAGTTCCGCGCCAACATGCGGAAGAACTTCTTCACGGTGTGGGTGATGGAGCACTGGAACAGGCTGCCCAGGGAGGCTGTGGAGTTTCCTTCTCTGGAGATGTTCAAGACCCATCTGGATGCCTACCTGTGCGATCTGCTGTAGGGAACTCCTTTGGCAGGGGAGTTGGACTCAATGATCCCCAGAGGTCCCTTCCAACCCCTACAGTTCTGTGATTCTGTGAAATTGAAAATTAAAATGGATTCTTGAGGAACACAGTCGTCCCCCACCCTCTGGCCAAATGTATGAAAAGAAGGACTTTGATGAAGCTATTTTTTTGTCAGTATCTTTCTTAAAACTAAATATCAGCATGCATCTAGAGTAACGCCAGTTTGAACAGGAGTGTGGCTTTGAAGTGAGTTGCTTGACTTTACCCACTTTTACCGTATTTTGTTTGGATCGTAGACTGGTTGTTAAGTGTACAAACTGGATTCCTTTTGGATAAAGTTAATTGGAAGTGTTAGCTTTGAGAGATAATGGGTGTTCAGACTGTAAAACTAGATTAGGACTGGTCTAGAGTAAGGGCCTTAAAATGTGTATAGTATAGATCTCATGTCCTTAGCATTGGCTTTTCAATCCAAAATTACGTGTTTTTCACACTGTAGCAATTGTCTTAGATTCCATACACTAGATAAAAGGTCTGAATTACTTAGAATATTAAAAAGATCTTTTTTCTTTGACTCCAAAAAGCAAAAAAAAATCTATTCTAAAATATTTTATCAAAGTGAGTATTTTGCCTTCAAGTCTATTATAATCCGTTCTAATCCAGTGATTGCCAAAGTTTTCTTTGACAGCTAGCAAGATAGGCTGCATGCTACTGTTTAAGAAACCCTCAGGCATATTGTCACTGCCTGAGGACTCTTCAAATCAGGAAAGGGCTCATCAGCTGTTGTCATGTAATCTACAAGCGGGCTACATGGGAGAGCTGTATGGCTTGACATCAGAGCCCAAACCATTTTTTTCTTTAAAAATCTAATTAAACAGCCATGCTTATCATTTGTACTTTAAAGTAGGATTCCACTTCTTCTCTGCCTTGAACTAAATAGTGTTAAGACTTAGGCCACCATAATAATGCATATCTTTGCATACAGAAGGATTATTTTACAATATTAAACAAATGTGATTCTCATTTTAGTTCTCATATGCATACTTTTTTTTTTTTGAATGTCTATCATAAAGTACTTGCTTAACTTGAACTTGCTGTCTTGCCTACCTTTAAGTTTACTGCATGTTAAGCACAACCAGCCATTAATTGATTGAGGCATTTCCTGGAGACCAAAAGGTTGCTGCTCACTTCGACTGTTTAAAGACAAGACTGTATATATATAAAGATTACTTGAACCCTTTTGTCGTTTTTCATCTGGGGGTTTTCTGCTCTTGGAAGTGAATATTGGAGAGAACAATAGCTATTGGAGGTCAAATAAAAACAGGTTTCTAGGACTGCTTTATGAACCAGTACTTAAAAACACAGCAGCAATAAGCCGTGTTTATATAACGCTGAACTGACTGAGACCCTGTCAGCCTTGTTTTCTGATTCCCATGCCTTCAGCTAAATCCTTAATATTATTATACTGTGCACAGTTTAAGAGTAAATAACCATATGGACCCTTACTTTCTGCATTTTCTCGTGATGACTGCTGAAGTTATTTCATTATTATTTTTAATAGAAAATAGCAGTGCGCAAATATCACCAACGGGAACTTTAATATTGAGACACTTCAGATCAGAACTGAGTGGAGTTTACAATTGTTCTCTTCTTTATAAGCCTGCAGCATCACAACCTGATAAAAGACTTTTGATAAAATATCTTATTTATGGTAAGTTATCGACATCGGTAAGTGTGCTGTTACCTTGAAAAAGATTTTCTTTTAAAATGTGTTGCTACTTACAAGAAAGTAGTGCTTGCTTAGAATTTCACTTGGAGTGGTAAAGACATTCTGTTTCTCTGGATAAATTGTTTTTAATAGCAGTTGCTACCAGGCAATTCCTTTAATGGCATTTACAAAACCTTAAATTATGATCACTTGTTGACTGAGAAATTTATGAATACAGATCTTTTTAAAAAAGAAACATAAAACATAATGAAATGCAACAAATTGAATAGACAGTAATAATTAATAACATAAAAATAGTATAATTTTAAACTAAATTATTCTTTAGGAAATTAATTTTAGCACAGCCAAATGGATTTTTTTCACACTAGGTTAATGCTTTAATTGTCACATGAATGTGGTTTTAAATTTTAAAGAATGTATCAATTAATTATATAATATTGGTAGCTTATTCTTTCCTGCTTTGATTACATATCCATCTGTCAGAAGGTAAAAAGTCTTTGATAAAATAAAATATTGTAAAGGCAATATCATTTATTTATTTCTAGATTTCTTTTTCTTCTTTAAGCATACATCCTTGTGGAAATGTAGGCAAGAGTTCCTATTGCCTTAAACAGTAATGATGTCTGACCTTAAATTTGAAATGTTTACCAGTGCTCATTTAGGGGCTTGCTAGAGCATAGTAACCTAAACTAGCCTCCGATGTAAATTAATTTGATTCTGGCCTTAGTAGCCTTGATATAGAATAACTATGACTTTTAGCAGTTAGCTTGGCTGATGGAACTGGAAAGGAAGAAATTTATTGGAAGCAGCTTTGATGGAAAAGTTTACAGTTTTCAGTAATCCAGTCATATTTTTTAGTGAGGATCCAATCTAAACATTGGCATACTAAGTTCAAGTTTCATCCAAATATACAAAAAATCCAGAAATGCAGCAGCAACGGAAAGGAAATGAGGGAGGCAAAATCAAAGTGGAGGATCTAATGAACCATCTTAATTGTGTGCCATATTCTGGCTATTCTGCTGCTATCCTGCCAGTATTTAAAGGGGCCTACAAGAAAGCTGGAGAGGGACTCTTTATCAGGTGGTGTGGTGATAGGGTAATGGTTTTAAATTAAGAAAGGAAGAAGTTTACTCAGAGGGTGGTGAGGCCCTAGAACGGGCTGCTCAGAGAAGCTGTGGATGCCCCATCTCTGGAAGTGTTCAAGGCCAGGCTAGATGGGGCTTTGGGCAACCTGGTCCAGTGTCCCTGCCCATGGCAGAAGGCTTGCAACTAAATGGTCTTTAAGGTCGTTTCCAACCCATACCATTCTACGATTTTTCTTTTTTGCTTTCAGCTGCTTTGGTTTCTGTTCCTTCACTTTTCCTTCTCTGTGCATCTCCCTCCATTCTTATTTCTATGTTTCTACCCACCCCATGACCCCTGTTTTTCATTCTTTTACTTCTGTTCTCTATTTAGCATTCTGCTCTGTCCATATTAGGTTGTGGGTAAGTAGAGTGGTTACCATGAAATAACTAAAGCTGTGCATTTTACGGTACATTGTATTTGTGAAAGATGCCCAGGTATGCATATAACTTCACAGTAAAGTTTAAATAGTTTATTATTTTCTTCCTTAAAAGTAAATGTCATAACTGTATGGTAGCTTGTTCAGATACAGAAGAAATTTCTATTCAGTTCTTACATCCTTTAGAACACTTATGTGATAGTTGACTAAGAAATGTAAAATCCATATATATATATA
>WBMW01006197.1:61733-150603 GCA_013396635.1 Penelope pileata | reverse complement strand
CACCCATACTTTATTTCATTAACACTAACTGTAGTACATGGAAGACTGGAAATAAATAGTTGCATTTCACAAGTGAAAGATGCCTGTTTCGTAGGTAAATCAAATAAATAATTTTTTCCAGTAACCTGGAAAAACTAAGTGGTATACCAGAGGCTTCTTAATTATAAGCTCTGTACTTTGTGGTAAAATAGGACACAAGCATAGGATTGATTTTTATTGTAAGATTGTATTAATCTAAGTGAATTAAAGCATAGTTTAATTATTCCATAGCCTCATACAGAGAGTTACTACTATTACAATTCTATATGAGAGTATGGAATAATTAAACCACTGCAATAGTAGTAACTCAACATAAATTCATTTAGCTTATATATAAATTCATATAGCTTATATTAAGGAAGTTCTAGATTATACGAAGTAAATGTCTTTATGAGATTGAATAGCAATACAGAGATTTAGAAAATCCAGGATAACTTCTGTATTTAAATAAAAGGGAGCTGAACTGAATGCTCTTATTTTCTGACTGTAATTCAATTTTATGCAAAGCTAAGATATATGAGAGGAAGTTATGACTGGTTGTTAGAATGGATTCCTTCTGGTAGCTGAACTGAGAGCTCTAGGTGACTTCAGGTTGCATGGAAGTCAAGAAGGGATGGTGCTCTAAGGCAGATATGTTGACATTCAAGACTTTGAATTTGGATCTGTTACAGGTAAAAGTGAAGTGAGATTTTCTTGAAATCCCTGATGCCTTATTTGTATTGCATTCATTTGTATTTGCTAGGCTGCCAGTCCTGCTGGAAGTGTTAACATATGCTGCATGTTTTTTGCTGAGAAATCATCTAGTTGGATGGTTAATTGAGGGTGAGAGGAGAGTGGAGACAGGGGATTAACTTGGATTTCAGTTTCTGAAATAAAACCTTTGGCTTAGTATAACATTTTAAAATAACATCTGTGTTGACATTTTATTTTTTTTCTCTCTGCAGTTCACCATTGCCATTGGTGGTAGATTTCAGATTTAAATGTTGGATTCTATTGATCTGAGACTGTCTTTTTTGAATTCTCATTGGGATTTTTGGAGTAGGTGATTTGAACTCTTTTTGACTTGCTTCCTTTTTGTGGTAGAAAACTGAAAGGAACAACGTAATTTTCTTGTCTCTTTCAAACAGCATTCTATCTGAAAGTGATACTTTCAACAATATATAAAGGAACAGGACACTTCTGAAAACTGAACCTATTAACTTCCACAGCTAAATGTAAAATTATTGATATTTCTTTGACTTTGAAATGTCCTTAACTGAATGAGATGTTATCTGTGTTTTTGATGTTCCTCTCATTTTCTCTCATTTCTACTCATTGCAGATGAGTACAAAACACCTCCTGGGTGTGAACATAAATAAAATGATTAAATGGTTTTCTAGCTTTCAGATGGCAAATTGTTTGTTTTATTTTGCTTTGTTTTGTTTTTCCTGTGTGAAAAATCTGTAAAATGATTGAAATTCTGTGAGGGGAAAAAAAAAAAATGTATCACATTCTGAGTACACTTAATCTCCATAAGTTATCTACATATGTTATATACTTGCTTCATGCCTTGGTACTCGGCTTACTTTTCTGAAAAACTAAAATTTTGAGGAATTTAATCAAAAGGAAAGGTAAACAAAGTGCTGGTTGTGTGCATTATACACAGTACAGGCCATTAAGGAGAAAAATGAGATCAATTTGAGAGCAAATACCAATCAAGAGAAGTAATATCCAATACAGGTCTTATTTCTTATTAAGTTCTATTCTTAGAATTTTTAGGTGATTTAACAAGGAAATGAAAGTATATTTATGTAATTCATAAGAAATTTTCCTTTAAGATATTGTTGACAATTAAAGATTTCAGATAAAGACATGGTACTCAAATGCTTGGTTGCTTAACTTTGAAGATGAGAAAATACAAAAAGATACTTGCAGCTTTACACTATGTAGTCTGTGGTCTTGCCTAGCAAATGGAAATAGAAATTAAATTCGCAATATATTCTTAGGCTTATAGTAGCATAAAAGTTAGTTTACAAACATGAACTTCAGGTAGTCATGTGTTTGTATTTGCTGAAAATCTTAGAAAAGAATAATGCATGATGTTTGTTGTCTGCTCCAACTCTTCTTCTGGCCACTGCCAGAGGCAGGTTACTAGATAGATGGGTATTTGGTTTGTCTCAGATTTAATCACCTGTAGTGCTATAACAATCTGAAAGAAATAGTGTTTTCATAAAACTATGATTTCTGCTTAGAGACTTGTAAGTATAAATCTCCCCAAAGACACTCACTATGTCTCGAGATATAGTTCTATAGTCTTCAAATCCAACTTGGTTAAATAATAGTACGAGTTTTAACTGGGTAGTTAAAATGTAGTTAAATTGACTAAGCCAGAGCTCCTTCTGAAACCTTAAAGCATTGTATTTATTGTTCTCTTATTAAGAACTTAATTGCTGAACATGTTTGTCTCCAATTGTGACCTTAATTTATGGTTTTCTACCATGCCCATTGTCTCTTAAATTATATTAATGATTACATGCACCCGTGATTAGAAAGTGGGAAGGTTTTGTACTCTGTTAGACACTTCTGCATCAGAAAGCTAGTCTCATCTGAATAGGAGCTAACCTTCTATAAATATGAGAAATTCCATGGATCTTGAAATGAGACTATTCTGACTTTACAGTAAGGCATCACTCATGTGACTTCAAAGACAGGTCCTTCCAGCCACCCCGCTGAGTGAGGAACGTAGGGCCTTACAGTGTGAATCTGTTATCTAACGGAGTGAAACTACTTACAGTAGTAACTGGCCGTGCATGAAAGGCAGCACAGTTTCTAAGATCCAGAAATGGATAGGCTGTCAGTGCCCATTGTTCCTATTTGACACCAAAGAGACACCAAAAAGGTGCATGCATCTACTTGTGCATGTTGATTTGACAGCAATGAGGGTGCTGAAAAGCTTAACTGCTTTTTCAGATTCATAAGAAAAATATATATCTTCACTATATACCTTCTAGAACTAATATTGAGTAGGTAATGTATTTCCTATTTCAGCATCTCTTTTTTTTCTTATGATGTCAGTTTTAGTATTGATATTTCTCCTCCTCCCCACCGCCCAGTCTTTATCATAGAACTTACTTCAGTAATTTCATTTAGATGATGCACTTCTGGTGGAATTCTTGGAATCAAACTCATCAGATTGCTTTTTTAATGATAGTTTTCCTCCGGGGTGCTGGTTGGTGAGATTGTGCAATATGTTTTAGAAAATACATTACTTTCACCGGGAAATGGTTTATTCATATAGCAATAACACAAGCACATTTCATTGTCGGGGTTTACGTAAAATTCAGTTGTGGTTCCTCTGCAAATCTTCTCTACAAAGAATGAAAATGTTTTGCTGAAAGATCATGACTCTCTGGTGTTGTAATTATACAGCTTTTTGTAAGTTTAAGCATTAAAAATATGCTACTACTTAAAAACTACATAGATTTAATTTTATCTCATGAGTATTTCAGTAGATTAGGAAGATCATACTAGAAGAATTCTGTTAATTTTATAGATGTCGAGAAAATTCATAGTTCTCTGTCCTGTGTGATCACAGCAGAGTGTGTTCATATCAGGTAACAGCTCTCCTGTTCCAAATATGAACAGAACAGCCAAGAACAAGTTATTGGTGCTTACCAGCTCATGACACTATCATTATCATATTTTAAGATGATGTTATGTACCATGCCAATTTTTGTCTCAGAATTTTTACAGATGCATTTGGAAAGGTCATTGGAAAAATCCGATTAGTTTGATTCATTGCCATTTCATTAACTACAGAGCTCATGTTATTACAGTATATATTTTTCTTTCTCTTTCACGCTCTGCTACTTTCACAGAATGTAGATTAACCTGATACCTTACAACTCTTCTGTATTCAAATGCAGTTATTTCAATTTGAAAATGCCATTGGTGAATGAAATATTATCTTATTATATTACCTGAATATTTTATACTCGTAGTAAGGATCTGGTAATAGTAATAACAGTCTTAGACTATTACATACGACTCTTTCTTACCTTGATGTATTCACTGGAATGCAAAATCAATGGATGATTGTTTCTCTTGATGTGTGTGCAGAGATTCTCTAGGGAATGAACTCACGCTGATTGTTTTAAATTTGCCCTATTTTAATTTTCAAGCTTCAGATCTTTTTGAGATATCCAATTTGATATTATTTTCATGTCAGTCTGTGGACATTTCTCTCACATATTTTCAGTTCAAAGGTTATTCTTAAGGGAGCAGAGGGAAAATGATTGAACCTTTTTAGAAAGTTTATTCTATAGTGTGGTAAAACTTTTGAAGTTCATTAGATAAGTTCAAAGTGATTTAATTTGAACAAAGATAAAACCAATGCAGTTATTTAACCTTGAAAAGGTACAGAAGTGCATTTGAGGGGGGTGTCTACATGGCCCTTCCTCCTGGTCAAATGGGATGTGCAGGTGAGTGTGCGAGGAAGCAGTGGAGCTTGTCCTGAGTGACCAGAACTGCCCGAGAGGGCATTGTGGAGCATCTACAGTTCCAACAGGAGGTGTTTGTGGAAAAAGGAAAACTGTGCCCCTCAAAGAGGTGGAAGACTGCCTATAACTATGTCAACGTTACAGCTTTTGGAGACTGGTTAACAAAGGGTGTTTAGAAGATTTGTAGATGTATATAGATTTATATTAATATTTTGTAATAGTCTAATACCGTGGCTGGTGTTGGCATGTTGATATTGATCTTGAACATATAATTCATACACTACTGATTATATGTTCCTAATAAATCAGACTGCTTTGGTGAGAAATTGATTTGTAGGCTTTGAATGGAATAGGTTTTCCTTGAGAAAAGGTAGTTAATATTGAGTAGTGCACTCACAAATTCTAGGAATACTCCAGCAACAGTTGAAATGTAGATTAAAATACTTTGATATTATTTCCCTGCTATGCTACCCTATGACTATTCTTGATTATTATTACTTTTTCATACGATATCTTAAAAAAAAAACAAAAAATCTTAATTTCATTAATATTGATAACCCACATGGAATGTAATATAAATTATAGGTCTTCATCAAAATCCTTCAGTTAAGCAGTTAAGAGACTTGGTTTGTCCAGTCTGGAGAAGAGGAGGCTAAGAGGCAAGCTTATTGCTCTCTTCATCTCCCTAAGGAAGTTAAGCAGAAGAAGGTGTCAGGGTCACCGATGATAGCATACAAAACTCCACTAGGGGAGGTTCAGGCTGGGCATGAGCAATAATTCTATCATTGTGAGGGTTGTCAAACACTTGAACAGACTTCCTAGCAAGGTGGTTGATGCCCCAAACTTGTCAGCATTCAAAAGGCTTTTGGATAACGCACTTAACAATTATGCTTTATCCTGAAGTGCCCGGGTATTTGAAATTATTAACTGTATTTTATTTGTAGTTTTCTTGTGAGGAATTAGAGTTAAACCAAAACCCTCAAAATAACTACTCCATTTATTTTACTAGGCAGCAAATTTTGAGAAAACACAACAACAAAATAATAATAGTAAAAAAAAGCCACCACCACTACCAACAACAACAAAAAACCCTGTACCTGTTATTTATTTTGCAGACCCAGTTGCCTGCCTTAGACAAATGCTTCTCGTTCTCCCAATTATTATTTGGCATTCTAAGTAACTCCCTCAAGATTTTAGTAAAATCACCTGCAGAAGTCCTAAGTGATCACAAGAGTGTATTCTGGTTTAAAATCTAAGAAATTACGACAGTTGCTAAACCCATTCATAAAATAAATAATTTTGAGATACATATAAGAACTAAATTACTCTTTATGCCAAGAACTTGTCCCAGTACTTTTTACAGTTTACCTGTTTTTTCCAACTATGTGATATTGAAGTTCAAAGTTATGTGGCTGCATGAATACAAAGAACTGGAAAATTGTTTCCTGACTTGGTGGACAAAACCTTCAAAAGCAAGTTATTAATCTGATATGTTTTCCCTAATAAATGCTTAAAGCTAATGCTTCTCATTTAGTGATCTGTTACTGGAACAGTTTAGAAATGTGTACCAAAATGCAACTGCAGTTTGGTCAAATTAAATTATAGCAAGGCTTTTAAATGCATCTAAATTTGAAAGTCAGCTATTTTTAATTGACTTTCACTGTGGTAGAACAAACAAATGCCAAATGAGTTGCACTTTCCCTCACTCTTGGAGATAGTGGGAAGAATATTTCAGTAAAGAAACATTTGCTCTTGAGAAATAGCTTTCTGAAGGGTATGGTGCTTTTCTGCTTTTAAGTATGCAAGTTACAATTTTGAGTCTAACAGCTGCTGACAGAACCAGGGGTATTCAACTTCTTGTTAGTACAGCATGTCAGCTAAAATTTTTCTGGGAGCAAGATTTTTTACTTTTACTTTTTTGTGTGTGCTGTCACAGTTAAATAGTAATTACTGTTAGTAATTGTGAACCAGGTAAACAGGAGATAAAGTATTCTTGATTAATCTTCAGAGATGATGATTCTTCCAGGACCACTGGTATTGCTTCATAATGTGGTTGTGGTTTTGTTTGCTTGTTTGTAACCTGTTCTGAGTTTTTTTGTAACTGTTGTTTACTCTTTGTATTGAGTTGTGTTGCAGGTATCAGTAAAAGTTCAAGGCCACGTGCTTCAAAAAAGGCTTTTATTTTTTGTTTTTCCTTTGAAAAGCCTTATTATATAAAGAGATTTATCCAGGAATACTATACATGCTTGTTTTTCTGTTTACTCATTCATGCTAGATTCTTTCACTTGTATTCTTTGTGTTTTTATATCTTCTCAATATTTTTTTTTTGCCTGATTCTTTCTGTTTTAATCAAGACTATTCGTTCTTTCCTATTTGTTCTTTTTCCTCTGTGTATTTTCCTTGAAAATTGGGGAAGAATCCTGACACTGTGTAATGAAGAAGCACCTTCGTCCCAGCAACTTTACCAGGTGAAATGAACTTACAAAAACTATCCATAGGATATATTCATACTTTGTAGTGGAATATGAAAGTCACAGTTTCTGTACGTACAAATTTCCAGAATTAATTGTGGACTTGTTTCCAATAAGGCTTTTACTCTGTTTCCAATGTTGGCACACCAGTGTGATGATGGTGGGCTTGCCTTTATAAATTCTAATTAATATTCATTAGATTTCTGATGATAACACAGTATGATCTTCAGAATTTTTCTATATAATAAAAGAATAACATACATAATAAGATCAAGTTATGTACAGGATTACTCGTACTGGAAGCTAACAGATTTTTTGTCATTTACAAGGAATAGTTAACGGTCTGTAGACGATCTACTCTTCATTGTAATTTTGAGTGACTGACTTAGGGAGTTCCTGGGGGTACTAAATGAACTTACTCTTCTTGCCAGCATAAAATTAATTAGGAAAAAAAATTAAAGTAGAAACTAAGACTTGCTAAATGTTTCAGGTTTATATTTGACTTCCAATAATCTTTTAATGCCAGGAGGTCATAAGTCAGTGGAAGAATAGTGGAGGTTACACTAATGTGGGTGCTGGTGTCCTCTGACAGTAAAGCAGCTGAGCACAAAAACCTCTGTACAAGATCAGACCTGAAAATATGGAGACCAAAGAAACAGATCAGATTTTCACTGACCTGTTTCACCCATTGTAAGAAATAAAGAAAGCTGTCTTAAATAGCTTGTTTTCCTGCAGTAATGTACTGGGAAAAAATGAGAAAGCAAAGGGTTTTAAAATGGCAATCTGATACTAGCAAAGCGTGACCAAATGGGGTGGAGGGTTCACCCAAAAGGTGAAACTTAGAGCATCTGTGATGTCAAATTTAATAGCCTGTCCTATGTTATTAGAAGGAGAAATTAGTTTAGCAATAGATTCTTGGCGTTAAAATGCAAGATCAGACCTTCTGTAGTTGACCTCTCTTGCAATAATTTTTAGCAGTACAATTTTCTTAAGATCTAACAGGAAGCAATGTTTGTACAAATATTTAAATACATATAGAACTCTGGAGATGTATTTTTGAAACAGACTGGCACCCCTGTAAATGTCTTGGGAAGAGAAATGGGTTTGAAGTAGGAATAATTAAGGGGTCTGCATATAGTGCACCTTGTGATTCTCTTTCAGGGTGCCATGCAACTTGCATGTACTGCGGTGATGCTAGGCATTCATTTAGGATCACAGAAAGATTGTATTGGAGTTCTAAACTGTAATTGGTCTATAATATTTGAATGGAGTAGTTGTACAGATACCAGAGACAAGTATCAACTGAAAGGAAGGTGTCACTTAGTAACAATACGTGTACTAATGACAAATTAGAATCAGAATATGTCAGAGGAGATAATATTTTCAGTGAGTCCATCTTTGGTCTCTAGTTATCATTACAGACTAGTTTTTCAAAGAGCATCAGCAGGAGAACTGGGGAAGTGTGTATAACTGTGACAGTGTTTTTTACTGTTGTCACAATAATAATCTTCTTGTATGTTTCCTGTTTTGTTTATTGTCGTTGTTTTGTATTGTGCAATTTATTGTCCATAACTGTGCTTCATCATTCTTCTCTTCTTCAAGACAGTCTATTTGAAAGGGCACAGCTTCTAAACATTAGGACTCATAGCTCCTAATTAGCACAAACCTTTATGTACAGTGCTGTATTTCTGTCACAAAAGGAAACTTGAATCATGATTATTTGAAGTGAAATCTCAGGGTTTGTTACTGTAACAGACTTTGGACACAATAATTAATGCAAGAGAGTCTACTGTGTATGAATGTTATTTGCACGGTAATTTGAATCCGAAATGCAAAACACAGTTGTGATCATACTGCTGTTGAGGCAGAGCCTGAGTTTACATGCTTCCATTCAGTTGTTTTTGGTTAACTATTTTAAATTTAACTGACAGTGAATGCAGAGTGCCCAGGCTATACACGAACTATAGGCTCCATGGCAACTAAACAATATCGCAAAAATTTAATGAGGACCAGCTACAGCATTAAAAATAGTTTAGAAGAAATAGCCAAACTGTTTTCATGCAACAAATTCAAAAAGAAACCCAAGTTGGTCAGCCAAGCAGTAAATTAGCATGAGATGTACATCTCTTCCTGCACCAGTGAAGACGCTGCAGTGTGGACTTACATCAGGAACTGCTTTTACAGCATTGTGGCAAGAGTGCAGACTCTAAACTTCTGTTTTCCAGCCCAATTTTTGCTAATTGTTTTACAAAAGTTCCATATGGGTCGAATACTTGAGCACAACATAAAATATTAAAAGATGTTTGGTAGAAGTACAGTCTAGTTGCCAAAAAGCACAGTCAAAATGAACATTTTAGAATTTCATAGAATCATAGAATGGCCTGGGTTGGAAGGGACCCCAAGGATCATCTTGTTCCAAACCTCCTGCCACGGGCAGGGCCGCAAACCTCCAGATCTGGTACACGATCAGGTTGCCATGGGGTTGCTGAGTTTAGGACTGTTAAACTGTTTTGTGCTCTAAATTGCAAGCTGTTTCACCGGAAGTATTGATCTTATATTATGTTTATAGCAATCCTAAGAATGGTCTGAGCTATGCCTATTGGAGGTGCTTGTGCCACCTCCGGTTTATGGCTTTCTGAGGACCAGCATTCTCTAGCATTCCGTTGCCTAGGATGCTGTCTGCTCCCACTATCTGTCACTGAAAGGCCTCGACTCATCTTGCATTGTAGTTTCAGGCTCCTTTGCACTTCTAGTCACCTCTGAAGTGAAAACAGTCTGGACCCAGATCTTCCTAGCTCAAGTCTTGCAAATAGTCTGTGATTTGTCGAGCCAAAAGTAGGTAAGAAAATTGCTAGCACTTAACATGTTGGGATTAATAATTGTTTGTTCTCTATGTTACTGAAAAGCACAGCTATTTGTAGCACCTTCAGTGTCCCAGATAATTAGACTGCAAACATCTGAATCTTACGAGCAGTTATGCAAGCTTGTGATGGAGACTGGACTTACTAATGCTAATTGAGTAATGAATCAAGACAAATATTATTTTCTTACGATTTCTCAGGTTTAGAGGCACTGCAAGAGTACTGCTAATCTGACTATACTCCAGCAGTGCTCTTCAGGCCTGTTGGCTGAGCTGTACATCTCTGCTTTGCTGATGAGGAATCGTTGATATGTAAATCTGCGTGCTTGCTTACTCTACTTTTTATATGCAGAATATGCCAGCTTTAGCTCTGGAGAGTTAAGTTGCCTTCCTAGTATTTTGAAAATGTACTTGTCTAAAAGTTGTGGGCTTTTCAAACTTAAAATTTTGAGTTTGGTAACCATGATGTTGCTATTTGTCAAATGTTTCATTGTCATACTGGAACTTGTACTCCAAATCTTAATCAGCAATATGTAAAGGTAAGTATGACATTTCTGTAGTGCCTCATGCCCTAAAGCACTTCAGAAATTAAGCACCAAGGAAAATGTGAACTCCACTATATTGTCCTGAATTCAGAAAGCACTGGCGAGTCAGAGTTAAGGTGTGATCATGATTTATTTCAGATGATTCCATGAATCTTTTGTTCATTTGCGCACATAATTGAAAATCAGCCCTTGTTTTTAAATGACATTTTAAAGAGTTTGACATTTAGCCAAGGTGACCATAAGCTGCTAAGTTTTGAAAAATCAATAATGTAAATAGTGGTCTGTTAGAAGAAATATTGGTGTGAGGTCATCTTTAAAAATAAAGCTCACTTTACTTGCATCATTGCTTCTCCCTTTGCGAAAAGGGAAAAAGTCACTGGTTTAATTAATATCTATGCTATGTGATGCTGAAATGACTGTTTATATCAGCAATCTGCCAGTAAGAGCTGTTATTTTGCTTTTTTAATATAGGGAACAAATAGTCTAATTTTAAGCTTGCATATTGTCTTTCATTAGCAGCAAAGCTGTCAGCATAATAAATAAAAGCAAGGGTGGTGGCTTTGCAATGAATGGTATGAATTGTGTATCAGCAGGCATGCTGTTAATATGGTTATACTATTTAGCAAGACTGTCTCTAGTCTTTTTTTTCAGAAGTTGAAGAGTATTTAGAAGAATTTTGCCAAGAAAAAGGAAGTAATGAGGACTATGCAGTCCATAAATAATTCTGTTTTTTTTCCTGCTGAAAATGACTTGATCTTCAAATAGAACTTGTTTGAATTTGAGTTTTTGCTAATTTTTCTAGTGTTTATTAATGCCACTGCAATACTACACATGCAAGCTTGTTCTATGCTATTAATTAAACATCTGTAAGAAGCCACTTCCTGAAAGAGGGGAAATTTTTACAGGAATTTCAAGAGAGGATATATGTACATTGCATTCTTTAAAAACTTCCATTTTAGTTATGGTGGAGAAACACAGAGCTGAGAACCACAGAATACACTGGGGATGAGCATAAGCCACAAAGTGTATGACGTGTTGTCTGTTGTATCACTAAGACTATGATGAGTGGAGTGCTGGGAAAAATGAAATATCACATTTAATGCGTGTGCATATAGAGTGCGTAAGCACAAGAAGTTTAGATTTATGCAGAAAGATAACTCATAGTATCCCCATCTTTTCTGAGGGCTTAATGAAATGGAGCTTTAACAAAACCAGGAGACATAAAGCTTTCAGCAGGCATTTGAAATGTGACAGCTTTTATAGCGGTCCGACACGCTTCAGTTTGTGTCGGTACATCTGCCAACAGCAGAAAGATCTTCGCTCATAGCTAGTCTGTTTTAACAGTTGTGTTATGTTGGAGCTCTTAAAGACTTTTAAGCACTAAAGTTAATAAATGATACTGTGCAAGTACTTTTCTTTGTGTTGGTAGGCCAAAAGATTAGGAAGAATAGATTAAATATTAATTTGTTAACAAAATGCACGGCACTATCCTGATTGCTGTGCTCCTTGATACAGATTTCCCAGAACTCTGAGTCTTCATCAAGATTTCTAAAACAGTATATAGTCAATTGTGACCATTCAGCTGCTTTGTCATAAAAGCCTTACACAATGAAGCTCTTAAGTGTCACTTAAATAACTGCATAGCTAGTGAAACTCAAAGTTAGACACATACTGAAGCTCAGCTGGCTCCAGAGGATGTGGAGAAAGTATTTATAGTAGGTGTATTATGTTAGGAGGATCGACTTATTTTCATCTAAAATGGTGGGTAGCTCTATAGTAACGTTATTTGGGGCCAGGAGTGTGGTTTCTGAAGGAAGTATGATCATTCTCATCAGCTGTGCATTGAGTTGCATCATGGACCCATGAGACAGAACTGGGCAGATGTAGTCAAGGTCTCTCTCACAAGCGATGCTATTGAGTCCATTTCATTCCATGACAGCATATAATACTGAAAAGTGTTGAACCTATATATATTGCAGAAGTGCTCTATAGAAAAGAATTAGCTCCTGTCTAGCCTGAGAGTGATCCAACAGAGTAGTCAAAGAATTGCAAAAATGATTCCATAGCAATCATTCAATAGCAAATTCAATAGTGATTTTAAGTCTCATTCAGCAGTCGTAGTAGTCTCCTACAGTGCTGGAAACAGTCAGCTCTATTTTCTTCTATTTTCACTTCTTAAGTTATCTCAGTAATGGCTCAAGCAAAGCTATAGCTCTGTCAAGTCACTACCCTGGCAATGTGTGAAGGCTGTGGTTCGTGCTCCCCTGGTAATGTTCCCAGCATCTCCAAAGCTGCTGAGATAGGAAGTAAAGCAGGTAAGCGGGTCAGCTGGCTCCGTGGTCTGCTGGCTGGTGGTGTGGCCATTGCCTTCCTTGTAGGCTCAGCTGCCGAAGGAGAGCATGTCCCACCACTGCCTACCTTATGTAGCTTAATCCTGTTCACATGAATAGAGCCAGACATTGCATGGTTCTGTGCCTGCAAGCACAGAAACATTATCAAAAAAAAAAAAAATAATCTTTTGGATAAGACACTTGAAAGCTTCACAGTGGCCCTGATTTCCACATCTTTTCTCAGAAGTCGCAAAGACAAGAAATTTGTATTTTTGCAAACTCCTGCTCAGGAAAAAGAAATCTGATATTCACATCAGCTGACTGTTCTTCTAGAAAGAAATTTTACAAGGATTCTGAAGCAATCTGTAAAACTGTAGGAACTGGAATCATTGCTTGTGTTAGATGCTTATGCTTGTGTATGAGTGATTTATTCTACGTAGAATTAATAAGCATATAAGCATGATAAGAGGTAATCTGTCCATATATGGACCGCAGCAAGCAAACTGCCACAGACTTATGTGTGAAAGTGATGTTTCAGGGCCTGCTTTGCAATCCTGACTCATGAATAATACCACGAGAAAGTCAGTTGCCTAGATTTTGTAATGGCACGACTGAACAGTCTGCTCAAGTGCGCTGATATCTGCTGGGTGGTATTGTCACATTTCATAACCACATTAGATAAGATAGAATATGACTTCTTCAGTAGATGGACACCCTGGAGGTGGTTCAGCTTGTCATGCTAGATAAGACGTGTCCTTTGCCTCTGTATTAAAGTTCATCTATATTTTCTCAACTCTGCTAAAATTAGACAAGGAAAGTTTTAAAAAAAAAAAAAAAAAAAGTCACACAACTCAGAAAAGCTACATCACATGCCAAAGTGAATAACATTTGATAGCTGTGTTGAAAATAATTATTTAGGAATAATTTTTTAAAAAGTATATAAATGTAGCAAGTAATACGAGAAATTTACTTTCACTTAATCTTTGGTGTGTTAATACTGCTCTGGTTCTATGATAGGCATTAAATAGTTGATGAAGATAGTGATTCTCTGTTCATGAAAAAGCAAAAGTGAGCTTTGAAAGCTATTGTCTTTCCCTTCTTTTTTGTAGCTATGAACAGCATTAAGTTTGGGGTGTCTAATAAGCATTTTGAATAATAGAGGTTTTTTTGTTTTGTTGTTCAACCTTCAAATGGCAAATGCTTTTCTCTAAGCAACTTGTAGTCTTAGTGTTCTTTTCATTTTCTCAACATTTGTGCTATGCCTTAAATTAGTCTATATCAATTTTGACATTCCTTTAGCCAGCCTTTGTCTTTCCAAGACTTTATCTGCATTGTATTTTAGAGTTCAACGAGCTCATGCGATGGCTTCCATTTATACAAGCACTAGTTTACTGTTCTCTCCAGTGTTAGCAGTGCTTCTGAATTTCAGGCTGCTGTTTTCTTCTCTCTGTCTGTGTGTGGCTTTCTTCAAATTTTTTTTATTTGTATGTATACATGCCACAGTGAACATTCGATACATAAACGTAAGTGTTAAAAGTCTGTGTTAATCCTAGATTTTATGCCACCTGCATAGCTGTATGCATTAGGCATTTTAAACAATTCAGGGCAATGTAGCCTAGATCAACAGTAGAATTCTGATATTCACCCGGTGATTTTCTCAACAGGCAGAAAGCTTCTCCCTGGTTAGATTACTGTATACCAGCCCTTGCAGTTTTTTTTAATGTTTTAAGTTAAAAATGTCTAGTGTGTGTGTTATACACATATTAATAGTTTTCATAGCCTTCAAAGAGTGATTGATTCAGAGTAATGCCTATGAGGCTTTCCAGGTGATCAAAAACATTTCCATAAATAACACAACACTTGTGCTGAGCCTGGAAGTTAGTGCCACTCCTTTTGGTAGCTGGATTTGCATACTACAAATAATAATGTTTAGAAAATGCCCTTCAAATCCGGTTTTCCATGTAATTCTCAATGTCCTTCTTTAATCTGTTAGAGCTGAGGGCTACTCAAGGGACAGTGTTTACTGAACTTTTCCTCCTGAACTCGTAATTATTTTAATGTTGATCCTTTGTCACAATTTGTGATGTTTTCTGGTGCTTTGTCATCAGAAGAATCACCCTTCCTCCAGAAAGCCTGATGTGAATGAAAGTGGTTACTATTTCCTAGAACACATTGCAGATAAGGGAAAATGTAATTGGTTCAGACTGGAAAGTTAACCATAACAAATGTTGTCATCTTTTATCAATGATAACAACAGGTGAAATAAAGACAAATAAGAAGCATTTTCTTGAGATTATGCAGTGTGTATTGTAATTGTTTGTGACAGGCTGAACCTGAGGCTGGTACTGACCCTTTTTTTATCTATTTGCTATGAGGAGACAAGAAAATAAAAGCCATGACTTTCCATATTGGTAGCACATGCTTTGGGACAGTCTGGTTTTGTTTTGTCTCATGAATAAATTTTCCTCATGAAATAGCTCTATCAGGTTCAGACATAGACATTTATTTGCTAATGATCTAGTATGCTACTATGTGAAAATCAACTCATGTTAGTCTGCAGATGAAAAATGCTTGTATGATGAAATATTTACAGAATATTTGGTGAAGTAATTATGGTATGAGAGATACCATACAAAAGCCCTATTTTATATATTTTATAAGGGTTAGCTAACTAGTGTAGAAGAGATGATTTATGAGCCTGCAGCAAAGGGCAATGGCTTGAAGGTTTAAGATGCTAAATAATGCATACAAGATGAAAATATTTATTTCTGGGGAGGGAGGAAGAGAAGAAATTATATTTTCATGTAACCTAAAGTAACACAGTAATCTTGCATTATAAATTACTTTCATGTACTATGGCTGTATAATCCCAGACAGATGAACTTTTCAAATATATAAATGAAAGAGCTTCAGAAATTCCATAACAATATTGTATGGCTGTCTCACATTCTTTCTTGCTAGAAAATCTCTGTGTAAGATTTTATTGACTTGTTAATGGGATAGCTGAAGTTTTATGCAGTTGTCTTGTTTAGTGTCTGTTTGTATCAGACAAATACCGTATGTCGTAGGTACCAACTACCTCTTATGTAGTGAATCAGCACTATCATTTCTGAAATTAGTTCCTGTACTCTTAATGGTTTATTTCTTAGATCGGATTTTCTTGCCCTGTCAACAACTTTCTGAAATAGGAAATATTTTGGTTGTTATTAACATTTCATGGCAAAGATGAAGAAATGCTTAGATAGAGATCACGGGGACCATGTTTGTTATTAGCTGAGCTGTTCTGTTGAAGGACTTCTACTCTCTTCCCAGGTCTGCATATCTCTGATTGCTAAAAACAAAGCCAGTATGATTTGGCCTCATTTTACTATTCCTGTTATTTTCTCACTCTTTTAGTTCAAATTAAACAATGTTTTTAGCTGAACTGTCTGATTTTGAGGCCTAGTTTAATAATCTAAGAGCAGGGTTAGGCAAGTCTCCTGCTTTGTCTTGCTCATTTCAACTACATACAGCATTTGGTCCAAAGTTTCTTGTAGTACAGTCAGCTCTTCACATCAAGTCAGTAGAAGTATTGCTCTTGTTCTTAGCTAGGATTGGCAATGGCATATGTTTTATTTGCAGAGACTTCTTGTTAATCTTTACCCATAAATGTTTATTTGCATACATTTGATGATTTAGTCTGGTAAGTTCTATAGGAGTCAATTTGTGTGTATTTTAATCTAAAGTGAACCTTCGTATGAATCCAAAATCTTTGGGCAAATGAACTTCAGATGTAAATTTGTTTATTCTTCAATATAAATTCTTATTTATTAAAAAAAAAAAAAAAAAAACACCCAAATTATTGGAGTTGGGGTGTTAAAAACACCATAATGCTAGTATGGCAGGAGACGTCCAGAACCCATGTTCTCATCTAGTCCCTTCTGTTATCACACTCCTCATGACCTTTAAGGACATCATTTATTAAACCCAATAACCAAAATACTTGAAATCTTTACATTGGACTTTATTTTAAAGATGTGATGTAAATTTAAGGAAATTTCTTGTCACTTCATAACCATTATTTGAGTTTTAATTATTTTTACACTGGTTTGAGTTGTCTTTTTAAGAAAATTAATGTTATGAAAACCATGTATAATAGTAGTATGAATAATAATAATTAATACGTAAATATTACTTATATGCTGAGATTTTTTCGCATCTTACCAACTCTCACGGCATCTTATCAGGCACTATATTGCAGTCAATACATTCAGAAAGCAATACACTCAAAAAGCATTGAAATTCTTTTACATAAAATGGCACAATTTACAAAGAGAGTAAATGTAAAGCAAATAGTTAACATCTCTGTGACCTACTCAGGAATTTCCTGTGTTTATTTTAAGCAATAAATAAATAAATAAAATAATAAAAAAAATCCGTTTTCCAGGTGAAAATTTTGAAAGTGAAAATGAACTCAAATTTCACAGGAAGTCTCACTTGAGTTCAGTGTTAAACTCAACTCTCAGTACCCAGTCCAGTCCAGTAGTTAAAAACCGTCCTTCTAGGTTTCTAGCCAAATGTTATTGAAATAAGAGGGACTAGAATTGAGTTTTCTCAGGCTTTTAAGAGCCAAATTTTGTAGTATTTCTTCTTTTTTCCTTTTTAGTGAAGAATGTCTAGCACGATATCCAAGCCTTCCCTCATATTAATTCATCTTTTCCTAATTATGGGAGTCTAGGATGTTGTTGGTTGTTTCAGCACCATAGTGGCTTGTCCAGCTCTAATATGTATTATGCTAAGTACAGAAAACTCAGATCTCCTGCATAGTACAGGAAAAAATATATCCAATTTACTGGTCAACTGAAGCAGTTTGTAGAAAATTGCTTTTTGTTCAAACACAGGCAAAGCTACAACTTTATAAAACGATGAGACTCTTTCATCTGGTTTTAGCTTGCTGTTCATTTTACTGTTTGTTTTTGACACAAAAGCATCATGCGTGGTATATAATATGAAAAGTACTATAAATGCTTGTTCAGGCAGCAGTTTAGGCACTTGGAAGAAGTGCAGAGAGGAATGTAAATGAGGCAAACTTCCATTTTCGAGTTTATAACACTTTGATAAATTTGAACAGCATTCGAGTGATTTGTAGATTCTGCATTAAAATTCAAGCAAATAAAGTTATATGTGGAGTTTCTTGGGAAGACAAATTCAGATACATCTAGAGGAGCTTGTATTACAGAATGAACCTGGCTGCAGAAATTCCTCAGCGGTCTGACTGATGCACTTATTGTCTCACTTCTTACACCTTCCTTCTCTCACTGTTCCGTCAAGAAAATAAGGTATTAATCAATGTTAATATTGGACCCTTAGTAATTCAGTAAATTATTTCATACAAAGATAAGTGGCAAGGATGACGATGTCCTGATCTTGCTGTTCTCTGGGTGCCTTTTTAGGAGAGCCATTTCTGTTTCACAGATGGGAAAATACAAAGAAAAATCTGAGCATTTAATGAAGTTAGAAAGTAACAGATCTCCAGGGCGATTTGCACTTACTGCTGCTACTTAGTGAGGTAGAAAAGACTAAATTTTGGGATAGTCCAGTTTGCTGGCTATCTGAATGGCTCTTCCTGGTTAGTCAAAGCTAACGCTGTCTGCAAACAGTTGCGTCACACTTTACCATATGTGATAGAGCAATAAAATGACAGATGAAATTTAAAATTCACAAAGTCACAGTAAGGCACAATGTGTGCAACAGCAGGCTCTGATTAAGCTATTAGAAAATAATTATGAAAATGTTAACTCACCTAGCAGTAAAGCAGTGAACTGAAATACTGAGGGGAAAGATTTGACTGCTAGAAAAAACATTAGGTGTTGCACGGTGAAAATTGCACACTATGTAAGAAAGATTGTCTAAATATTACCAGACTTCATTTTTGAGTCATTTGGTGATATATGTTTCAAAAGACCATGCATACACAGAAGTATTATTTGTTTTGATACTGATATAAATGTAGAGAATGTTTCCACTTTATCAGCTAAGCTTACATTCTCCACTCTGAACTATGAAAATATTAGAAGAAAGATAACTCAAAATAAATATCAGGATTCAAAGCTGGGCAACCATCTTTTCTGTTAGAGTGGGCTAAAATGGAAAAAAATGAAGTAAAATGCCTGTAGTCAGCACATAAAAGATATTACTGCAACTGGATTGCTACTGTGCAAGGAAAGAAGAAAAGTGATTTAAGTTTGCAGTCAGTGAGGTGTTTTTCCTTTCCTAAAACGTTAAAGAAAATACCTCTTGAAATCCTAAGGCAGTATTTCTGTCCTTAGCACAATATGCTGTGATACACTTTGTGTATCAATGGATGCTGCTGCTTGTATGGTGGTGAAGTGGTTTCTAACATCACTTCCTTTGCCATTACAATATGTTTTGCCCTTTTTTTAAATGAAAAGGAGAATAATAAATCCAGTACATTGAAAATATTAATAGCTCAGACTTCAGACTTAGCACATTGAACAAGACCAAGTACTTTGTGTATAATGAATAGAGTTGAAGTCTTGTTTTGCCTGCCCTTGTCCTTCTTGCCAAAGATACTACACAGTATTTTGTTTTTAGCCATAAACACTCAAGCTAGAGTTTACAAAATGGCTGATATTGTAAACATTTATTCAGAAATGAATTTATGTAATGAAAAATTATTCAAAACTGTATAAAAATGGAAATGGAATATCATAAAGAAATAAGCAAAAAGCAAGACCATTTTTTTCTGAAAAATTAGCTTCTACTTCTAACTGCTCTAACGTAGGCTTTGGAATTCATTAAGAAAATTACTAGTGAACTAAATATCCGTACAGCTAAAACCATTTGTAGCTATCTGGCACTAGGGCTTTAAAATCTTCAAGAAAAGCTCCAAAGTAATGATAGTACATTAAATCTTGTCTCAGTAAAAGGCAGAAATTATCCACCCTGAATGGGCTAGTAAAATGAAGGTTAGATTGCAGATGAGACAGAGAATGTTGTCTAATTTTTTCATGTGTGTGATGCGCTGCACAGCTCATCTTCAGGGACCTGCTGTTTCTGCTGTTCCTGATAATGGGCTGCCGATAATATTGGATAATATTTCTAGAGACAGAACAGTATTTGAATACAGTGCAGTAGGATCAGAATTATCAGTAATTCAGTGAATGTGTTTTTAAAAGTTCAGGCAGTAATGAGATTAGTCTTAGTGCCATGGCTGTGACCTTGCAGTTCTGTTATTGCTTTTCTGAGGCACTTTGCTACTTCTTCTGACTTTTTTACTATCTGCTTTCTTCGTGTGCAGAAATAACCTTCCCCACATATGTTTCCCACTCTCCATTCTAAGACAGAGGGTGTGTAAACCAGAGCATACGGAGTATGCAATGTATGTAAAGTCTTGCAGCATGGCAGCAGTATTACAACAGCTGATTTGTTTCAGATCATCAGTGAAGGCTTCCAGTGACTGTTTAAAAAGAAAAAAAAAGGCACAAAATAAGGTATACTGAAAGTATACTATGCAGCAAGAATAAAGTGCAGAGAATAAACTGCCACTTGGCAAAAAATATGATAATGCCTAAGTAAAATAGATTTAAGAAAACCTGTAGAGAACTGAGCTTACATATTCATGACTTCAGAAAATACTGGGTCTCCTGAGAGGTGAATATGAGCGAGATCCTTAGAAGAACATTATAAGAGTTAGAAGTTCTGGGAATATTTGGTTGTGCTATTCCTATTTCTCTTTCAAGTCCAGGTCCTTTCTGTATGTTTAGCAATAGTAGTTGGATGATTCAATTTAGAATTTCTTGCAGGTTTAAACAACCAAGAACATGAAGAAAAAGACTGACAACACTTTAAAAACTGGTAAATATACCAGTACCGAATGAGCTCAGAGTGCTTTAGACTCAAGAAGTAAACAAATGGCCCTGCCTTTTTGGCACATGTCCTCAGTCCTCATCTAAATCTCCTTCATATCAGCCCTGTGACTAGATGGCAATCATGTAGGACCAGATTCCTTAAACTCTGATGATTCTATTTTCACAGAATATCTTGCATAGAACCATAGAATGGTTTGGGCTGAAGGAACTGGAATCCCATACAGTTCCAACCCCCTGCCACGGGCAAGGACACCTCCCACTAGACTGGGTTGCCCAAAGCCCCATCCCACCTGGTCTTGAGTATCTCCAGGGGTGAGGCATCCACGAATTCTCTGGTCAGCCTGTTCCAGTGCCTCACCACCCTTGTAGTGAAGAAACTTCCCCTCCCTCAATGAAGGGAACACATTTCTTCCATTGGTAAAGAGAGGTATAAATATCTCAGTTTTTAGCAGGATTTTTAGTTGAACTTAAGACTTCTTAAGCGAGAAAGACTGTATATATTTTAACCTTTTCTATATATAGTGCTTTTTTAACCTGTTCTTCTATATAGTACTTTTTAGATGTGAAAGCAAACTTGTATTATATGTTCCTAGTGACTCTAGATTTTGGGCCTTTTAACATCTTTGTATTTAACTTAAGTGTCTTTAACTTGGTCTCCCTCTGAGACCAGTGATTGCAAGCAGATGCACAGTATCTCTGGGATTGAATAATGTGGTTCTTGTGACCTTACTCATGGGTAGTCCCGGTCATGTCTTGCTTTTTAGATTCCTGAAGTGTTCTGATTTTTGTTTCTGAACAACTGTGAACTTAGGGTCATTTTTTTCCAAGTTATTTAGATATGTAAAAACTGTATTGGTAAGTGGTGGATTTTCACAGCTATCTAATTTCCTAACAGTCACTAATTCAATTAGGATTTGGATCTATTTTGAAAATCTCAATGCTTAATCTCCTTAATTGTTTTGAACATTTGGCCTTGTTACCCTCCCTTTTGGGACTGTTTTGTGCACAGCTGAAGGTTCTTGAAGAAAGAGAATCTGTGAGCAGGCTGTATGCAACTTAAAAATATAATGCAGTTATTTATTGTCCAATGCATACAGCAGATAGCTAGGATTTAATGATCTACTAATGTAAGAATTAGTAGGCTCACTGCCCATGATAAGAAGATCAAAGAGTTTTTGCTTGCGGGTATCAGTCAGGAGGGGAAATCTGGTTTTGCCTCTGCTTTGCCAAACCAGAGTCAAGCAAACCAGAACTGCTCACTTGCCATCTTCTACCCACTGCCTGTTTTGTTAAGGTTTTGTATCTCTCCATGTCTATGTGTATTACAGCAATCCCCACTTCAGCAGCTCTTCCTGTGAAGGCAGTAGTGCCTTTGTTCACTGCTCAGCATAGCAGCTGAGTAAACCATTTTGGACAGGGTAGCAGGCCAAGGCCTTGGATCCCTGCAAGATGGACAGTACTCGGGGGATGTAGGGCTTCCTGATTTGGGACTGTTTTTTCTATTAGTAGTCATAGCTATTATCATGGCTATTCAGGCCGGGCACTGGAACAGGCTCCCCAGGGCAATAGTAATGGCTCCAAGCTTGCTGGAGTTTAAGAAGTGTCTGGACAGTGCTCTCAGACATATGGTCTGATTTTTGGGTTTTCTAGAAGTTGGACTTGATGATCCCTATGAGTCCCTTCCAACTTGGGATATTCTATGATTCTATTATCAGAGTTATTATCTGAAGTGTAACATGTCATGATTTTGAAAAAGTCTAGAAGTTGTCTCCAACTTTTAGTAAAGCTTACTAAAATGTGTCAGTAGCCTAATAATGCTTTATGTACTTAAGATATGGTTGTCATACATTTAGGTATATGCGTAGTCACATTTTTGCTAACACACAGACTTTTCAGAGGAAAATTTTCTTAAAGCTGATGTACAAACGTGTGGACAAATGTTTTCTAAGCTCGTATTGAAGGTGATGCTAGTCTTGTTTAAAATGAATAAATAAAACCCTGGGACTGTGGAGCTGAAAGCTGATGATTCAGAGCCTGGATGGCCAAGGCCTTATGAGTAACTTAAATCAGTAAGGAAGAATTTTCTGGCCAGAAAAAAACCCTGACTGTATGATTGGAGAAGCCAGCCTCAGGTCTGAAGATAGTGTAGAACTTGCATGTTGAAGACTAAAAGAAAAAACTGTTGAGATTCCTATCTTGCCTAGAATTTTTTCTTTCACTTCATTATTTTTCACTCCACACAATTAGATGACTCATTGACTCTTATCTAGTGCAAGCAGATTTGCGTTTGCAGTACTGTGCTGCATCTGACCTTGTTTTTGTTACCTTTGTACGTTTTAAAAATCTAGTAATTGCTTTTCCCTAATAATTTTATATTTATGCACCAAACTTGTGTAGTATTTTATATACGTGGTGTAAATTTAAGAGTGACTTTTTAATACTGAACTGTTCGGATTAATAAATAGTAGTAGTCTCAAAAATTTGCAGTAGCCAACTTAAATAACTGACAGAAAGAGGAGGAAAATGTGGAGGGAAATGTAATCTAATGTGAATTTCTGGTAGGTAAGCTGTGGCTGTTCCTGGGTAAGGTAAGAAATTCATTACTATTATTTGATTTCAGTCAGCTCCCTTTCATTATAATGGTTATAAGAAGTCTTGTGTTTAGAAAAAGTCTATTTGACCATTGGAAAGGAAAGAGGAGAGAACAAAATACCACAACCAAGCACTGTATGTTGGCTTACTTCCATTTTATTAGTCTCTCCTTGAGATGGTGTTGCTAGGCATAAGGAAGATCTGAAAAGACTGAAGCTAGAAAGGAAGGGATGAAGCAGGGAGAGGTTCAAGCAAGGATGTACCACAGGACAAAGAAGAAGAATGAAAAACTATTTTCTTAAAATTGTTGAAAGTTCATCAGTATAACACTGCAATTAGAAGCACTGGTGTGTGTTTTATACTGCCATTCATATTTTCAATTGAGAAGATATAACTGCAGGAGTTACTTTTCTTTCTTGCTTTGATTTCAAGTAATTATTCTTGGTTCAAGGTCCAAAGACCCAATATTGAGCCAGCATGTCTATAATTTTCGAATGCATATGTCACTGCTAGACATTTGTGGTCTATTTACTCTCATCAATCTGATGAGCTTATTAGCATTCACTCTCATCTTTTCTGCCTTTTGATGGTGGTGTTCTTTGGAGTGCAGTCACTCAGTGAAGTGGCATTATTGTCTACTTGAGATTATACTTCAGTCTTTATTGTTTATCAAAGTACAATAAATCTCTTATTAAAGAGTCTGTAATGATGTGTAACAAGCTTAGTGCATGGGAGAGGGGTGCAGGCAGAAGGATATTTTCAGAAGCACTTAAAAGCTTGCAGAAAATCCTCAAAAATGTTTTATCTTTTCTTACATTCAAATACAGAGCAGACTGCTGGATGCCTAGCTCAGCAGTCCCGGTGAGGTAGAATATACAACAACTCTGACATCTGCCAACTCCTGTTTCTATTTGGGGATAATTAATAGACTAAGCTATAGAGAACATAAACTGTCAATGGAAAGTATAAGGGGACCTGTGTTTCCTCAAATAAATAAGGAAGGGCATGGCTCTGCAGAATGTTCCACATTAGAATAATCATTTCTAAATGAGCTTGAAACTTTGAGAAATCAGGGCAGAGACTGGAGAAGGGGCAGCATGGCAGCAGCTTTTCTCTGTGCTGGTAATTAATCTTGCCACAGGCATTCTGTGTCAGCCAGAGTTTTCCCAGCAAGTTCTGAAAGAAATGGAGGTCTGTGCTGTAGCTCCTGAAGTGACAAACAGTCCCTAAAATGTCAGGCATGGATGTGTACAATAGTCTTCACCAGAAAAGTAGAAAATAATTTTACTTTTCTTCAAAAGCTCCTGACTCTTGTTGCTGTGGTCAATGACAAATGTACTCACTTTTTGGAGAGAGGGATACAGAGAGTATTTTAAAAGCATTTTAGTGTTGTGTGATTAATAGCCATGGATAAAGGTAATGAGGAACGTGTATTTTCTAGAAAAAAATCTTAACAATGGAGCTCTCTGCTTGTGAGGATGGAGAGTGTCTGTGTGAGGGACAGTAGGAGCAGTTCTGGGCTAAAACAGGTATTGGCTTCAAGTGACGCTCACAGCATTCCCTGATTCAGACCCAGTTTCCTCATTCCCCCACCAGAAGTGTCAAACTGATCCGCTGATAACTTTGGGTGTGTCTGGATGGGCCCCAAAAGAAATGAGCAGAACTTGCTGGAAATAAGCTTGGCTATTTGACAAGTACGATCACTTACAATTTTACATGTGGTTTCACCCCCGGTTAATGGAGTGAAATAGCTTCCAGTTCCGTTACCAAAACATCACGAGCAGAGCTGCTTTAAAGGCCCCTCGGGCCACCCCGCTGGCTCTGCCTGCCGGGCTCCCAACTCACGCTCAGGGCAGTGGGCAGGGCTGCAGCCCTGCTGCTGGGCAGTTCTCGCAGGCAGAAGGGGCGGTTGTGGTTGTCCCTGTCTGCCACATTTCCTCTTGCGACAGGTTCTTTTGGCAGGCAGTGCCTGGCTTTTCTGGTTCTGTCTTGCATTTCTACAGTTTGCTCTTATCACGTATTCAGATGCATTGATTTTATTCTCTTCACACAGCTTTTAACCCACAGGAGGAGGAGCGGGCTCAGCTCACTGTATTTTCCTTTCACACCACTCTTTTTACCTAAGCTGTTGGCATCTGCTACATACAGCTTTGACGCCAGTTACTTCTGGATCCTTTCCTATCTCTTTCAAAAGAAAACCTGAGTAGCTTTCCACAGACCAATTTGCTGCAAGTAGCAAATGAGTAACATCTTCCGTAGCTAGGTAGATAAGAACAGGCTGTATTTGCAGTGTGGTGTTGCAGACAAAGCTGACTACCGACACGGTTTCTGTGAAATACTGTGCTGACAGGGAAGTCTTTTGTTGAAAATAGAGATGGCTCTGGAACGATGTCCCTGCCATTCTAGCATCGACTGCGAGTGTTTAGTGTGATTTTTTTTTTTTTTTTCTGCTCCAGTGATGTAAGATTCAGCTTTGGCAAGAGTGTCACAACAGTGCTCTTTTATACGATATTCTTGCAGCAACTGTGCAGACTACATCCTGTATTTAGTTAGAGGGTCATATCGTCATAAAAATATCTGTTTGGAAATAAATTTACAACCTATTACCTTGTCCATTCCTCTCACAGAACAGGAGGAATAAACCTAACCAGTCCATCTGTCCTTGAAAACCACCAACAAAGGATATTTATAGCCTAAATAAATACCGTGTTCTAACATTCCCCTAAAATAATAATTTAAAAGGTTGATCAGTTCTTTATACATCAGAACTGAGTTATCTCTTAGACTTGTTGTGTGTCTTTAATCCATCTGTTTTGATCTGTATTTTTGTTTTTTGTTTTTTTTAAAAAAAAACCCTTGATCTTAAATCTCTCTGCATCTTTCAAGTATGGTGTTCAGTATTCTAGAGGAAATCTTCCCAGGGATGAATAGACTGGAATTTCACTCTTTCACAGGACAGTGCCGTTGATGTGTCATACATAGCATATCCTCCTCTTCTCACAAGAGCATCAAGTTGTTGCTCCGTTCAGATGATAATTGTATAATTATAATTGATAATGTATAGTACTTTGCTTAGTCAAAGTGCTTCTTACTATTTTCATGCCTTTTCTCTATCATGAAAATCCTGACAGATACTGCAGCTTCCCTTGCAACTCATGCTTTGCAAGCTACAATTAATTTGCAGCTTTGTTTCTTCATATAAATGACTTTTGAAGACATTGAATAGTGCTAAACAGAAAGATAGAAAAGCATTATGGAAACCCCTTTTGATGGGCTTTTCTAGCTCAGGAACAATGCAAAGGTGTCTGCTGCCGGTGTAACGTGAGCCATGGCAGCTTTACGTTAGTCATAGCGTAGTGATGACTGTGTAGGAGCTCACTGGAACAAATCTTGGCAACTTGTTTAAATCCTGTGTTTTTGATCAATGATCCATTGTAATTTTTATCTTTAATTTTATAGCTTCTTTCTATGAAATAACTGTATATTCACAAGTGCCAAAATATGCACATTCATCTCAATCATCTCTTAATGAGATACAAAAATTATTTGATATTATAGCTAAGTACATTTCGCAGTGGAGCTATATAAAAAAAAATATATAAGAAGGGGGAAGGTTACGAGAAATAACGATGAAACAAAACTCATAATAAAATTCTGATGAGAAGAGGGTTTATTTTCCATTCTCAGCAAAAGAGATAGGCAGACTTGAATAGCTTTCTGTGCTTGGCAAGATGTTGAGAGCCTGCTGCCTGCTTTACATAAATTTCTTTGTTGTTTAACTAAAATTCACTTTAATATAAGTTGTTAGCAATAAAGCATTGTCAAGTGAAACATTGATTTGCAAGGACTAGAGTAAATATCCTGGAGTGCTTGGCCAAAGTGCTGTATATGAATAGGTAAATGATGGTGGTTATAAAGTACATTGTTTATAATTTGTTACAGCTTTATTTTATCTGCAGTAGATCACAGAAATGTAAATAAAATGTTGCATGTACATTATATACCTGAAAATTGACATATTCTGAGTGGACATGAAACCAAACTTGTGTATAGAAAAATATGCAGGATTGTATTGTGCATTTCCTGGAAGGATGCTAATGCAGTCCAGGAGTTCAGCAGAGATGTGAAATCAATTTTTCAGATTTTATTTTTCACCTTGGATACAAAACCAGGTAGTACTTCTGTGTTTTGCTGCAGTTATTTCGAAATGCTTTGGAGTAGAACTCTGCAACTGTTTTCATTGGAACTATACAAAAAAATGTTTCCTGCAAAATTTTTGCTTGAAGGCATTATTTAATAAATCTGCATATAAATGGATTTTTTAGACTGGCCCAAAAAGAAATACTTGTGTTAATCAGTAAAACATTTTTAACATAAATTCTATGCTTTGTGATTCAGCCTCTTGCATCATCATGTCCATTTTCGGAACAGGATTTTCGCTGTGCACAGCAGATACTATTTGTTAAAATTATAAGTAAGAAAGAAAAAGCAAATTCATAATACAGCCACGTGAGCTACAACTGGTGAAACACACGTGAAAGAATTCCCACAGACCTTTCAGGAGCACTGAGTGGCAATGCTCCCAGCCTCTGAACCTTGAGGAAAAAAAACAATCACCAAGGATGCAGATTTTGGGCCTTCATTTTGAAGTCTAAGGTGGAAGACTGTCTCTGGTGCTTTGGAGTTTATTCGATTTAGTTTTTCCTTTTGTTTAAAGAAATTGTTCATGCAGGAGAAATTTGTGCTCACAGTTCTGTCTGTATTCAAGACGCTTGCTCATTGAAGCCACATGAAATACTGCAGCTTACAGCAATTTTTATTTTTTGCTTCAACCAGTAATTCATCTTTTTTTGGGGGGGATTCATCTACAAAGCAGACATCTGGCTTTGCTAGTGCCGCTCCTACAGTGGCACTAGTAATTCAGGAAGTTATTTGGTACGAAACTGTTGCTATAAACTTAGGCTAAAACAATGAGTTGGTTAGAAACTTCTGTGTTAAATGAGAGAATTTTTAAAATAGAGCCATATTTCAAACAATCTTATCAAAAAAAAACTACATTAAACCTAAGGAGGCAAAGAAGCATTTCAGCAACAGCCATTCTCAGAAAGTCCTCTGTGTTTGGATCTCTTATTGGAAATCAAAGGTCACGTGAAGCAACCCTTTGCTTGATTTCTGCACATCCCATACCACCCTGCCCCAGCCTTTGCCTTCAATCAGAGTCAAGGAGCTTTAAGTGAAATACATAGGGCTGCAATAATATTGTCTAATAACATGATGTGCAGGTGGAAGTTAAGAGTTTGTTATAACTATGACAAGATGCAGTATTTAAAATGTGTGGCATTACGGCACGTTTATGGTAACCTCTAAAAATATTATCTAAAATTATATTTATCCTTTTGGCTGAGCGTTGCAGGTAGCTGCTGGGATCAGGCTTGAGGAAACGCTGAGGCAGTGGTGTTGGCCTCAGCCCAGCCTCTGGCACAGATGTGCAAGGGGAGATTGGACAAGAAAGATTTCACCAGTGAAGGCTGAAAAATAAAGTTTGCAAGGACAGTGAATATCCCCTTAACCTGGAGGATAGATGGGAGACCCCATGAAAATACTTGATTGACAGTAAATGGAGAGGCTGTACTAGCAGTAGTGAGCAGCTTGTGGGAGGTTCGAAGGATTGCTTGCTGCTGTGGTAATTGGGATGTAGAATGTATGAATGAATTACTTGTGAGCTAGCTTGAGGAAAAAACAATAATCTCTTAAGATAATCTTGTAGCCTGTTAAGGAACAGTGTTATTCAGAACAATCAGAAATGTGACAGGTTTTCAGATAAACACCAAGAAAAGACAAGTTTACATGGAGAAATGAGGCTTGGAGAACTGTTCCAGTGACAGTGGAAGCTGATGGCATTAATGCTAATTGCATTACGAGTACAGAACTGTGTGCCTTCATGTGCAAATGAAATGTTTGGCAGGTTGGCTTGGCCTGAGTGCACCCTGGTTTGTTCCAGCATTCAGGGAACATTTATGCTTGCTGAGGAAGTTGTCTGTAACAAGCAGAAAGGCAGAGGTCTTTGCTTGACTTTTGCAATGTAATGAAACTAAGGACTCCTTGTTAGTTTTTGTTCACTATGTTAAACTTTGTGATTTGTTTGGTAATGAAGGGAGAATCTTCTGATATTTTTGACGTTATTTTTTCAATTTTAGAGGTAAGTAAACATGTTTTCACTGCAGGCATAAACATAAGGATTTTGAACTATTCTTACCTGTTAAGAACTCTTTACACACTTTAAATTAAAACACTGTTATATCTTATATCTATATCCAATTTTTCATCATGTTGTCTTGATTATGGCTGTATATATTGTAGGTTCTAAATAAACAAGCCTGATTTTGATTCTTCAGCAACTGAATTTAGTTCTAAGGTTCAGCTTCATGATTTTCCTTGGTCTGTCCTTTGTTTTTTAGGTTTCTGTTTCTGTCTGTTAAAAGATGCTCTCAATTGAAAGCTTCTAGTAGAACTCAGCTCCATTCAGTGCTTGTGCATTAACAGCTGAACACAAGTCATCAAAGACACACAGGTCAGCGAGTGTTACAATGCAATACTGAAAGTAGATAGTATATGTCCCTCATGGGTCTGTGTGCTGCCAATGATTGATACCATTTCCAGTGATTTTTTATATTGTGTAAAGCAATAATAGTAATAATAATAAAAAAAATCTGCGTAACTGAGAATATAGCATTTTTCACTTGGAAAAATGAGTGCATTGATTGCAGAAATCAGGGCTAGGATCGTTTTGGAAGACACAGTAGACTGCGCACAGGGAGGAGGGGTTTTCATCCTCATGGGTCTGGTTAGTGTTGCATGCTTCCCTTCTGTCCTTTCCCTTGCTGTACCCTGACCCATCTGCTCGTGTAGTTCTTCATAGCGCAATTAACATGTACTGCTGCTATCAATTTTGTCTTTCTGGTGAATTTATATAGGAAAACTGCACTTTGGGACTCTCCACCCTTGACTAGAATGTAAATCTTCCTTTGGAGGAAAAAGTATTGATACAGAGGAAATTATGCAGAGGTGGATGTAGTTCAGGTAGCTATTGTTGATCTATGTCAATAGCTCATACAGCAAAACTCTAATACATATGTTGAATAAATATGCAGATGAATTAAAGGGTGTTTAGCATACTGATCAGTAAATGCCCAGTAATTTTTACTGTGTAAAACAATTGTTCCTCCTGATGGTAATATATTCAGTTTCATATTGTGGGTAGCTAAATCTTGTTTGCAAATTTATTCTAATCAATGTTGTTAAACTGAAGAATGTTACTTCAGTCTTTAATATTTCTTAGGAATTAGAGTATCTTTTTATAGAGTGAAATCAAGCAATTATCTTGTCTGTAACCTCAGTGGCTGTTTTGTTTGTGAGGAGGTTGGACTGCAGCTTTCAGTAATCCATGTGGTTGCAATGGATCTTGATTCTGGTTCCAAAGAATTACTTTTACATAAGTTTGAGCGGAGTCCAAGCTAATAGTGATTGAAGCAAGGTGATATTTTTCATTCAAGCTGAATACTGGGCTAATGTAGTCAGGTAGATTCCAGTTCACCTGAGGCTTGCAGACAGTGCACACATCCTGCTGTTTTGTCAGCCTTTGCTAGAGGCTTTACTTGTGACCTTCAAACGCTCAATTCTAAAAAGATTTAGGAATATGTCTGATCACAAACTTGTGAGATTGTTAACTCTGTAATGCTTCTCACCTTGTTAAGGAGACTTCTTGTATGCTTAAGATTTGCCTTCGATCTTGACATTTAAAATAAGTAAAATAAATCCAGAGATTAAGATAGAAAGAATGACTACATATGACTTATGGGTACCTGCAGATACTAAAAGGAGCACCATTAAATGATTGAGTAAAGTAGGAAATACAAAACCTTGTAATTCTTTAAAATGTAACCTGTAGGAAAAAGATCTCTTGGACGTTCATAAAACCGCTTGAATTTGATAGTGGAAATGAATTATGAAAAGTCATAACTGAAATAATGAACACCTGGATTTGGATTTTTCTCTTGATATGTATCACTATTTTAAAATATAAACCACTGAAATGTAGCTTTTAATTGGATTTTCAAAATTAATCATTTGTACTTACTTGAAGAAAGACAGATATTCACTCGATCTGTCCTTCAGCTTCACTCTCTTTTTTAATTTTATGAGCAGTAAAAAAACTCTTCAGTTAATTCGTTCTGTAATTTCTCTATCTAGGACATCTGAACATAAATTTCTGTGATTAGGATTGCCATGACAATATTAATTCTTGTGCTTGAGTAGTTCTCCAAAGTGCAGAGCAACCTCAGCTCCTGTGGACCAAACTTGCAGCCTTTGGAATTGGACCCATTTATACTTGCAAACATCCCTGCATAACCTGGATCTTCTTAACATGAAAAGGAACTCAATGAGCTGATTTGTTTGGTGAAGTAGTGACTAGGTCAAATTAATGACAGGAACAACTCTAGGGATTTCAATGCAATTTATATCCTTGATTTTAGTGAAGGTTTAGAAAACTGGTTCAAGCTCTAAAAGATGTAATTTGCTAATACAAGATTGGCTTGAAGTAACATCAAAAATCCTGCAGGACTTCTTATGGAGCTCATACTGGTTAGATATATCGTTTTGGTGGGATATGTATGTGGTAAACTTGCCTACTGAGCAGAAAATATAGGTTGTGTGCGTATATTTATACATCTATGTATGTGTGCATATATATAAATAATATTTATACAGACCAGTGACAAAGACTTCTTTTTTTCATTCTGATCCATTTATGCACTGTCTCCCCTTTCACGAAAAACATGTAATCAGGTATATTGAATAAAGTCATTAGAGGATGAGAATTACTTATGCTACCAGCTGTGCATGCAACGGAATTCGGTGTTATGGTCAATTGACAGTAGGTTGGCCCCAATGAGACTGTATTTTCCATAGGCTTGCTTAGAGACATGTTTGCATGCATTACGTACTGAATAAGCATTGACTTTTATAAAGTATAATACAGATTTGGAAACCTCAGCTGTAGCAGTCACCCAGCATTTTGTAACCAGTGTTGGAAGCTGTGATCACTTCCAGAGTTCATACTGCCTCATCGTTTGCACTTAATCAAGTTTTCTACTCCATAAAATGGAGTAAAATGTTTTTCTGAATGTCTATACTTAATATAAAAAGAAAAAGTGGTTTTGACTATTAGATAGCTGGGAGCATTCATGAAATCAGCACAAAGCCTTTCTTTGTATCCTCTCAGCTGTGGCAGTTGCAGTTAATTGCTTACACTTTTCCCAGAGGTGCATTGGCAAAAACACTCATTATGCTGGTGCATCAGCGTTGCAGTGTGCTGAAATGTTATCTTATGTGCTGGCAGAAAAAAGGAGATTTGAGAAAAAAAAAAAAAAGTTGGTGCTAATGAAATATGTCAAATATGGAAACATAAAACCTTGTAGGTAAGTTAAATATTTGGCTTTAGGATTTCTAAGGGAATATCATTATAGAAAACATAAAAAGGAATTTTAAAATTGATCTTGATTGAGTGAGGAGTATGAAAACTGATTCAAGGAGAATTCTGCATGCTGGAGATGCAAAACTATGAGCAGGTTTGTGGTAAATAGGAAATGCCATGTTAGAGTTGAGATGAAGCAACCTCTTTCAAATATAAGCAGTTAAAGATCAATGCCCTAGATAAAGGACTTAAAAATATTTTAAAAACAATGAACTATTTTGTTTCAGGTATCACAATCTAGTCGGAGTTCCGCTGCTATCCAGAGGTGTGTTGTAGCTGGGAAGGAAGCTTGTGTTGAGTTTGCGGAAAATGTTCATCCTTCTTGCTTCCCAAAGCCTACGTTTTTTCTGACTGCTCTGTTACTGTTCAGATTCACAGCCCTGTAGTCTGTCCCATGAGGAAGTGAGTGATAAGTGAGTTGCAAGCACCTTGCAGTGAAATTCCTGGTGGAGATTCCTATTGGTATCTGCTAGCTTCACCTCTTTCTCATTCTCTGCAGCTGCACACTGCGGAATCTTATGAAGGAGGGAATGTCTCCAATGGCTTTTAAAAAATATTTTTGAAAATATCAAGGAATTTCTGCCTCCAAAAAGAAAAGGGACACCCATTTCTTTTGGCCAGTTTGAATAAGACTTCAAAGTGTTTCATGAAATTGGCTTGCAAAAAAAGCCATTCCTGATAATGTATGTATGGAAACAAAATAGAACAGAATTGATGGATTGGTAACTTTCTAGGTAGAAAGCACCTGTGTTTTTGCCAAAATGCATTTATTATTGTCTTTAATGAATGTGTCTGAAGGACTCTTGAAAATGAGACTAACAGGATATAGAAAGATTAAAGAACTCATGTTAATAGATATCATTAGATAGATAGATAAAATTTAAACCATCTGGGTGTGTGGTGTTTCCTCTGTCCTTCCAGAAGAGTAGTTTGCGGGAGCTAATTTGCATTGACGCTGGTTGATAAAGGTGTATTTTCAAAAAAATGCATCTCAACTTGTGTGATTGAGCTGCTAAAAGACTGTTGCAGAGAAGTTGCAAAGTTCAAAGTTGTAACTGTATTCACTTGTTAGTACATAGTTTGCACTTGAAATGTGTTAAGAAATACGGTATGTAAATTAAAGTGAAGTAAGTGGTTTCTCATTTATTGTAGCATCTTGGAATTTGTCAAAGGTGTAAACCTATCTGAAAACTGAATACAAGCACTTTATTTTGGTATGACACAGAATTTTATTAATGCTTGGTAATTAATTATTTAATATTATAATTTAATATTCAGTAGTGTATTCCATCAGATCTGAAAAGTAAATTTCAAGGCAATATTGTCGGTACAGAATTGCCTCCATTGAAAAATACTTCCACTTAAAGCCAACAACACGGTCACAAAATTTTAACCTGTCCTTGTTCTGGGTTAAGTTCTTCCCTTGCAGCATAATATAAAATAGAAAGGATGAAAATATAATTATGCTTACAGAAGACATATGCTTTGCACTCTAAATCTACTTATTTTACTGATCTTGATGTCAATGTTCTTTTAAATGTTCTGAATTTAATATCATAGTTTAAGGACAAGTAGAGAAAAAGGTAGGTACAACCCAACAGCTGCCATGCAAAACAACTTGTAAATTGTTTCTTAATGCTTGAAACTTAGACGGAATAAAGAGAAGTCTACTGCAAATGTATGACATTTGCAAAAATGACTTTTGACAAAAGTAACTGTTGGGAATTAGGCAGTGTCCAGATCAGTTACTCAGGCTGTCACTGCAGGCTGTACTGAAGCTGCACACTCATATGTTCAGGTACCAATCAATTTACTTGTGTATTTTCAGAGGTTTTCTACTTAGTATAAAATTTTATATGGGGGATAGAGTACTCCAATTATGTAGTAAAAACCAGCTGCATTTTGCTATATATGTGTGCTTACTTTTAATTGGTGGATTTGAGAATATTACTTGATTATGAATAATCAACGTAAATATGCAATCACTGTAGTTGGGGGCAGGTTCCTGTCTTCCTTGTTAGTAGTTGAATTATGCTAACGGAATAGAACTATGGAAGTGTAATTAAAATAGAGAAACTGGACCATCAGCTTGATACACGTGTAGGCAGGCTGAGTGATTTTTTGTATTGCACATGAAATTTATCTCCTGGTCATACGAAGAATTGATCATTATGCATTGAAAAACAAAGATAATGTGCTCCCATTACACTGCACTGAGCTTGCAGCACCTGTTTCTTGTAGCAGTGAGCATACTCCTGTCCCATCTCAGAAGACCAGATACTTGACTGTGGTATCAGTAAAGGGGATGCTCTTGCTTTTCTGGCACTGCTGCTCACTGCACTGGGGTAAAGAAGGAAAGGGCCCACTGTCATTTCAGGTCCTTGTGGTGATGTCCGAACTGCAGCTTCCTGGTACACAGGGTGTGCAGGTGTAACTCTGCACCATGTGCTTCTCCACAGTTTAAGTTAGCTTCCTGCGGAATCCTCACTCCCTAGTGTAAGGCTTTCCTGGTCTGATAGCAACCACATCAGGGTCTGCCAGAGCTGCCTCATTTGAACTTTCCTATGTTGGCATCTCCTGTGCCAGCAATTGCAAGGAGTGCAGGGAGTGAGTGGTGGGCAGAGCTAATACCCCATGTATCTTTACAGTGCTTCAAGAAATCAGAAATATGATAGCGACAGAACACAGTTACACCAAGAGTATTGACCGTATGAAAGTAGGTGGCCTACATCTATCAAAAATACCAATAATCCTCCCTTTTTTCCACTTCTGATTTAACCTTGAAAGCACCTTCTGCTATTCAGGATACTCAAAAATAGACTGTGCGACGGATCCTGGGATGCCTACATGCTGACATGCAGATTCCTGTCGGTTGCATGTAGTTGTGGCAGTTTCTTGCCTCTGTTCAGCAATTCACAAAGGAAGCCCTTGGACTTGAGATGGAAAAGCAGAAGCGCTAGTGAAGCATTCAACATAGTCTGAATTATTCAGCATGATAGATCAAATGAAAGAGGTGGTAGATCACAATCTTTATAAGATTTTTGTCTTCTTCTACAGGCTTATGAATAGTGTGTAGTTTAAAATGTTCTGAGGCCTTGATAGCAAGCCCTGTAACACAGGCAAATTGACATTAAACATTTTTAAATACAACAAACAAAAATTATTTTAATATATACATTTTCATATTTGAAGCATTGAATATAGGAGGAAAAAACATACAAGCACGATGTTAGAGAACAAATTCAGGAGACAAGTTTTCTTTAAGTGTCCCTTGGGCTCTAACCTAGTTAGGCTTGTCTAAACAAAAATGGTTTGAATGACTTTCTGTTTTATCTATAAGTTGGTAAGGAAAAACACCACCAAAAATAGCCATGGCTTTGAGTCAGGTAGAAAATGCCAAAAACATTTTCTGTCCTGCTGCTTACAATTTCAATTCCAGTTTGTGTATTCTGAATTTCAGATTTGGCCACAGAACCAAAATCATGATTTTTTTTCTGCTGAGAGCTGGAAAGTTAGACATAAGGAAAAAAAAAACCACAAACTGCAGTTCAGCGTTCATGATGTTTCTTTGTTCATATTGCTAAGCCTTTTTAGTTCAAGAATTTCAGAAAAATGATTGCAATTCCTAAAATTCTAGTTCTGAACTTTTCAATTCTTTACATATATGGCTTCTAGCTGTCTGAATAACTTTCTATGGAAACGAGAATAAAGAAAGTGTTTTAAGAATCTCGAGGAAGAGCTGTATGCAAATATTTGGGAAAGAGAAGGAGAATGATCTGGGGCAGCTTCTGCTCAGTATTGTTCTATTTCAGTCCCAGTGAGTATGTGGGTTGTCATTTGCTTCCTTGAGTGCTGGAGCCTCCCGTCACGGATGTGTCAGTACACATTGCATTCAGCAGCTCTAGTGGAGCAGTGCTGCAATAATGACTATGCAAGAAGTGTTTTTAGGAAACTGCTCTGAAACCTAATTTGATTGCGTGTGAAATTTGGATTGCTAGTGTTTTTATGAGGAAAACCTCATTTTTGAAGTGATTTTGCTTAATTATTGTAATTGGTATTGATACTGTGTAATGTGACATGAGATGCTTTCCTGCTATAAGTTCTATAAGCAGGCTTCAGTTCTTTATTTTACTTTGCATTTTACTTTGCTTCTGTGTTCTACAGTGAACAATTAAACTTGCATAATAAGAACATATAAATACCTGGTTTTTTTGTGCCTATTTTTGGAATTCCTCTAGAATGAATTGAGGGGCACTGTCTCTGCAGCTCCCCTGTCCTCCTCCCTGTTCACCCGACNAAAAAAAAAAAAAAGCATATTGGTATTTTTTTTTCAATTGAATGTCCTTGAGATTTGTTACAGTCAGAGTTTAATCCACAAATGAAAGTTTATGGTATTGAAACTAGTAACAAGATTCCTACTGATGGCTGAAATATTTCGAATAGGAAGTGGGAAGGAAAGGGGAAAGTGTGTTATTAACAGTTCATAGGATGACTGAGACACAAATTTATTATCTATTCTGCAGGGTACTTCACAAAGAAACAAGTGCAATTGTACAAAGGGTTAGTGAGAATGTCATGAGACACAACGACTGTCTCTGGTTGCTCAAGATCAAGGAATATGAATTCAAAGAAGATTAAGTGTAAAGTGCTATTCCTGTGAGGTCAAGAGGGAAATATGCAGCAGGAAGGATGGGGGAATGGGAAATGACAAAGTGAGGGAGGTTTAGAGTGCTGATGCATCAGCTAAGTGTGAATTGTTGTACCTTTTCTTTATGAAACTGGAAGTAGGAAATCTTGAAAAAAAAAATTCATTGTTACATGAGATTCATGAAGCCTGCGACTTGAATATTGCAAATTTCAAAACAGTTTTCACAGATGTAAAAACTTCAGCCAGAATTAATTATTACTATTCACAAGAAATTTTCTGCTAATGAACCTCTGAAGTGACTTCAGCTTTTGTGGATGTTTTTATACCATTGTATATTTGCATGTTTTGAGTAAGTAGCCTTTAACCTATGAATTTAATCATGAACCATTTAATTTGCTCACTTGCTGTTCATTATTTTACAGTATCTGATTGGTACTTAAGTAATATACTGTAGCTCTTACTTGTTTGAAAACTTAGTGTCCTGAGTAGCATTAGAGTATAGTCAATACTCAAAATTGATATATTTCTAATGTGAGAATAAAACCACCACTTACAGCTACATTAAAATGTGAAGTAAGTAATTAGAATGTAGCAATTAATGCAGTAAGATATATTGGCAAAGCATAACTGGAAGTGAGCAGAATAGAATTATAAACAAGTTCAGGCTATGAAACAATGCAAAAATCATTAATTCCCAGAGGAAACAAGGAAGATTGGCTGCTCTCCCATACTTATTATTTCAAAGAAATTATTTCTATCTGAAATTAAATCAGATTAATAGAGTTGTTTCTTAACAGGAGGTTATGAATCAGGATATCCTAAATGTGCCTGTCTTGAAGAATTACTCAATTGTATTTAAATATAAAGTTGTTCAGATATCTGTAAGGGTACATAAAGATACTAGTCCTCTTTCTTGCTGTCAAATGTTAAGACATACTCTCACAGCTTCTGTTTATACTTATTTGGCTCTGTTATTGTCCTTTAGAGGTTCTGCTCCATTCTCAGTGACTTTTTTTAGCATTTTAAAAAACAATTACATTTGCCTGAGCAGAGCTGATTTCTCCAAGAAATCTGAGATTCGTAATGGCTTAGATTGGAAGGGACCTTAAAGATCATTTAGTTCCACCCCGCCAGCCATGGGCTGGTTGCCACCCACCGTATCAGGCTGCCCACAGGCTTCTCTGGGCAGCCTGCGCCAGGGCCTCACAACCCTCTGAGAAAAAGTTTCTTCTGAACATCTAACTTAAATGTCCCCACTTTTAGTTTAAAGCCATTCCCCCTTGTTCTATTGCTATCAGACCATGTAAAAAGTCAGTCTCGTTCATGTTTACAAGCACCCTTTAAGTACTGGAAAGCCTCAATGTGTTCTCTTGGAAAAGAAAAGCCCTTTATTTCCCAAGCTAAACAGGCCCAGCTCCCTCAACCTTTCCTCATAAGAGAGGTGCTCCAGCCCTCTAATCATCTTTGTGGCCCTCCTCTGGACCCACTCCAACAGCTCCACATCAGACCTGAATGCAGTACTCCAGATGGGACCTCATGAAGACAGAGTAGAGAGGGACAATCACTTTACTCAACCTGCCAACCACCTCTTTTTTGATGCAACCCAGGATTCTATTGGCCTTCTGGGCTGCAAGCACATAGTATTCGCACATGTCCAGCTTTTCATCCTCCAGGACCCCCAAGTTCTTCTTGGCAGGGCTGCTGTCAAGCAATTCTCTCAGTCTATACACATATCTGAGATTGCCGTGACCCAAGTGCAGTGTCTTACACTTGGCCTAATTGAACCTTGTTAGGTTCCCATTGCCTCGCTTTTCTAGCCTATCCAGGTCCCTCTGGATGGCATGCCTTCTTTCTATTGTGTCAACTGCACCACTCAGCTTACTTGGTGTCATCAGCTAACTTGGGAAGGACAAGAAGAATTTGTGTGGATGGGGTGTTTTCTGATTCTGTAGTGATCTTCACATGTTATTCTTAAAGAAGTGCCCAGGCAGCCCCAGATCTGTATGTGGCATTGTAGAAAGGTACACACAGACTTCTACAGACCAGAAGGAGAAGGAGCAATAAAGAAAAGTAAAATAACTACCCCAGAGTCAGACACTAAGACAAGAAGAACAGAATTCAGGTATCGCTATCCCCTGCACAGAGCTATGTTAAAAGTATCCAAATGTTATGCCCTGTGCAGGATAGTAATCATTTAATAAATGTTTCCATTTTTTTGTTTTGTTTTTCCCTATTATACATCTATATTTACTTTCATCTAGCTATGTTCTTTTTGGTCTTCCTAGTAGATAGTTCCAACGGAGTTGACTTCTCCTAATAAAGGAATTAAAATTGCATGAAATTCAGAAAATGTAACTTCAATAAAATTTACAATTTTTTTCTTTGCTATAAGAGCCTGCTAAAACTATTGTGGTTCTTAGACTCTTTAAATGCAGTCTTGATCAGTTTTAAGAGTGTTTTGCTGAGCCTATTTATTTTTATGTTCTTTGCTGCTTTTTGACCACGAAATATGGCACTGTTTATTTTTCACAGAGTAATTCCATCTGATATAATGTACTGGAGCCTGTGCTGCACTGGCTAGTATTTTGGGTCTTTCTGATTCGAGATCTGCCTGTCAGAAGATACCATAAAAGAGTATATAAGTGACTGCCTATATATACTTTATAAATAGATATAATTATTCTTATCATAATGGAATTGAAATCAATGATAAATGCCCCTCATCAGAAGACAGAAGTATTATGAGAATGCATATTAAGCATCCTGAATTCAAGGTAAGAGTTAAAAATTGTTTCAAGTATGTTCTTGTTTTGGGGGAAAGCAAAGTTTCATTTGCTATTAGAGAGGGCAGAAGCTTGTTACAATTGGTTCCTCAGACATATACACAATAGCAGTCAAAGTATCTCCCTGACAATATTGACCATGTCTGTTTATCTTGATTTCTACTGATTTACACGCTTTGCATTTAGAGTGGTCTGTCAAACTGACACTGACTGAAACTTTTAAATGGATGACTTCGTGTGTATGTGAGAAGTTCATTTGTGTCAAATATATTGGTCTGAGGTTGGTTTTTTTTTGATCGGGGAACTGTTTATTCATGTCATCTAACACCTACTAAAATTGTTAAGTACAAGAACTTCAGTGCTGCAGTAGGAGATGGTGTTAGGTTCTCAGCTACAGGCTGCATCAAATAAATTTGCAAGACCTTCTTTCAAATTAACCTAATAATTTCAGCATAGACTTGGCATGGACATACCCTTCCATTCAGAAGGAAAAAGACAATGTAGGGCTTTATGCATTCTGTGAAAATGAAGGAATGGGAAATGGACTCTTGAGTTCACTATGGCAGTTGCAACTTCTCTTTTCCATGGTGTTAAAATTGAGCTCCAAGCCAAGCATGAGCTGGAGAACGCAAGTCAGAAGTGAGTGATAGTGTTATGTATTTTAAAGGAATGGAATACTGGGATCTCCTCTTGTAGTATGGTTGTTCATAGTTTAATGGCCAGAAATTCAACATAATTTCACAGGCTGATGCCATGGTGCCATATATTGTGGTCAATAGTGACGGCTCAGTCTCCTCAGAATTGTTTCCTAGGTGAAAGTATTGTAGTGAGTCCTATTGAAAAGCAGCAGACTCACTGGTTAGTGAATGTGTTGTTATCAGATCCCTTTTTCAGTTGAGTTAGTCATTAACTGCTGTGAATTTTGGAATATTTTGGGGGGAAGCAGCCAGGAAAAGTTTTGCTGCTTGAGCAATTATCAGTGTATTTTAATTAATATCCCCTAGGCAATAATGGTTATATTTTAAATGTTGATTCTGAAAAGTATAAGCGCTCCAAATAGAAGTTAAACCTTGAGAATTTTGTTAACAATACAGATGTGTAAATGTGTGTGTGTGTTAGCTGGCAGACAACGATGCAGTGCTGTTCATGGAAGTTGATGGAGTCAAACATCTGTTTTTATGCCAGAAACTTTAAACCCAAAGGAGTGTTATAGTAAATTTCTAGTCATTCCTTTTTCTCATTCTTGAGCTTCTCTATGCATTATTCCTTGATGATGCATAAAGTTGCAGGGAAAAGTGCTTTTTATGTGAATGAGATGTAGAAATAGGATTTGACAAAAATAAAGGATCATTTGCTGCATATCATTCTCTGTCCATCGTTAGCCTGCATGCCTTTTAGACAGTGTGCAAGTGCAAGAAATAAACTTTATTCTGACCTTTGTTCGTATTTGAACTGACATAAAAGACACTGAGGTATGCAACGGAATTTGCTCAGTGATTACATGAAACAAATCAACATGTTCAGTATAGACACAATGTGTCTGTTTGCAGTGTCAAGCAGCAAACTTTGCTTGGTTTGTACATGAAAAAGGAAATATACTGTAGGAGAAAACTGTTTAGTAGATGTCCAGAATATCATAAAGCTTTTTGACATGATATAATCCAAAATAAAATGAAGTACTTCAGTGTTCCAAGTTGTTATATAGCCAAGAAAGTACTTCATTGGTTTGTGTAAACCCAAACTGTGATCTTATAATTCAAGACCTTGCTACTCTAAGCAGTGTTATTCTCAGCAGCAATGTTTCCAGGAAGAGAATAAGGGCAAGTTGAATATGCTCATCCGCAGTGCTGGCCTGTGTTTTCTTCCAGGAAGAATAGTTCTGAGAATACCGACATCAAATGAGCAGAAGCTTCCCTTGCTGAGACACAGGAAAAAGTGGAATGAATAGTTTTGTTGTCCTGTTGTCAATATTTCTTTGCTATTTATATGTATGTTGCTGGTTTTTATAAGCAAACAACAGCAAAACACAGACACAAAAAAACCCAAAAAACTAAACACACAAAAATCCCAAACCAACGAAACAAAAAAATCTATCTACCATGTAACAGTGCTGAGATCTAAGATGCAGGGAATTAGTTAAGCCTTTGAATATGTCTGGCTGTGTAAGCGTGGGATGGATGTCTGCTGCGGAGGCGGTTGTGAACTGATGCATGTTGCTGCTACTCACTATGTGGTAGGATTGGGACACTGAAGATTAACTGTGCTTTCCTAGGTTACAAACACGTGCTCTGTCCTATCTCCTGCATTTAAGCTATTAATCAGCACAAAACTGTTTATTAGAATTTTGGTACTTTGTTGCACTCTGTGATCATATTCAGTATATACAGCTGTCTTTTCCAGAACCAAGAGTAGAAGTGTTCTCACTTCGGTACATTTGGCCCTTCAGTTCTTGTCATTCATCCTTTTTCATTTCACTTTCTAATGAATCTAAGTGTTGAAACTACCTCTTCCTTTATTGTAGCTGATGTAGAAAACTTCTCAAACTTTGTTAAAATGATCAAGAAAGGAATTGCAGCCTTGCACTCATATGTGTGAACAACTTATCTCTGCTTTATTAATCTCTGTCTCTCCTTTTTCTCCAAATTCTATTCTACCAACTGACAAAACATCTGAGAAACATAATTGTGTTCTCAAGCTAAGCTGATTTGTTTGCCACCCACAAATCCACAACTGCTTGAATTTGATCTGTTTTCTGTGATATAAGCGCAGCAGTAGTGTTTTTGTATGTTGTAACACAGATCCAGGGAGAAACTTCCAGGGAGGAAATCAAAAGGCCTTACACAACTTTCCTTTATTTAGAAGTGCTAGTTTTTTAGTAAATTCTGAGACTTGGCAATTTTTTTTAAACAACAGAATAAGCAACAAATGAGAGGTGGGATTTACACAAAATATGCTAGCGGAGTTTAAGTCCACCAATTGCAGAATAAACTACGGTGAGGAGTGATGAGTACATCTGACTTGAAAATAACTCTGTGGAGTTGCTGAATATTTTAGCTTTTCAGAGAAATGCATGCAATTCTCTGCTGAAAATGGCAGGGAATATTGTGGTTAGCTGATGCTTTAATGTTATGAAAGTAAATGTTCACATCTCTGGTTTAAAATATAGTGTTTTTTTTTTTTTATTTCAAGTGTTGATGGTTTTGTCTCTTAACTGAGTGATCAGTTGACTCTGCTCACAATCTCATGCTCTGATTCTTCCAGTTATTAGTTGGCATACTTTCATAATATCAATGTAATAGCTTAGTCACTGAAGTGCTTCTAGTTAATAAGACCTTGAGAAAAGACATATTTTCATATACTTTCAGTGCAGCACAGTTTCCTTGCATGTGCCTGTAATCACCCATTTGAACATTTAAGTATATAGCATTTTCCAAAGAAGGATCAAAGCTCTTAAAAACAAATTAATAAAATAAAAGGAGAAAGGGAGTAGATTTGTAAGTCAGAGACATAGATTCACATTTCTGCCTTTTAGTTGATTTTGAATACTCGATATTTTAGGGTGATTGCTTATCCTCTTATCATGGTGTTCATGATGCATTGCAAATTTTAATGCAATATTTTTAATCTGAATGCATGTGGTTTGGCAAGGATTTTTTCTTCACTCTATGTAGAGACCTATACCGCTTTAATGTTAGAAAAAGGGGGGGGAGGGAGGCAACGAATGAGTTTGGACTAGTTTTAAGGTTTTTTCCATTTCATAGGATGTTGTTTATACTCTGCCAGTTTTTTTATATTTAGTTGATAAAACGAATCATCTGAAAGCAGATTTAGTTCTGTTCCACATTTGTTCCTGGCATGAAGCACCAAAGGAGAAGATAAGGGCATGAGGTGAAAAGCCAGAGATTATACTGCGATGGCTCAGATATGGAATGGCAATTGCCTGGAGTGTAAAGTAAACATTAAATAAATGAAAAGGATCATCTTAGCAGTCGCTGGGAAGGAGGAGCTTTTCAGGGGAGTATTAAGTGACTTTGGAGTGAATGAGTTTGTGGTGGTTGTTCTCACCTAAACCAAATACCTCATCCAAAACAATAGACTTTCTTTTATAGTCGAAGTTTCACCTTTTCTCTAACAATGCAATTTTTAAACTGGTTTGAAGACTTAAAATTCTCTAATTACCAAGTGACAGGAGAACAAATACTTGTATTGTGCAATATTAGTGTTGACTTTGAAAATCCTTGTTTATATAATAATAAAAAAAAAAAAGAGAGAGAAATTCTCTTGGATGATTTTACTTAACCCCTTAGCGTTATTAAAGACATCCAAAGCAACGTTGGATGGATGTTGATGAGGATATTTGGAATAGGATTTCTCAAATGAGTAATAGTTGCAGAACTGAGAAGTTTCTAATCCTGAATCAAGATTAAGCATTTATATTTCTTATGTTTGTTTGGATTTAGTTACATGCAAATAAGACCTAGGCTAGCAAAAGCCAAAGCAGAAAAAAGTGCTATTCTGCCTCTTCTGTGTGTGGAAGGTAGCATAATTCAGACATTTACTCTTCCATCAATTTCAGCAAAATTCAAGTTTGTATTTGAATATTATAGGTAGGGAGTGTGTGTGTGTCTTATTGTGAGCGCACAGACACACAGCCGAAAATACAGCATTCTTCAGTCATTTCTTCTGCCCTTGATAAGCTGATGCTCACTCAGCATCCAGAAAACTTCCTATGGCCATGTGTGGTAGGAACTTTCCAAAATCCTCAGTTTCTGAGCTGAAATGGGGAAATTTTTATTAGCAGGCAGTTCTGCATAAATGCTGCATAATGTTCTTAGACATGTTTTCATATTGCTGTCAAATCTGTTCTCAACTATCATAATTTAACATATAGAAAATAATTATATTAGTGACAGACACTGTATTTGTTCTTCACATTTTTCCTTTTGATTGCCTGAGTGATAGTTCTGATTTCTTGAATGTAAAAAGTTAGTGAATATATATACATTCGAAGAAGGCAACATCAGAAATATATTTTATTCTAACAGTACTACACAAAAAATAGTTTTCCAGTACAAATATATTGGGAATATTATTTATACTTCTAATATGCCAAATAATACAAAATATTTCCGAAGGATCTGATTTCTATACAGGCTATAGAAATCTAGTTATCTGCTGATTTATTGTTTAATACTGATCTTATCGCTTCTAACAGGAAAACAAACCAAAAAAAAAATAGTAATCTTGAACAGAAGTAGAATGAGAACATTGAAGAACAAAGTAGAACTGCAAAGTAGATCTGGGAGGCTAACGTGCAGTGCTCTCTTCTTTCATCTTGCGCTGCTTATACATCTTACGTACAGCTTGAGAAGAACTGTAATGTGCATCAGTTAAGGATCGAATTTTAATCAACCCCCTAATTTAGGCTCCTTTACCTGTTCTTAAAGGGTGTAAGATGTTTGTGTTGATTTATCTGTCACTCACAACAGCAATACAAACAAAACATAAAAAAGACAAACAAACAAAAGAACCCCAATGTAATGGAAACAAGCAGATGATGTATATATTTTTCCTTCTTGTCTTTTCATTTTTTACAGGTATGGAGAAACGCTGTTTTGATAGATGCTCTCCACAAATAAAGAGCTATTCATACTAAGTTTGCACTAGTCACAAAGTAGCTGAACACAAGTGACAACAGTAGCCTCCCAGGGCACTCCTCACTGAAGTCTACATGTGAGTCATGTTGAGTTTCGTTTATTTATTTATCCAAACCCTCAAATGCATAATTTATAACCTACACCTGATAAGAGGTGGCGGGGAGAAAAATGAGATTTCTGTAGAGTCACAGATTTTATTTATTTATTGATTGATTTTTTCAGAAGCTTAGCAGTTGTGATGGGGAAGGAGAGAATTTGAAAATTTGATCAGGTTTCGTGATAGTCCGTTTGCTGGAAAGCCTAGATCTCCATGATCCATAGCCTCTGAATAACTGTAAGTAAATAAGTAATATGTAAATATTATATTATTATTATAGATAACTTATATGCAAATAAGTAAATATGTTGTGCATATTTACAGTGAAATGCAAGGGAACTGGAAAGCCTTTGTCAAGGGCTTCCAGGAAAAGCATGCAGGACCGAAGAATCTCATTCACAGCAACACAGCAACAAAAGTGTGGGAAGGTTGTTTGTTCCTTAGTAATGTCACCAAAGGAAGTAGTAATTACTCCTTTCCAGTTTTCCAGTGCTCATCAGGGAAACGCTCATTAAAAATGCCAAAGCTACAGACAATGTAAAAAGCTTCAAATCTTGCCACCATACAATTAATTATTTACTGTTGTTTTATATGCATGCTGTATTTATCAGCTACAGACTTCAGTTACTTATCCTGTCGTTGTNAAAAAAAAAAAGAGAGAGAAATCCTGTAAAAGGTCTTTTATTGAGTTTATAGGTTTTGGTAATAAATAATTTTATTGGACTGATGTAGACCATAATGATCAGTGTAGGCTAGCTTACCAATTTCAATTCCTTGACAAAGGCTCTGATTACACAATTCTTTCTATCCATTGTATCATTAGAATATTGAACTGCAAACTGGCTCACTTTCAAAACCCACCCCTTTCACAACCCTACTGCTCTGGATCTGTACCTTCTTCTTAGATCTGTTCTAGCTCTCTGGCAGGCCCACACATCCGTGGCAGAAATATTTTATCTTTTTGGTGCTGACTATGATAAGAGACCATTATGGAAGTTGACTTTCATGGCTACAAAATGCCTGGCTTCAATCAGCTTATTTAATGATCTGTTTCTTCATTTATTTATTTTCTGGAGATCTGTATCTGTTCTATTGAAATTTGAGGATAAAAAGTTGTTGAAGCTGTTTAGGGAGTAAGAGACAACTGTGACAAATACGAAGAGCAGGTCAAAACTGGTATATGCTCATCACTTAGACTCAGTTATGCTTTGATTTAGAGGGCTTTCTCAAGTTTTGAGATCTACAGCAGTGAAATCTATTTAATAATACATGTGAAAGTCTAAAGTAGAACTGATTATTTGTGTGCTGAGGGAGTCTGAGTTTGGAGAGCTGGAAGGAGCATACAGCTTTCCTACTAACCATTTATTTTAACCATTGAAAATACATGTTCTGAACCATAGCAAAAGTTTTCTTTAGGAAGTGCCTTCATCCAATTTTGAGGAAGGCAAAGAAAAGGTATAGTGAAAACTGTAGTGACTTTTTACATGGGGAAAAAACAAGGCTAAAGCTATTCTCTGACAAGCCGGTAGAATGGTCGATCTGAATGCTGCAGTAGGCTGTCAGTATATTCATCTAAATGTAATTTTTACCTTATGATGATGTAATCAGTGCTAAATAGTTGAGAAAGGAGACAGATCTGTGTGCAGCTGTGATCTGAAATCACAAATTTTCATCTTTCCATTACTTAGTTTCCTTACTTCAAAAGCTTGGCTCACAGTTGGCTCTCTACTTAAGAAATTAGATACTATTCGCTGTAATCAAGATGAAATACTCCAACTCTCAAGCTGACTTCCTAGTATAAATTTGAAAATTGGTCTGAGTTCTGGGCTCGCTAATACTCAAACCAAGTCTAGTACTTAAGCAGCAAGCTACAAGGTGGCTGCTGTTTATGCTGTTTGTACTGTTTGCACCTCAGCTTAGACGTAACATGGTAGCAGTCCTCTCATTTGCATTTCTATTCATCTCTAGAATATGATGAATAGGTTACATCCTGCTCTGGAGTAAGAAATTTTTGAGATGCTACAAATGTAAATAATCATCTTTATTCACTTAAAAAATATATATAATTATAAGGCTACTCTGTGTTGGTGATCCTGCATTTCAGCTCTTGACATCTCAGTGTCCAGATCTCAGAAGTCAACTGGACTATTTCTTTATAAACATTCTTTGGGTAGAAAAAACTGTTCTTTTGATGTATATAGATGACTGATATGGATCATCCTGTGAATCCTAGTAATTTTATCCTTACAAAAACTAAAAACAGGATTTCAGCAAACACATTTTTATAGGTATTTAACTAGCTTTAGAGAGCTAGTACATTAGAAATAAACTACCCTTTTTCATCCTTTGAAGATATTGCGAATATTTCACAACCGTAAAGACTAACAGAGTGCTGATCTTTGTGCCAAAATGTTTGTCTGAGCCAAGCATAGCTCAAATTCATAATGAAAGCTTTCCAAGCTCCACAACATGTTCCTTTTCATATCCATTTGATGTTTTTCTGGCTTGACTTCGTTCTTGCAGATAAGAATTCTGTGCTGTCTTTAAAATTAGCAGTATTGGAAAAATAAATCTGATGCTTACAAAGCTGGTTAAATATATGCTTATGTATACTCTCTTCTAAAATAGAAACCCAGAGGTTTCCCAGTTGAATACGAAAGGGCTGTTGATGCTCCGAAAGTAATGCCTCCTGCTTACCTACATGAGAACTACAGCAGTTACAAAGAGCACAATGACGCTATTTGACAGAGCAAAGTCTCAGCTACAAAACACTTTTTCAACATGGTTTCCACCATTAGCTGTGCATTATCACCACTGATGAAAAACAGCCTGCATGTTGCACTTGTAAAAATCTGCACCTTTTCTTCGTCCACACTTCCATGTCAGATGCCATTTTGTCAGAGTGCCCCTCCACTGCCATCTGTCACATGGCAACAAAATGGAATGGAATATTGGTGGGGAGGTTCAACCTCTACTGCCATACCACCAACATCCGCTTCTGACATTGTGGGCCAACATAATAAAATCAGAGACATTACTTTTGGAGCAGTCTTCATTTTTTTCCCTATTATCTCTGTAGCTAAAAAATTACTGGTACATCTGCTGGCACTCCAGTTAAATATCTGCTGATATTTTTAATTCCAAACACATGACCCAGCCCTTCTTTAAAGGAACAACCTAAGAAAGTTATGTTTTTTTTCCCAGAAGGTAAATTTATTCTTTTAGTATTTGATTCTCCTGTTCACACATGTTAAGCACAAAGCACAGGCGCAATTTGAGCCCTGAAATCCTGGCCTATCTCAAATCAGTGGGAGTTTTGCCATTGAACAATGGGATCAGAATTTCAACCAAAGCAGATTAAAATCATGCCTAGACCCTGTGCAACTTCTCTGTACAAAGCTAAAATTATCTCAGAGGGCAGAATAGTATGAATCCTGATATGTGGTGATTTTCCGTAGATGATACTAGAATTCTAAATTGTTATTATAATTAATTTCTTAAACAACTGCTTTTGCATCTGGAGAAGCCATAGAAAATTCCTCTTAAAAGAGAAGTTGGTTAGAAATGTATGTACATATAAATTGGAGGAAATGTTCTTTCAGTAACTTGTAATGCTTTATAAATACATCAATTTTGCGATACATGTCGCGCACTTTGCATGAGAGCTAACATTGATGGTGATGCTGATATGTAACTACCAACTTTCTTCCAGTTGAACTTTAAAGTGGCTTTAATGTGATCCGTATTTAAGGTAATTTCACCTTATTTTTCTGTTGTAATCTGGGGCACTTTTTGCTTTTATTTTTTTATTTTTATTTTTTTGCAATGGCAGATTGAGAAGAGACCATTAAGTGAACTTATTAATGTTATCCTCTAATGAGTTTGAATGATGCCATGAATGATAGCAAGGATTTTTATCTCTGATCTGCTTTGCATACAGATGTTAAAAGAGCAAAGCACCAGTTTGGTGGCATTGTTGACTGTCGTAATTCTCAAAGAATACAAGGGCCTGTTCTAGATCATTACATTATAATGGAGGTTGGAACTTTGCCGAAGGAATGACATTATTTGAAAGAAAAGTTAATTATTTTATTGAGAATGCTGATGCAGATCTTATACTTCCCAAAATATGATTCTATAGGCAGATGAAGTCTTGTCATTTCACTCTTACTAACCTGAGTAAGCTCTGGCTAGATCATGAATCTTAGCATTTAAGAATCTCCATCATATTTCCTGAGTTTTGGGCTTCATTCACAAGGGGCTCACATTAGTTGCTTTTTACTTCAAAAATTATGATGGAAATGTTGAATTTTCTGACCTTTCTTCCTACTTTTAGTATGATAGAAATTCACTTAATATCATACTGAACTTTACATGGGAAGTTATTGACTTCATCCTACATTAGACAGCTGTGCATTGTTCTAACAGATCATGTGAGAGGGGAATTGCTTTAACGAAGTACTCAGGTTCAGCATGAATAAACAGGACACTTATCTAGCTGGATATACCTAGACTGCAAATATTGCTTAAAACTAGCTTTTCTAGAACTCAAAATGTTTCAGTGATTCTTCCAAAATTCTATCATTTCTGCTGGAAGACTGTTGCATGCAAAATTCCTAGGAACTACTTTCATATTGCAGCAGCAGCGTATAACCTGCTTTCTAGGCGCAGATCTATCTGTAAAACTTACTTTAAGATGTCTGTAAATCTCAATGATCCTTATCTATATAAATGACTCTGGAGTAAAAAAAGAGGTTTTGATTTGCATCTCCCCTACACCTGCAACAGCATATTGTCTGTCATGCCTTACTGTGTCATGTTCGATTTTTTCCTGTTACCTGTTAAGCATCGTCATCAGTGTTGCCTGATTTCTTGTTTCCATTGTGGTATTATAGTACAAGCAGGCAGTTAATCTGGAAAAATGAAGCACACACAGCCTCAGTCAATACTTTTCCCTCTGACTGATGTCAACTTGGTCTCACTACAAGTCTCACTCACTCCTTTCTTCCTCCACAACTTCTTGACAGTAGAATTTTGTTAATATGAAGTCCTGTTCCTCTTTTTAGTCATATCCTTCTCATCTTTTAAGATTCAGCTCTTAGAAGCTTTTTGTTTTTTGGTTAAAAATGGTCAATCTGTTGCTATAGACTCCTAAGATCATAGGGTTCTTGCTGCTTTTTTACAAAGCAACAGATATAGGAGTAGATGAGAACAGGTAGAACCAAATCAACAGCTTACCATGTATTGCATTTCTAATTGATTATTTAAAAACAAAGTTACTGAAGTGAATGTTTTACATTTAGAGATAGCACTAGACCTCAAAAGTCAACAGAGAAAGGATTTCCACTTTCTGTATTAACAAGTGATTATTTTTCTCTGACATTTGCAAAGAAGCGAAGTTTTAGTAAAAATCCTCTTAACTGAGAAGAATGAGAAGTATTGCAGATCTGAATCTTATTACTGCAGCTCAAAATCACATCCTATTTAATGTAGTAGTGGAGTAGTTTTTAACTACTGAAGAATTTGTGGAGTTTTTATATTCCATTCAATCTCAACTCAGTAAAACTGAAAAATGTATGAAAAATTCAAGAAAAAAAAAATTGAGGAAGAGTTCCTGTATGCCACATAGTGTAAAAATCCCTGCATTTTATGTAGTTAGGTGCCTTGATGCCTATTAACTTTAGACATTGATTATTACTTGGAAGCACTTTTGAATAGTTAAAAATAAAGAAAGAAAGAAAAAAGATTGATAATGACCCTCATAGCGTAGAAATTTAATCTGGAAAGCTCAGCTCTTGATTGTTTATTTTCTGAGATGTTAAAGCTTTCTGTAATTATCTTCTTGATTTCTGAAATAGCTCAGTGCAAGTATTTCCTGTTATTGATTTCTATTCTTGACTTGAAGGATGACTCAAAATAATTTGAAGAGCTTTTGATTAATTGCAGTCTATTTGTACTATCCGTTATGTATAAATAGACTGTCTTGCTCCTTTGTAGCTTTTCTTCAGATGTGAAAAATGCCAATGAAATGAAATTGAATTAAATTTCATTATTAAATAATGTTTAATCTAATCATAAAAAAAAAAAAAAATCCTTGCAGAATGATTGACCTGCAGTAGTTGATTTGGTTGCCTGTTACTCATATATCCTATAACTATTTTAAAACAATCTGTAGGAGGGATTTGGGAATCAACAATATGGTTAGAACATAAAGTTTTGAAAGACTTGACATTGAATCCTAAAACTAAGGTTTTCAGGTACAGTAATTCAGCATAACACTAAAGACAGTAACTAATTTTCTGCTCCTGCTATAGATTTAACCCATATATTTGAGACTATTATATCTTTTGGATGCAAGTGTGCTTTCCTACTGTAATCAGTAATTTGATAAAGCACACTTGAGCAGAATTAGTCGTTGAAATATTCAGGTTAGGAATAGAGGTTTTATGGTTATTTAATCTGCTTTAATACAAATGAAAAAATATCGTGCACCTGACAGCATGGGTGTGGGCTGGTAGGATGTGCTGCAACAAGAGGTATGCCTGTCATGGAGAAAAAAAAGTCCAGGGTGCCTCTAAAACTTGTCCCAGAGTAATTGCTATGACTTTGACTTCTGTTAAAGTTATCATGTTGTGAGTTTTAGAAAGATTGCTGCAGAATCTACAGAAGGAATTTATTTTTCCTTTTACTTACAAAGACTGTGCAGCTCAGTTATGCAAACTGGTTATTTATCATCATAAGATCTGAAACAGTGTTGGCAAGATATGAAACTTAGTCGACACCTGTAAGGTGATGCATGTGCTTCAAAAATGATGTTTTATGCTCATGGTCTGTTGTCCTTGTTCTGCAGATGTCTACTTAGACTGGGCACTATGCTCCACACAGAGACTTATGTACATTTTCAGAGTCATGAATGTAATATTTTGATGGATTAACGAATATGTAAATAATGCTAAAGGTGTTTAATGTATGGCTTTTTTCTTTTTTTTTTGGCTCTCATATCTAAGGCTGTAAGGCTGCAGCAGATTCAATTTATCTTGTTCTGTTGTGTATGAATTGAATATTAGCAATCATCTAAATAATCTGTTTCACTATAACTGATTTTTTAGATGGTTTTTTTTTGCATAATACAACTTCTGACAGCAACTTCTATGTGCAATTTGCAATTTCTTTTATAGAGCGCTGAATCAAATAATAGCAAAGTAATGAATGTATTTTAAAAGTAAGTATTTTAAAATAGCAATTTTATCTTCTGCATCCATTGGTATTCTTTTTCTGTATAATATGATTTAAACCCTGCAGAGGGTTTGCTTTATAGAAATCTTAGTAAAGCAGTATGGAATCCAGCATGGAATTCAGTACAGTAGAATGAAAGCAGTAAGGACTTTAGCGCAGGTTATGTCAGCATTCCAAACACACTAGGTTTTTTCAACTTCATGAAGTTAGGATACAAACTGTAATGTGCAAACTGTAATGTCCACTTTAACTGGAACCACTAAGATAAAAATGAAAGCCTGAGAGACTCTAATTATAGAAGTTTGCAAGCTGTGAGATCAGAAATAAGCAACTGTGGTTCCCCACTATGCATGGAATGGCTTAAAAAACACACTCTAGGAATACTTCTGTGTTCTGGTGAATTTCCATTTGTTTTGCTTTGCTTTCTTTTTTAAAGCATGTTTGAATCTGAAGAGTTTGCTTTTCTTACAGAAGCACTGTACCAAAGCACTCAGAAACACTCTATCTGGAGTGTTTGCTCTCTTATTTTACATGAAGTTGCAACATTTACCTGGGCTTCTGGTCAGTTCTGAAGAATATGGCACCCTTAGTCTCTTGTCATATTGTAGGCATTGATGGTATCAATCTCCAAGGCAGAGGTGAGATTAGACAGCTTCTTGGTGAGGGAAGCTGAAATGAACTGGTCATCTCATCTCTGAGATGACACATTACTGAGGTTTATGTAGGCCTTTCTGTGGACCATAACCAGCATGATCCAAAGTGCCAGAACTAGTCCTGGCTCTTCCAGGTGAGTGTAATCTGCTGGATGCCATCCATTCAGTTTATTCAAACAGCTGTGAAGTATCTGCACACTACCTGATGGTCATTTTATTCCTCTCAATAGCTGCAGACTGAATACTGTCATCTTCATTTTGCACATGATTTTATAAAGCTCTGCCAAGGAGTTATCCCAAAATACTTTCCCTCTTCATCTCAATCAGTACGTTAAAGTATGGTTTAGGTACATGGCAAACAGAGAGAAGTCACATGTGGAACTTCATTTTACAATATGTTTTTTCAAAAACGTGGACAGAGGGGAGATCTTCCTGAATGCCATCACAGGGTGAAGTCTACCTGAAAGCAGCGCTAGATCAGTGACACCTTGGCTTGTATCTGTCTAGCTCTTAGGGGAGCTGGGAGAACTAACAAAACTGATAAGTGTTACTGAGGAGTCCTACCTGAAAGCTCTGGCCTGCATCTGTAGTGTTGCAATGTTTTAGATACATGTGGGAAAGAGGCAAAGAAGCACAAGTGAACTTGTAACAACTCTGCATACTTTGTACCACATTTAGGGCAGGAAGTCAAAACCTGGTAGCAACGCACTGATTGATGCCCGGTCATCAGCAGGAAAATCAAAGAGATTGGTCTGTGACAATATGGCTAGTAAAGCTGTGGGCATGTGCCAGACACCTAAGCCAGAACACCCAAACCTGGACACCTGGCAGTGCAGGTGTGTGAGCCAGCAACAGGAGCACAGGGCATGGGGCTGGGCAGCCAGGCAGCTCCTGAGCATGCAGGGTGGTCAGCAGTGCCCAGTTCCTGGTAGCCTGGGTCAATGGTATGCTGAAAGGAAGGGACAGGGGGCTTCGTTGGTGCAACAATGCGTGTGAGAAATCTTAGACAAGAAATTACTCTTTGCTTCACACCTGCTTTGCTTAATAAATAATGACAATAATAATTAAGAAATATCATCAGTACAATACTGATTTTTACAGTAATGTAGATATTCACCCAAACTTATTATGGCATACGCATATCTTTTTGCAAATAACAGAGCTTATGGAAAGTTTTATGAAGACCTTTGAGAGAAGAGGATGTTAATTGAAATGACTATGAAATGGATTTAGAAATGAATCAATATTTGCTATGGCTTTTTGACACACTTTTTCTTGAACCTATTATGAGGACTTTGGTTGCTTCTAGTAACTATAAAAGGCCCAGTCTAAGCTATGTCAGAGTCACTTGGGAGACTCCCTTTTACTTCAGAGACTCAAACTTCTGGAAAAAAAAAAAAAAAATACTATTTGCTACTTGGTCTTCAGTTTTGTAGTCATTAACCAAGAGTGAATCCCTCTCAAAGCTATTTATGAAAGATAACAAAACAAATTAATTTGTCATCAGGATGCTTCAACCTGTGTTCTCAAATGTGTTTAGTCTCAATAAATTGCATCATTATTTATCACTAATTTTAATTCTTAAGCTAAAATGTTTACCAGAAGGAGTTTGTACTGTTTCTCTCTCCAACAACAATATATTAAGCACAGAGTAAACACTGAAAATAAATCAAAAGCAAATTGAGACAATCACTGACTTACTGAATTTGTAATTTCTTCATATAGCTTCTTATGCAAGGCAGAGAGTCTCAGTTATTTGCAGCTAATTGTATGTCCCTGAGCACTTCAACCTGTTATAAAACTCAGACTGGAGATACATAACATGGAACACTCACACCTGTTAGAACCTGGTAGAATTCACATGGGTTGTAATAAAATAAATACTCTTAAAAGAGGAGACCTGTGATCTCATTTAACCAGACTGGGGGGGGGGGAGGGCAGGGACTGATTTTGTGATGACAGTGGATTCTGAAAGGGCTGTGGAGGTGGTAGGGACAAGTCCTTTTCTGTTCCTTCTCTTGTCCTCTGTCCAAGGCCTTCTCTGTCCCAATTTAAATCCATCCTTATCTGTGCCTGCACCTTAACACTACTGTCTTCTTTGCCTTGTTTCAATTTTGTGCACACTACATTCTTTTCACTGTACATTTGACTAGGTAGAACTGTAGCTGGCAAGGAATATATAGGCTGTTTTTTCAATCTTTTGCTACTGTGTGATTATGTATATCAGATACTAAACTTAAGGCATAATGAGGGGAGCTGCACTGCTGAGAAAAATTTTTAGATATGCAACAGCAACTATACAGCTTTTCTACACTAATAAGTGGTATGGTACAAGGAAAAAAAAGGGCTTGTGGTACCTGATTTCAGCAGATAAATACTGATTTCATCTAAATCACTGATGTAGATTGATTGGGCAAAATACAGATTTGTTTATAGAGAAATGCATCTAACAGTATGATCATTCGTTAGAACAAGTTCGAATATTAAAGTTCTGCAATTGCAGAGTTCAAAACGTAAAACCCTCACTTTCCTATGTATTGAAACAAAACCTTTCTAGTTTGGTGAAGTGGAAGGAATAAATGGGTTAACGTTCTGAGAACTGTGAATGTGGGAGTCAGAGTAGGGTGCCTTACCCATCTGCAGTAGATTTCCTGTTTGTAAAAATGGGATTCATACAATACAGCAGTAGAGTAATCAGTGCTTTGGAATTATGCTTATTAAATACCAACTGCAAGGTAAAATGCAGGGTGCTGAAATGCCAAGGACTGCAGAGCTAATACTAACTGTTGCATTTCTGTACTCAACTGCCTGGGGGATTTCTGCTGCTTCAAATCAGGATGTATTTAGGAAAAAAGGAGGTAAAGTCTGGAATTTGTTGGGGCTGCAGAACTATTTCTAAAGGTGTGTATCACCTTATTTTAATTGACAGGTTAGACTGCAGGAGCCATAATGTGATTTGATATTCATGTTCTGTTGACATAGTAATCTTTAGAGAAAGGCAATGACAGTGAATAAATGTAAATAAATGTTAAATAATGTTTTCTAGTAGTAAACATAATATGTACTTAACTTTCTTAAGTTTTCATTAGTCAGTTAATAGAGTGTTTTTTTAGTGCCCAGTATTTTTCCCAAGGAAAAATAAACAGATTTACCTTGCAGATTAGTGTTTAAACATCTATGGGTATGCAAACCTGTGTTAACGAAAATGAATACTTAGCTGTAGCTGTCTTAAATGTTATGGAAAAGTAAAGGTAGATTAAATGATAGAAAATAATATAAATGTATGATTTGCAAATTTTATAGCCACAAATCTCATTTTGCATTATTTTAAAGCAATCTTCAGTCTACTTGCATTCTTTCTCTATTCTCTCACAATGTATACACTAAGCATTTCAAGAGAGAGGAGTAAAACAAACCAAAAAAGATAAGCGAACTACTAGAAAATTGAAATTGTTTCAAGCCTAGAGAAAATGGAAATGTTGAAACCATAATTCTGTTCTGTGTGCACCATTTTTTATTGGAGAGCTGGACCAAGAGACAGTAAAGAACTCTTTTAAACCATCATAGACATTGTATAATTTAAAGCACAATTTCAGCTTGAGCTTTCTCTGCCTATGCAAATCTAGTAAAGTTTTTGATGAGTTGTAGATATTTGTCCCTTTGGAACCACTTTTCTCTAAAGTCATGAAAATCATTATAGTAAATTAAAGCAGTATATAGTGGAGATGATAATGGATGTTTATTTTTAAGTAGAACTTGAGTAAGATGGAAGAATTATACACTGAATATAAGACAAGGAGTTAATTCTTCTGTTACTGTAGTTCAGTTATCAAGTAAAGTACTTTTTGGTCATAAATCCCCTCTTTTAATCCTCACTTAGAAATTGAGAAGAATTTGTGCACCATTTGGTATTGCAAGTTGTTAAGAGAGTTTGTTGCCCAGGAAATCAGATGTACATTACTGTTGATTTCTGAGAATGAATATATTAGGTAGAGACAAATGAGGTTTGCTCAGCTGAAATTTACAGGGAAGTAAATTTTGGTAAAAGTGCTAGAAGGATAAGTGATTTAATCCCTATAGAAGGTAAAGCAGAATACAGTCTAGGGACTTTATGTTTTGATGAAACTAGGCCTTTTCAAAAAAAAACACAGTCACTGTTCATCCATTTCAAAACAAACAACTTCATTTTAAAGTATTTGTTAAAAAGTTAGACTCTGTGTTTGTGTACACCTTGGCAGATAGTATGCATACAAATGTAACAAAACATAGGCTTTGTTAAAAGAATATGAAATTCCACAGAGAGTAGTTACTGTTTTGTCTTTATAATACAGAAATAAAGACTTTTCACTGACTTTGTGCAGGCACTTGTATTACCTCCAGTGCATTGAAATCTCAAACAATCACCTATAAAACAAAATCCATTTTAATACTGCACTGCAGCTTCCTTAGCTGTGGATGCCCTATCCCTGGAAGTGTTCAAGGCCAGGTTGGATGGAGCCCTGGGCAGCCTGATATGGTGGGTGGCAACCCTTCCCATGGCAAGGTGTTGGACCTAGATGATCTTTAAGGTTTGTTCCAACCCAAGTCATTCTCGGACTCCTCTGATAACGCATAGGTACTTTCTCATGGCGATGAGAAAGCAGGACAGCAAAATGTGTGAATAGTCTAGCCGCAGGGAAGACAAAAGCATGTTAATACACTTATGTACATTTTTTGGCCTATAAGCATAATCTTTATCTTTAAAATATCTAAATAATGCACCAAATTAGAGGGTATATTACATATTCTCCAGTGATAAATGTGAGCCTGCATGCCATGCTTGTAAAAATCTGCGCTGGCTGAGGTGCCCCACTGTCATCACTCCTGAAACACACCACCCACCACCTCACTGTGCTCACATCCACTCTTTGGTCTCCATAAACATTCAGTAAGTGTCAAAGAATGTCAATGGTCGCGATTGTTTCTGCATGGAGGAATTCAATGACGCACCTTTGTTTCATCTTAGCTTTTTTTTTCTTTCTTCAGATAAATCTAGAATGCATGTAGAATGCACGTTGTTGGTAGTACAACTGTTGTACAATTTAATTAGTAATACCAAACTGACAGCAGGAGGCGTCCTTTTTAAAGTTGTTGACAACATTTTTTAGTCATTTTTATATGACTTCCTATTCAGAGAGCCATAAAAGTACTATGAACTTTAATGGATGCCTCATTGAGGCTTTAATTAAAAATTATTTTTCTGTTGTTAGGCACTGGCCTGTACGTGTGCAAATATATAATGTATTTTGATTTATTACTTAAGCATATTTTGAAGTTTTTTGTCACATCTCATGACGTAATAGAGCAAAGGTGAGTGAGTATAATGGGATTTCAGTGTTGTGCAGAATCTAGCTGTACAAATCAGCAGCTGGTACAGTGCTGTGATTTGACCCAGCAGATAGCTAGGTCCCACACAGTTGTTTGCTCACTCTCTAACTTCTGTTAGAAACTAAGACATACAGAAAGACACAGATGATTCCTTGGATCCATTTAATATTCATAAAATCTTTATCTATGTCTTTTAATTAGGTAGTATCAGACTTTTCAATATTTTGGTAGATTATTTAATTGTATTTCATTTCTAGAAATCAGAATATTGAACAGATCTTTATACATTTATAAACACACACACATGAAGGAGACTTTTTTTTTTTTAAACAAATCAAGAAAGAAGCATCTTTAAACAAGTCGCAATATATTAACAGACCAGTACTATATTGAGTAATGATGTATGCTGTCTGTAGTTCAATATTCTTATGTTTTTAGATCAGACCTTTTAGGGAGGGGCTGTCTTTGTTCTAAAGAAAATAAATTGATTTACAGTATGAAACAAATGTCATCTGACAGCATGTGAAGATGTGAAATGGAGCAGAAACAAATATATACAACGAAGAATGACTTTGTTTTCATAGAAAGAATTTACAAGCTGTGCCAAAACAAATATCCATAGTCTCTAATAGCAACCTGATAAGAAGTCATATAGCTGTGTGTTGCAAAACCAAAAATTCAGGTTCAGGAAATTTTGTTTACTGTGGTAAATAAATGAAGAGTTCTGTTCTTGTTACCACGTCTGCTTGACTGCCTTGAGAAATAGTGCAGACACAATTATTTCTTACTACCTGTGAGGAAACCCTTTCAAGGGCGTTGCTTTAAATGCAAGTTTAGCATTGCAATCTAGGGAAATGTGTCGTTGTGTCATTGTGTGATCAGTATAATTATAGTTTTATTTGCTTTTCAGTTTATTAGTTTAATAGTTTTATTACTCCCTGGCTGCCTATTTTATGCTATTGGAAGTGATTTCAATAAGTAATTATACTATCAGAATAGAACATCTTTTTCACAGACAGCCTTCCAGCTGAAATGTAACAGGGAATTATTTAATGTTTTACAGTAACTTTTACTATCTGTGAACTGTGGTGATACTTTTCCATTCTGAAAAGATGTGTACTCAGTACTTTGAAGGATTCCTGTCCCAAGGATACAGATGGAGGGATACTGTCTCTTACAGTCCTGTTATTTTCCTAGCACGTCATACATATCAGACACAAATACTTAAAATAATCTTGTACTTCTTAGTCTTTGTTCTCTTCATTGCAAATCTGTAATGAAAAAAATTTGTTTGTGCTCTGACAAAATGTAGCTGCTCATGTAAAGAATGATAGAAATCACAGTGGATTGTCTCCCTGTTAAATACAGTCAATGTAAGTTTCTTTGTTCTGTTATAAAAGATCTTTAATCTGTAGAATTGCTTCTAGATGGCTACAGTTTCACGTTATCTTTAAAACAAAAGCAGTCACTTTCTAACACTTACAATTGCACTACCTTGATGACCAGTAGGTGACTAACAGTTAATTGTTTATAATTCTGGCAGTTTTCAGCATGTGCTCATCTTCTAAAAGCCTTTACTGTTGTCTCACACTTAAACTGCACATCATAACAGGAGACACTTGGTAGCAAACTCCAATTCACACAGCAAGTTTTTATGACAAGTTGATAACGAGCCTGCCAGGCTGGGACTGGGCTCTCGTACAGTTAACATAAGTCATCGTTAACAAGAAGCCTGTGGCCTCCTACTAGCAATGTAATGTTTTTCCTGGGCCACTAGCTAGAGAGTGTAAGCTGTACTTATGTTCAGGTTCAAAACAAGCTAAAAAACGCCTGATTGTTGTGCTTCTAATGTTAGAGGTGCAAGAGGTTCCAGCAGAAGGATATGTTGGTGTTCTGAACATAAATTGTCAGAGCAGCATTGTGGCAGAAAGAGGTAGTCTCCGCCTTGAATGTAAAAACATGAGTGCAACAGAGTATACAGGTAACATTATTTCTATAGATGATACCGGTTAGGCTGTTAATGGAGCAATATATCTAGTTCTAGTGCACTTTAGGAAAGCTAGAGAAAAAAAATCAGAAAGTCCAAGAAAGTACCTTCCGGAATTGTTTTACTTGAAGTTAGAGTGCCTTAGGTGAGGCACACCTTTTGGACAGACTCTGTAATTTCTATTTTCAGGAGTAAGAAATAAGAAAAATAGTAAGTCTAAAAGAAAATGACACATCTGTCAGTGCTTGAATAAAAGTAATGGTGATCAACTGTTGAAACGCTTCCCTAAAGGAGCGATCTTCTCTTTCAGTTAAAATTTAAACCATAACTCTCTGAAGAATTATTTCCCTTTAGGAACAAAATGATGGGCCGAATACAAATAAATGAGTTAAATGTAATAGGTTTTCATATACGCTGTGTTAGCCTCTCAGGTACAGTAATTACCTTCTGACCAGTACCGTTAAATTAAAACCTAAGTACTTAATACACTGGATGTAAATTGTTAAAGGAGAGGTGTCTAATAAGAGTAAAATATTCTGGAGAAGTTAAATGCTCCAAATGCTTCATATCTGGTGGAGAGAATTTTTTTGCTAAAAGAGGAAGTTAAATACACAACCAGATAAAGAACGGGACAAATGTAATACAAAATCTATCTGAAATACCATAAAGATATTACTAGATGATATCAGTAGTGACCTTACGTAGCCTTAAGACTATTGGGGTAGATTGAAAAGCTGCATCCATTGGTAAAACAGAGGCAAGGTAAATGGTAATTGCAGATAATGGGCTAAAGCCAAAGTAAAACACAGTCTGGATTTTGAATAAAATGTTTGAAACCCATGGAGAAAAGCAGTAATTGAAACAAAACCCATTTCCAACTTACACATTTGAATAGTGGAATAAAATTATGCTAATCTAACATATCTGCCTTATTGTGCTTTTCTGTTCATTATGCTGCATGCATAAGTATGAGATGGTTATTATCCCTTTGATAATAGTCCTTACTTATCTGCTTCAAATTGGTATGCTCTTTCTGTGGGCTGCAAGTACTGTCTTTTGAAGGATCTTGTTTACCAAATGAGCTTTCTCTGCTTGTTATATTGTATTTTAATTTACTTTTGTTTACATCATGTAAAATGGATTTCAAATGATATTTACTAAGTTGTATTATAGCCTATTTGATGCCTACGTATTAGTGGGTACCTCCCACATGATCTCGGGAGGATTCTATATCCGATTCCTAAGAATTATACTGCGGGACAAAAAAAATTGGTCGTGACTGGCATCCTCTCTCTGGGTGCTTCAGAGGAAGATTCAAGATGTCTTTGTAGTACGCCTAATTATGGCCCTGGGAGGCATTTCTTTAGGAAATCTAGCTGGTGATCATTTCATAAAAATATTAGAGCTTCTGTGATTTGTGCATCACTTATCATTGTGTCTAGTGTTATTATTTTGTGGTAAGATTTTTTTTTTTTCTGCTAAATATTGCTATTACTATTTTGGAGTACTGCCTGAGTGTTTCACACTTTGCTAACATGCATTAAATACTGGTCACATAGTGAGATGTGACCTTGCATTTGCAGTGAGGTCCAGTAGCACCCCAGAGCATTTACTGTGAAATGTTTTTATGCCCTGAATTTCGAAATCAGTTCATCAGTTTAATGCTAAGGTCTTGTTAAAATTTTGGCCTTAAAGTTTATGAACGTGTTTCAGTGTAACAGAACTTAAAATAAGGTGCACAGTTCTCTAAACCTTAAATGATCATCTTAAATGTTTTTCTCTCTTGCGTTTAGTTTTTGTCTCCTGAAATGTTTTCTTCCTAGTAGTACAGTTTCAGTATGGAAACCAGAGAACGCCTTTCTTTGCCTCCCATGTTAAACTGTTCCTAAAACAATTGGTCAGAGTCATTACTTGCTAGACAGGAATTTGAGCAACATTGGGCAAAAACTAGTTGGGCACTATGATGTCTTCCCAAAGCTTATTGCAAAAACTAGACTACTGCAAAAAAGGTTGGGGGTGTGGGTTTTTTTTCACTTTTTTGAAGAAAGGTCAGATAAACTGTATTTATGTTCGATTCTGTAGGTATGATTTATTTACACACTGAGAAATAGCAGCATATGAATTTCTTTTGACTGCAGGTATAAGATGGGATCTGAAATTCTGAATGAAACCTGCCAGAAATTAAGTGTCTCTGTGCATTTCTGGACTTGAAATGTTGAGCCCTGGAGGGATATTAGAATTTTTATGACTTAAATTCAATATGTATATATAGTACACACCACTAGCATAGAAAAAAGTTTACTGGGACAAGGTGGCAGAGGTTTACTTTCTGTTTAAGACAAAACTAGAAGTTTATTTTAATTGCTTTAGAATCTATTTTTGTAGATGATTCATAAGTGAATCACTGAAACATAAGACCTTGAATTCAATACATAATATATTAAGATGTTCCAGTAGTTTGGTAAGGAAAATAATCCTGTGCATTTCTGAAGTGCAGTCTCCTTTTATTATGGTAATGGAGAATTGCAGAGAAACCCTGTGTAAACTTTGGCATGTCCCATGCCTCAATACTTGGGAACTTCTATGGTGTGTGGTTGCAAAAATAGGGCAAAGTAAGTAAGCACATATGGAACAAGGATTGAGGGGAACAAACTTGCTGATGAGATCTAGGTATCAGCCAAATCAGCCTTCAATGAATACTGAAGACAGGTTATCCTGTCAGACTGGATTTTGTAGAAGGCTATGTTGAGACCAAATGTTTATAAATTATGTGTTTGATAAGTAGTGGGTGCTAAGCTGGGAGAGGGGTGTCTCAAAATGTAAAGAGGAACAGAACTTTGGACTCCTGACTAAGTTTTCTTAGGGATGCAAAGTAGTTAATTCTTAAGTTTTGTGGCTCACTTTTAGATACAGGAGTACTAAAATCCTCTTAAAATGCACTTTAGGACATCTAAGATCCACTTTTTGGGTCTCATCCAAGGTACTTTGCTGAAGCATAATAATAATAATTTTCAGAGGCACTAATACGTTCCCACAGATGCCATACGATCATTTTAATTCTTTAAATATCCAATCTAATTCTACCCTGAAAGTGTAGCTGGAAATTTGACAACAATTCTTTTAGCTACAGTTTATTAAATGAATTCTACAGCTGCAAAGTTTTAGTAATTTTTATTTTGGAACTATATCAAAAGGTTTGCATTGTTTAAATGTGCATAGAATACTTACTTAAATTTAATCAGTGATGCATATCCCAGATTTAATCATGGCTGGCTTTCTGCTGTGCACAAACCCCTTTCTCAGTAGGGCATGAACACTGAATCAAGTACATTTAAGGCCTGATCTGGGAAAGGACAGATTAATTTCAAAATGGCATGAGAATCCTCTCATTTAAACTGATAAGAGCTGCAAGTATGGAGCACTTATCGGTGTTGACCTCGAACACTCTGAAAAAACAGTGGACCTAGATTCTTTCTAAGGATGCCTATGATTGGTTTTAGAACATCACAACCTTCATGTCCACCTCCACTATAAATTGTTATCTGTTAAGCCTTTTGAGAACTCTTAGTGCATTATGGTAACTACACAACCACCAACTTTCATTTTCTAAAACTTTTTAAAATTACTTTTTAGTATTTCACTTATTTTATTTACCTTGTTAAACTTCAGAGTTATTGGACAGGTGAAAAAAAACAGTTAAATTTAATATGTTTTGATAGAAAATCTTTGAATAGCAAGAATATGATCAGAATGCAATCATGAAAAAAGAAGTGATTTCCAGACAAGCATTGTCTCAGCCTTATGTTGGACATGATTTTAGAGAAGTAGTCGACATGTTTTCCAAACCTACTTTGAAGTACTTGAACTTTGATATATAAATAACTGAGAAAGGTGGTTCTGAAATAAGATAGGTCAATCCATCTGCATTTAGCAGTCTTTATTTTAGGATAAGTTACTGTAAATTATTTTTGCTGATGAACTAGACATAAAACATCGTAGTTCATATCAGAGCCTTTTGATATCGTTCATATCAGTTCTAATGGCAAAAATCCTCTCAACAGCTTTTCTGATATATTCAGAAGAAAAACAAAGATTGATTTCTTTTTTTATCATACTTAAAAGAAGTCAAGCATTTTTGTAGATTAGAGGTTTTGACTTGACAATAGGAACAATTAGTGTCAATCATGTATTTAGACCACCTGCCAAAACCCAAGTGTTTGGAATTGGAGAATCATGTGACGAATATAGAGTAACATAAGTGTTTCCAAGCATAAAGCAGGAGTATGTTTGCTAATTTCCAGGGACTTGTGTTTCACAACTTCCTAGGGTTTCCTTTATAAAAGAGGGAAAACTTGAAGATCTGATGTATTCTGCGAAGTTCTCTTTGCCTGAAGATGTGTATTTTCAAAATGTTCTTGTGAGTATGACAGTAGTGTGCATGGTATATTCAGAAAGCTTTTAGTTGTTTTCTTTGGAATCATAGAATCATAGAAACACAAGGTTGGAAAGGACCTACAAGATCATCTAGTCCAACCGTCCTCCTATCACCATTACTACCCACTAAGCTACTAAATCATATCTCATAGCACCTCATCCAGACGCTTCTTGAACACCGCCAGGGACAGTGACTCCACCACCTCCCTTGGCAGGCCATTCCAGTGCCTGACTACTCTTTGAGAGAAAAAGTTTTTCCTTATATCTAATCTAAATTTCCCCTGGTGCGACTTGTGGCCATTCCCTCTCATCCTGTCATTAGTTATCTGGGAGAAGAGGCCGACCCCCTCCTCATCACAACCTCCCTTCAGGAAGTTGTAGGGTGAGATGAGGTCTCCCCTGAGCCTCCTCTTTTCCAGAAGAAGAGCATAAAGAGGAAATAAAATTTACCTTTACAACTCCTTTCTGTGTTCTTGCAGTAGCAAATAAGTTTCTTGATATCCTGGTGATAAAGGGAATAAAATACTCGAAGTAATTCACTAAAGCTTTCTGGTGGTATAATTCTTGAGCTTATTTTAGATATCTTTTAATCAAATTTTGATTCAAAATATAATCCATCTTCTTTGCTTATATTAAGGGTAACTTTCTGTTGAGCTGCATTTAGTTCCACTTTCTAGGAAATTACCATCATCAGCAAGCATTTTTATTTTACCTCAGTAGTTCTGGGCTCAGTCTGATGGTGGTGCCATTTTCTGTATTCTCTACTGAATGCTTAACACTAAACTAGAAAAGACAAGTGAAAATATAACAAATATGAAGTACTTCATATGCAGTAAACCCTGATTGCTATCAAAGATCTATTTAACAGGTAATTTCCCACTGATAAGCAACAGAGGAGCAGAAGAGCTTTGGTGTAAAAGTAGTAGAATCATGCAGTAATTTAGGTTGGAAGGTATCTCTAGAGGTCAGCTAGTGACTTCAGCCAAAGCCAGGTTGAAGCCAAACCCCAACTCAAGGCAGGGCTTTTGCCCTTGAGTGTGATGATTGGCTTTTTGCGGCCATCTGGAATCTCCCCTGTTTACCACGACCTTTGAGAGATGACAGCAAGTGATCTCAGTGCTGTTTGATATTGAATGCCCCACTATCAGGCAAAATATGAACCAACGGAATGCACAATGGAGTCTGGTTTTGTTTATTCGCGTAAAACACATCATCAGTAGTGCACTCTAGTGAATATGGCAGAGAGCTTCAACAATGATTTTCCAGTTCAGCAACTACTGCTTTAGAGAAAAGAAATACAGCATAAACAAGGGATTAAATTAGAAGACTACTTTTAATTTTAAATTTAAGCTAAAAAAGATATTAACATGCAGTAATAAATATAAATTAAGTCTATAAAAAGCCACTGTTCATCCCTACAGCCTCTTGATAACCTTTCCCCAAAGGAACAGTATGAACTGCAGTATTCCAGAGAGAAGAATCTAACTCTATCCTCCCTGTGTGCAGACTTGAAGAATAGGACTGTATACACATAATCTTTGGATGAAACGTTAAAGCTAATTGATATTTAAATTCTTCTTTACTTCTCTGTAGTTAAATTAATCAGAAAGTAGTAAACTAAATAGCACTCATGCAGTTAACACCATTAATATCCAGCCAGTCTAGAATAAGGAGCTAACACCGCACTGAGATGACAGGGATATTATCTACCTTGCCACGTGACTGTTTCAAGCTGTTTGCAGCCTTAGGCAGACATCCCATACATGCCACATTTAAAAGGTTAGCTCTGTATCTGCAACAATGTTTAGAGCCTTAGGCTCAAATTTGACGATGTTTTGCTTGGTATCTGTTATCACAAGGATATAGAATAACTATAAACCTGTCTAACCAACCTGTTAATCCCACTTTATAGTTGTTCTGCAGGTCCTGGATGATGTGAAGTAGTAGGAGCAAGTGAACAAATCTGGCCCTCAGTTTTGTTTGTAAATAGAAGTTTAAATTTTGAAGCAAAATTATGTAGAAATGAAAAATAAATAAATAAATTGGCAATTATATTGCAATTTATATGCTTATGCAGTCAAATTATACACAAGACCTTGCTTGCTCTTTCCTTTGAAAATATTCAGCAGGTGCACAATCTAATCTCCTTTCATACGCAGATGCACAGATCCATTTCAGTGACATAAGCCCTTGGAAAATGTAACCCATCTTGTACAACTTGTAATCTCTCATAATTTAAATGATCAAATATTAATAACAAGGATGGACAGAGGGAGTTTTTTTGTATACATTTGCAGAACTAAAATAGCGAGTTCATTTTTCAAAATTAAATTCATAGAGAAGAGGAGAAAAAAGCATTTATGCTAACTTAAAAACATACTCCAGTGAGGTTCGTTCTAAAGAATAATGTGCCAATCTTTTGCAGTAATGTGCCTGATAAACAACTGCTTTCTCTGAGTAGAGAAGAATATTTTTCTGTTCATTATAAGAGAATTTTTGATGGAACGCAAGTTTTGAGTTCCCTTTAATTAAATCTATTTTTAGTTCTTATCTTTCATATGGCCAAGTAAGAGAAGAAGCTAAAAAGATATAATTTAGTGAATGGGATAGGGAAAAATAAGTCAGCATTGAAGTTTGATGTCTTATTTAGAATATTGTCTGAGGAATATAGGTTTTTTTATTATTATTATTTTTTTCCTGATGCTTTTTATATCATAGTTTTGGTATTTATTTAAAAAAAAAAAGCAGAAAAGTGAAACTTTATAACTTATTCCTGAAGAGTTTGGGGGGATTAGTTCTTCATACCATGCAACTGTGATGGCAAAGTGTGACATCTTGAATTGGAAGTGGATGAGAATATTTTGTGAGCAGTGCTTTGTGGTTTAAGGTGTATACAGTTCCCCCCAAACAACCTTAAGCTTTTTCAAGCAATCACAATTCATTTTGATGATTGATATATTGACCTATTGATAGGTAATTCTATTTTTTATCTGAACACTAAGACTCATTCATCACTTGTGATCACTAAAGTCAATAGGTCTAAAAGCCAGAATTTCCAAAGGAGGCTTAGGGAATTATGCATTCTAACAAAACTAGGCTTGGAAAAGTCTTCAAGACTTCACTATTACTTGAAAAATTCTAAGGTGTCTGATTGCAACTACGTCAAAATTAGACATCTAGACTAAACAAATTGTTCAAGGCTTTCTGAAGTCAACTGAAAATAGTGATGATTCATCTCATGTATCTTAGATATTTGAGGATAGCCTATAGTTTCATCAGATAATTCTGCCTTTCATGGCATATGCTAATAATGCAAAATCTTTGAGACGTAGTTTGAATTCAAGATGCTGTATTTTTACTGTTTGCGTAACTGATGAATTTCTTGTGGGTTCAATATATTTTAGCAGTACAACTATTTAATAAGATATACATACTGTTTATAAGATGTTATATTTTTGTTATTGTGGATTTAGATTACTTCAAAATACTTGCTTAGTTTTATTTCATTTTTTCCTATCCTTGAGAGCTTTCTAAATCTTGTCTAGAATTCATAGAAGTTATTGAAGGGAAAAAAAAAAACATGAACTCTTCATTTTTTTCTACCACAAAGAAGAGACAATGTTAACTAGAATCTGGATTTGGAATCATCTCTTGAAGGCAAAATGATATTAGCAGTGAGATGTTTGGCCTAATACCTGCTGCTTGAGTAGATTCATTGATTCAAAGCAAGTATTAACTGCCAAGAATGCTTTCAGATGGTTAGGACGCATCCATTGTTTTCTGAGATGAAAACCTCCCTTTGCAATGATGAGTACTTGTTCAAATACAGTCAAATGTTAAATACAGGGAGAGTTTTAAAACTTATGCTTCTCCATTTGGGGGAGGATAGAAGGTACTTTAAGTTGCAGTGTACAGACTGTAAGGATCTTCTTCTTATGTTAACAGCATACAATGCAATTAATTTTTTCTTGGAAATAATGTGAATTTTTTCTTGGAAATAATGTGAATATGATATTCACTTCCAAGGGAATTTCACTATTATTTGGCATCAATTAACTTGACATAAAAATCATTTGTTACAATTCCCATGTAAAGCAGAAATATTTATCTTAAGTTACACTTAGCTCTTTTGATTTTTATGTTGATGTAATTTTATTCCACTGTAACTAATTTAACATTAATTAATGTCCAGATTAGCATTTCAATGCTAATACATCAACATTGGGAATTGCTAGGATTTTCTTTTACACAATTCAGTTGATGCATGTAGTTGGGAATCAGGGAGAACTTTTTCTCATTGGAAAGCTGACAGAACTGCCTTTGTCATACTCTGTTTCTAAATAACATAGTGGATGGGATTCTCTGTGTCTTCATTAATATGCTTTAGAAGAGGTGTGAAAGCATCTAGGATTTACTCCAGATCATCACTATAGGAACTGTATTCTGAGTAGTTGGAATAGTGCTTTTCTGTGGTGTACATCTCTCACTTCGTCTCTGAATGAAACTGTGCAATTGTTTGTTAATATCCTTCAAAAACTACCATTCAGTGGAATATATAAAAGTAACAATAGTCAGTTATTCTGTCTTATTCCACTAAGTATAGGGATTTTGTGGGAAGATTTTTATTTCCAAAAGAAATTTTTCTGTAGTCTTGTTGAGTTGAAAAATAGCCATCAGTTGGCTATATGTTCTCTCAACCTTAAAAATTCTTCAGCCGTTTAACTTTGTGTTGTGGATTATGTTACCCAAAGTGGATAAATGTAGTAGTCGTAAATAAGCATAAAATTAATTCAGAAAAATGTTGGAAGTTAACCTCATTTTGCACATCTTCAAGAAGTGGACTCGCTATTACTGACTTTGAGTTCGAAACTGAATTGGAAATAGTGACATGATCATTACTGCACAAGAAATTACATAGGTCGCTCTGAAAGTAATGCCCCCTATTTATTTCCATGGAAACTACAGCAGATATAAAGAGTGCAATAACACTGTTTGATAGAGCAAATTCTCAGCTACAAAACACTATTTTTCAACAGTCACCACCATTGGCTCTGCATTTTCTCCAGCAATGAACAAGAGCCTGCATGCCATGCTTGAAGAAACCTGCCCTGACTGAGGTGACCCACTGTTCCACAGCTGCTATGATGACATAGTTGCTAGGAAAACGTTGCCCACAGAGTCTATTTTTCATCAGAGATGGAATTCAGAAGACACCAGATTCGGAACAATTTAGGTTGTAGATAAATTCTTGTGGAAATTTGCTTCTGTGTAGTGTTTCACTGGACATGCATGAAAAGATGGTGAATAAGCAAACATGCAAGATTGCATATTCCTTATTCATAATACAGACTTATAATGCTGATCATTTTAGACCTACTTCTAGCAGATCTCAATTTATATGAAAAAAAGAAATATTTCCCCTCCTTACATGTGTGGCTGACTGAAATAACATAAATTCTGACTATGGATTACCAGAAAGGAGTGTGATGTGAAGAGGAACGTATTTTCCAATGGTCACTTTAAGAATGTTTTTCATTTTTCATAAAATTCAGTCATGTGAGTTTTGCTGTAATCTGTACTAACTGGTCTTTATTCTTTCACTTTTCGTAGCCACTCACTTTGCAAGCCTTTTTCTCCTTCAGCAATAATCTCTGGGTGCCCAGTTGTTCAGCAGCTCCTAGGCAACTCATCTTTCTGTTGTCATCAGAATGGTGCCCATGTGATGACGGTCCCAAGAAACCAGTTAACAACTTGGAAATGATTACAATGTAAGAGGTAATGACAGCTGAGCAGAGACAGCTTAGTTGTGTAGAATTCTTTTTGTATCACTGTATAAATTATGCAAAACGTAATTGGAGGTAGTTAGCAGAAACACAAATAAATATGAAAGTGGAGTCATGCCCCGTAAGCTTGAGACGGTAGTAGCAGAAAATTAGAATGTCCCAGCAAGGTATATTATGCTGGTTTGGAAGTTGCACAGCAAATAGTGCCTGGACAAAATGACAGATTATATAAAGAACAATACAAAGCATGAGATGGCATAAAAGAAGAAAGCTATCTTTGTGGAGTAACGTTTAGATTCACTGCTGAGAAAGACTCAGAAGAGAAAGACACATGAGGTCTTGCTGTTACTCTTATTTTGATTTAAATGCAGAAGTGTTACTTCAGTCTAAAACTGGTTTTACTGAGCAGAATATGTCACTGTCTTAAAACACAAGCATGATCCCAGCACTTGACTTGAATAATTCATCCTGGTATCTTTTCCTGGTACTCTTTCTAAATAATTAGTGCAATTTGAAAAGAAAAGTGTGCTATTAGGGATGACTTCAAAAAATTTCCTGCTTTTGATGACAAATTTTGAAATGGACACAGAGACCCAGAATTTGTCTCATAGACAAATACACAGCGAATAATATTTGCTACATTACGAAGCATTTCAGTGAGGTATGGTCAGTATATTGAGACATTCATTGCTGAGACTACTCATATCTCCACTGTATGTGAATTCAAGGGTTTATTCTGTATACTCGATCCCTTAATCCAGTACCACCACATGAGTACTGGCAACTGATTTGAAGCTTCCTGAAGGCAAAAGGTGTTAGGTACACAGTGGATGATTCGGTGGGTGCATTAGCCATAGGCTTTCAAAGTAAATCTGCTGGTTTAGTTTCTTACAAAAAGAATCATAGAATGGCTTGGATTGGAAGAGGTCCCAAGGATCATCAGTTTCCAATCCCCCTGCCACAGGCAGCTGAATCCAGTTGTGTGCACCAAAACTTCAGAAATGTGAACATGTGGTGTGTGGAGACATTTGGAACTACAGCACTTGTCCATCTCCCTAAGATAGGCAGAACTTGCCTTAATATTCTATTATGCTGCTAAACCTGGGATCAGCTGTGTGTTAGTATGTGCACTGGCAACTAAACAAAGGCCCTAGACCCTGAAGAATACGGAGAGCTAGTGACAAGTGCTCTTGTGCATTGTTTGCCCTGGTTATGAAGAGCTCCAACTTCCGTTGTTTCTTGGTAGCATTTAGTAGATGCTGTTGTGCCTCACCAGTTGCTGATGACTTCCTTGTTGGCTTAACTGCAACATGCAAACCATTCCTTAAGAAATCAGGAATACATGCATACAGTGGCTGAGGAAAGAGCCCAGCCCTTCAAAGCTTTGTGCATCCCATGAGTTACTTTCCACTACTGTGGTACAACACAATCTGCTCAAAGGGTAAACTATTCACTGTGTTCCTGTCAGGTACTTCATGAGCACTGGAGGAGATGCTTCTCCCAACCCAGAGGATTCAAAAGTGATTTCATGCAGTTTTGAAAGAAACTGGCAAAAGAAGGAAATAAATTCAAGACCATACCATTACTGATCCCTGCTGCCTTAATCACTAACTAATACGTCTAAATCTTCCCTATGGTGCTATATTCCATGAAGTTCAATTATAAGGTTGATACAAAAAGATATTTTTGACAGCTGGATGCTTTGTCAGCCTCTGCAGCAGCAGAGATTTGGTTTGTGTCCATGGGACTGCTCTGTCTTGATACCAGTGCTGTCATGTGTTAATGATACCTTTTGTGGTTGTTAGACATCTAGGAGATGAGGTAGCTTTTTCTTTGCGCAGTGTAATATACTGTATTAAGAAGTAAACAGCCCATGCAAGCTTTCTTTCTACCATTACTTGAAAGCTACAACCTGCTGAGAGGTAAATTATATAGCTAACCAAATATCAGACTTGCTAAATGGTCCCTTATTTACCTTGAAATGGGATCCATTTGAAATACAGGCCTCTTCAGGTAACCATCATTTAGCCTTTTGTATGTTCTTTTGATCTTTTTGTACACAAAGTTTTGCACTTCACTTATGAGAGATGAGTCAGATATTGCAAATATAAAATATCAGTAGCAGATCAGATTTGTAAAAAGAAAATGAATTTAACCAACACATTTAAAATTATTCTGAAATAAGTAGGACAAGCCAGCAAACACTAGGGAATTCAACATGAAAGTTTGATTCAGATCACATGGATAATTCATACTTCACATTCCTTCTTTATCTAGCTCAGGATAACTACTGTACATTACCAAATGTTTCCTCCTACTAGAAATGACTTTATGTTTCTCTTCACTTTATTCCTTAAACATCTTTCTACAAGAATGTTGTCTAAACTGCTATAAAATCCTCTGCATTGCCCAACTTTTGGGGTGGGGGAAGTTTCCTTTCTGCTTAAAATTCCAAAATGTCTCAATTTGTCCTGTCGGGGGCATCACTGTTCTGGTGAATTGTTTTTATCCAAGTTTTCTGCCCTTGCTAAGGCTCTAAGTCTCTTTGGTCTTCCTTAAAGGTTTGTCCAGAGTGCTTTGAAGTCATTGGGAACTGTCCCATTTTCCACACAGGTGTTTTCTTGAAGAGTGTCTAGATCACAGTACATACAACTAGAAAACTCTTGGCATCCTGACAAGATGGTCTGATCTCTGCTCTAGAGTACTTATTATAGTGTGAATAAAATGAATTGTCTCACCATAAGTCATTTGATTCACTTAATGTATATGCGAGATTTCCCCTCTTCTTTACACTCAGGAATTGTTTTTAAAAGAATAATGCTTTGGCTTTTATACTGTGTTTTATATGAACACATGAATCCGAGATGTCACAGAAAAGTATATAGGCATGAGTTTGTATGACTAGTTAATTATCCAGAGTAAATTCACGCAGTTTTTGTCTTTAAGCTAAAAATGATACCTTAACAGTAGTATCTTCTGTGACATGTCTTGCACAATTACAGTCTTAGACAAACAGACAGTTTACAGACGACATTACATCTGAAAATCTCAGTCCCTTATCACTTCCTTCCTTGTCATTTCAGTGTTTATGGTGGTCTAATTGCTAACTCGTATGTTGAGTTGAATGGAGTGTCTGTTCCTCGTATTCTGCTTCAAAGACATTCATTCCTTGCTTTAGTATGAAATAAAATTCATTTTACATCTTTATTGTCAAATAATTCACATGCAATCTCTTCACAAAATGTTCAAAATTTTTATATGTTGTGTGTATATATATATGTATGTACATACATAAAAGTTTAACAGAATGGATTTTCCTCATTCTCTAAGCAAGAAAGCTAGGCGAGTCAAACTCATCTGAACTTAAAAATCAATTCACAGAACAGAGCGCATGAAGTAAAAAGCAGATTTATCTATTAAAAAACACCCAGAAAATGAAAATTTGATTTATTAAGTACTGTCATTTCCTTTTCTACACTTTTTCTGTGTTGCTTTCCTATTCTGCAGCATGATTTAAAAAATTATCTTCCTTTTCAGTTCTTGAGTATAATTGCACACTATTAACCTTGCTCATCTTTTTTATTCCCTTCAATTATTTTCTATGTTGCAGAAGAAACAATTTTTTAGGAAGGATGATAAAATTCTTAATAGACAATAGGGGATTTCTTTTAGTGCTTATAAAATAGTTTTATAGCCCATGTATAGGTTCATGCATTTCTTCAGCAACAAGAATTTTTTAAAAGACTTTCTCGTAATTATATTCAATATGTATATCTTGATCACCTTACTTAATAAAACTCTCTTTGAAAAATGTTGTTCAAGTTCAAGGATTTCTGTAGAAAGTTTACTTCATGGGGATCCATGAGATTAATCCTTAGAGTTGGCTTTGTAGTCACAATCTATAAGATACAAAGTTTTAAACATAAAATTTTTTTGAAGAACAATTCACAGTAAAAGATCAGATTTTATGTGCATGTAGGTGTTCAGGGTATTGTGCACTGATAGCTCAGTTACCAAAGCACATTCATCTCCTACAGTTGAAATATTATATATTGATTATGGGATTAAGTTAAAGCCAATTTATATTTTATTTTCAGTAATAAGAAGGGAGTGGCAATTTTCTCTGAAGAGTCAATTTCAGTCAAGGTTACACAAGAAGAATTAAACCAAAGAAAGGTTTATAGAGAAGCCAAAGGTTTATAGAGAAGATCTGCTCCTTGTGCTATTGGACTCTGGAGAACTATACACTGGAGTTAAACTGTTGAAACAAAATGAAACACTTTGTCTTCTAGTGTGCAACCTGGGTTATCTACTTATTAAAAACTATTTCTGAAATGCATGTTCAGACTTGGTGAAATCTCCAGACATGGCCCAATCTTGGAATGTACTTGAAAAATAGCAGAGCATGTTTTGTGGTATACCTGTCCAGTTGGATTAGTGCTATAATCAAACTAACAAGAAGCTCGTCTATAAAAATAAGTGTATCTGAGGAAACAAGACCAGAGTTTACACAGATCAAGCACCTATTCTTGACTTGGCTTGACCAGGTCAAGCCAACTTTGCTTTTGTTTTAGAAAATTAATTTTAAGAAAGTTTACCTGCTTACACATTCTGACTTAGATACTGATGATAATGTGATCAAATATCTGTTAGTTTTAGTATTTACTATTGACAGATTGATCTCTGTTTATTCCTCTGTTGGTCTGCTCAGACTGGCTGTCTATGAAATGTCCTTCTAGTTTTTTAGAAGCATATTTTGTAATGTGTTTCTCATTTCATTTACTGAGGTCCATCAAACTGACATGGGGTAGAAGGATGTTTTGCCATAAACAGGAGGTGTTATTTCAAAACTAGTTACTATCAAAAGCTATCATTTCTTGTCAGTAATGTTGTGGGTGATTCTGTATTAAAGCAAGGTCTATGCATATTATTTGTTTTGTTCGATGGTGATTTCACACAACTGATAAGATAGTGACAAATGATTTTGGTGAAGACAAATACCATAATCATTTTGCTATGATGTTTTGTGAAACTAAGTGTCAAAGATGAAAAAAACTGCTGATGCTGCTAATCCATGCAAAAATTGGTAAATGAAAGCTCTTTCACCTTGACCCTATGTTACAGTCTTTCAAATAGTTATCAGATGTCATATCACAAAATGTGACAGAGAAAAACAGCATTTCCAAGCCTAAATGTAAACTACTATATAGTACTTGCTTCCATGTTTACTTTTCATTCAGCTTGCTGTTTACTTCAGTCATTACATTAGATGTTTCATGTGTATTATCTGGTATGTTATCATACCATGGATAATAAAGATGCTCCATGAACTGATTTTCAGTATTATTATTTCACATAAACCTCTCAGAAATGCATATTGATTTCAGTTTTCTCAGTATGTAAGATATTAAATGAAGGGAAGAAAAAATATTCCTGAAAGTACAGAGTTTGATACTTTGCTGCAATTCAGTTATTTGAGTTTGCTCCAATTCAGTTCTTTGAAAATCTGCTTCTGTAGCTGGTCATAGATTGATCTTAAAACAGTTAGTTTCTCTGGTAAATCTTTACTGTAGTTCACTGTTAAAATGTATTGCGACTGTGGGATCTGCTCCTCCTTAGATTTCATAATGAAATATTTTGCTGTTCAGTTTTGCTATGCTGTATCTACCTTCCTGTAGTTGAAGTCAGATGGCAGAGTACGAAGCTTATTTTCTCATGTAACACCCACTGGGAAATTCATTGAGTAGCATGAGAATATTGTTCTGATTTTAGATATTTGTTGTTACTTAGCAGTCAGGCCCTTAGTAAACTCTGGAATGTTTTCCACTGTTTGAATGTGCTGCTTCTCTCAGGAAATCTTTTCTAAAATTCTCAGGCTTGCCAGCACCTAAAGTATATCTTTATGGAGGCACATCAAAATGAATATGGATGGCTTCAATCTAAGGGTGTATTTGCACTTGGATCTATATTTTATCAAAATATGTTTTCTGACTCAATAACTTTATAGGCAGTGCAATGTTCATAAGCATTTATGAAGTCAAGCACCAAACCTTTATAGCTAGAAAACTGGCAGTGATGTTTTATATAGTGTCCATTTTATATAACTGCCTACTACTTTCTCAGTGGCAAGCTGCAAGCAAGTGAAAAATATTTTCTCATGTATCTTTTGTGCAGATCCAGGAGGATTAGAGCTGGATCTTCAGCAAGGGCAAAACCCGTATTCCAGATGTTTGCCTTAGTGAAACCACGGTAATATAAGATAGCTAAAGAAAGGTCTCTGTCTGGTTTGGCGAAATTTGAAGATGGGAGAAAGTCAGAAGATAACACTGCAATCTGCACTTGGTGTTAGTTGTAAGTACTTGTCAGTGCATACTAAAAGTCTTCTGATCGAGGATTGTACTTTCCCTTCATTTATTCACTGCTCAGCACAGTACGACCCTGTTCTTGAACTAAGCTTCCTAAGCGTTATGACAACATAACTTCGTTTTAGTAGTAAATGTGTTATGAAGTGAAATTTGCAAACTTTTTATGGCTAATTACAGGTGCAAATCTTTATTTAGAACCTTTACTCTTTTAGGCTTATATCTAGACAAGTAAATGACATTGAGATTTGCCAAATCTGGGCATACAACTCGCACTGGCAACTCTGAAAATCACTTACATGTTATAGACACTTTCTGACTAATTTTCAATAATTTTTACATTTAAAACATCCTTAAATTATCTAGTACTTTCATTACTTGATTATCTGCTGTACTTATAATTGTGCAAGCATAATTATACCTACGCATAATTTCTCACTAGGGAAGTAATAAAAACAAGATCAGTCACTAAGCTGATTACTTAACTTCAGCCAGAGGAATGCTGCCAGAGAAGTAAAGCTGGGGCTCAGCATTTCAGAGTTCATTCTAGTTCATTCTCAAGAATCTATGCAGGGTTGAATGAGAGCTGCTGGTACCTACGAATTGAAATTAGAACCTTTGTTTCCTATCACCTATAAAGCTGCATTAGTGTTTCTTTGTTCAGCATTTTTTCTAAAGTATACATATCCATTTGGAGGAAAACATACGAAGTATTCTTTGTTCTTAGTTGTGCTAAGTCTCCATGTTATTTTCTAAAAATACGAAATGTATTTATATTTTGACTTCAATTTACACCTACTTGGAATCTCTTCTTCATAAATCATAGAATCATAGAGATTAGAAGGGACCTCAGGGGATCATCAAGTCCAACCGCCTGCTAAAGCAGATTCCTTACAGTGGGTTGCACAGGAAAGCATCCAGGCTCGAATATCTTCAGAGAAAGAGACTCCACAACCTCACTGGACAGCCTGTTCCAGTGCTCTGTCACCCTCATAGTAAAGAAGTTTTTCCTTATGTTTGTATGGCAATTCCTGTGTTCCAGTGTTTGCCTGTTGCCCCTTGTCCTGTCGCTGCACACAACTGAAAAGAGCCTGGCCCCATCTGTTTGGCCCTGACAATTTAAATACTTGCAGTGATGAGATCTCCTGTCAGTCTTCTCTAGGTTAAACAGTCCCAGATCTCTCAGCCTTTCCTTGTATGGGAGATGCTCCAGGCCCCTGATAATCTTTGTGTCCTCTCTGCTGGACTCCCTCTAGAAGATCCCTATCTTTTTCGTAGTGGGGAGCCCCGAACTGGACACAGCATTCCGTATAACCTAGTATTCCAAATTAGTTTTTAAATTTAATTTTTAAAGTTGGAAATGAACAAAACCCAAAAGTAAGTTATATCAAGTATCATGTACTGTCTTTGAGTTTGTAGCACGACAGATTTTGGCCAGGTGCATAGTGAAATGTTTTCATTTCATTTTCACTGAGAAACAATTGTGCTTGGCTTCTGTAAAATGTCAATTACTTTCCTTAGAATCAAGCTGTTGATTACTGACATTTTCTCTCTTAAAAGTTAAGATAATTCCCTGCGTTTTTCACCCTTATAGGCATCAATCTACGGCTTAAGGCAAAGGAACAGTCACTTTCACCTGATTCCTGAGCAATTTAGGGAAATTGTCTTGCCTCTTTTCTAGAACTATGGTTTTGTTGTTGTGTTTTGTTTTGTTTTGCTGTGGGTTTTTTGTTTGTTTGTTTGTTGCAGTTGAGTGGTTTACACTGTCTTTAGTGGGTAGCAGCTATTTTAGTTGTTTTGTGAAGTTTTTGTAGGTGAATTTTTACCATTTATATTTAAACAACTCTCTGTTGGATTTCTGAATGTCTAGCTGTGGGAACCAAATGTGAAATTCCTGAGAAATATCTGCAGTATGCATGGAACAATCCTGTGTCGTGTGCAAGAAACAGAGACTTAAAGTATGTGTGATACAGTGTCAGTCTGCACAATGCAGGACATATCTAACAGTGCTTTGAACAAACTGCGTGAGGGCTTGTTTCCATATTTGACATACATACCAGTTTCTGAGAGAACTAACCTGCATTTCATATTTAAATTCATAATAGTTTTGAGTATATGAAGCTGGCTACAGAAGAGAAATTGGAAGGCATTCTTCTTTAATTATATTATTTCTGTGCTTTGTCTCAAAAAAAAAAAGCATATATAGGTCTGTTGTGCTATGTGCAACAGAAATAAAGCAACAAAATGGCAGTAAGTTGATTGGTGAGATAAAACAATTAAACTTCTCTAACTTATGTAGAAAATGATTTCAAGCAGTGACAACATAAATATTTTTAATAAGTGGCATTACAGCTCTCATTAAAGTGGCATTTCACTTCAGAATTCTGTAGGAATCCATGTGTTCTGTCCGCCATGGAAACAGATAGGAGATCAGCACAGTACATACCTACTGGTTTAGACGTTACAGCATCAGTTGATCTCTATTGTATTTTCCATGTAAGAATTCACAGAAGAATTATTTGATGTGCCAGTTCTTAATTGGGAAAAAAGAAAAAGAGCGATTCAGCCTTTACCTATACATTTTTCCAAATGTTATGTAGGTGATAAAGCTCTGTGAGTAAGTGACCTATACAAGAAAGATGTATGGTAGTTTGATAAATAAGGTCTGTGGACAACTCTACGTGACGAATATCCACCTTATATTTATTGTGGTATAATATTTCCAGTCCCAAATATTTCAAATATATGAATTGCTTCTCACTATTGAACATAATATTTTTTAAAATGAAAGTTATATTTCTTCTTTTTCTCCTTCTGCAAACCCATGCATAATGTATTACTGAAAGGAGATTTTCCTTTTAATGAAAGGGTGACATTAGAAGCTGAATCTAAAAATATCAAATTAAACTTCAGATATCACCAGAATTGCATTAAAATTGCAAAACCTAACAACCCTGACCTAACTGTTAAGTCAGATTCTCATGTTATAATAAGAACATTACAGCTATGCTGATGAAATTACAACACAACTGCTTATTGTTTCTGCTTTTCTTGAAGGGACTGATAAGTTCAGAGTTCCATTTTCCCCCCTCAATAATATTTAATATGCTTGGGAGTATTTTAAAACTGGGATCCCTAAAATTAGATTTGTAAACTGAACAGGTAAATTCAATATTGCAGGATGGAGTTATGGATTGGAACTTCATGGAGATTTTCCATGTACTTTAATAGAATTCTTTAAGCACAGAATAATTAAGGTTGGAAGGTCTTTTTGGCACTCGTTTGGTCCAACTACAAAATTGGGTAAGTTACACATTCTGAATATTACCCATGTTCTGGGTGTCTTCAAGTTTGGTAACTTCACGTGTCTATGAGCAAATATTCATGGGAACAGTGCAAGACCAATGTGAGTGTGACTCCCTAGTTTTACGCAGAAATGTCAAGCCCACCTGACCCTATGAGCTGCTTGCAAATTGTTGTTGGAGACAGCATGATGTACAACAGTCTTTCTGAGTCTGAGGTGTGTTTTGAACAAGATCACAGTTGGCATCTTTGATTTCCACTGCCTCATAGTAGAACAACTGACTAAATGGATACCAGAATAACTATGCAGTCTTAGACTAGAGAGGCTCTGTTAGCTGCTGCTTTTAACAGCTGGAGTTTGCTTTACCCAGAATCTAAATCTGTGCCAGCACAGTTGTGTGATTTATGGTAGAACCTTGGTGTGAGAGGACAATACTTAAACCATTCAAGAGCCATGCAGCTTCATCTGCCTTGCAGTCAAAGCAGTCCCATACATTCCAGTCATTAATCAAGCTTACAACTGGTAAAGTGAGATTTTCCCCTTTGCCTGTTTTTCCTCAAAATTTTACCCCAACTCTGGCAGTTTCTGTATCAGCTCAAATAGATATGTCTATGTGTATATGTATATAGATAGATAGATAGATGGATTAAAAAATGAACTTTTTCCTTCCTAATCCCCAGAAGCTGGAATTTAACATTTGATTGCAGTCAGTGTAGGTGACAGAAAAAAATTCCTAGCAAAGTTTAGAACATGCTATGCAGAAAACATGCTGAAAGACAGTATTTATCTGCAAACAAGCTGGAAGTATTTCAGATGTTAGGATGTGTATCTGGTAGGAAAGCGGAGTCTTTCCTGGATCAATTTTCCCAGAACAGCCAGGGTCAGTCCTGCGGTATTTTTATCACACTCTTCAGTATTGAGAAAGACTCTAAGTAATTCATTAATATGATTTTCTTTTTTTGTTGCTTTGAAAAATTATAGTTGTTTTAAACTCTTTAAAATAAGAAATTGATATTAGGAGCCAAATTTTTCAAGAGCTGATACAAATTTCTTACTTCTGAAGGCAGTTAGTCCATTTCTCATGATTTCTTGTTTTTTTTCATTGACATTTTTGTCTCTAATTTAGCATTTCTTTCACTATTAGCAAAGTTAACTTCTGCTGACATTCCTCTCCAGAGATGATCTGTATTTGATGATGTAAGAATCCATTTTGCCGCTGTCTATTAAAAAGGCTAGTGCCTTTTCAATTTGTTTTGTCAAAAAGAGAAAACCACCTACTTGTTTTAGAAACTGTCTCACAGAAACCACAAGGCCTCCCTTTTCAATTAAAATATTCATCTATTATATATAGCATTGAAATGAACTTCTGAAGAAAAATAATAGTATAGTTACAATACATTGATTTAGAAATGGTTCTTAATTCGGTAATTAAAAATGCGTAAAATTCTGCATTTACTATTTTTTTAAACTTTCTTTCATTTTTCTAAAGAAACAGCACAATAGGTATACTTAGAAGTAGTAATTTTTTTCTGTCCCAAGAACTGCTGGATACCATATTTTACAGATTTACAGAACATGTATAGCTCCATAACAGCATAACTTATTTAAGATCACAAAAATGGACAGTTGGTTTTATGGTTTGATTCAATGCTCACTGGGGTCTATGGAAAGATTCCTATTGATTTCTTTGAGCAGAAGTTTAGGATCTTATGGTCTATTTCTTGAGTTGAATGTACGTAAGTAGCTACATCACTCTCTCTGTATCAGTTTCGCTCCTGTGCTACCAGTGTTTGGTAGCTTGAGGTTAAGGAGAATGTAAAACTCAATGTAATTAATAAAGAGGCAGTGTGTGACTTGGTACAAGGATTAACTTTGAATTCATAGAGAGCTTCTTGAGATCATGAGCTTCAGTGTGAAATTATCACAGAAAGTTATTGCTATTGTTTAGACAGATGGGTTGCTGCCCGGAAGTGTCTCCATTTTGAAGAATCTGAATTTAGTCGGGGATCTCAAGATTTTGTCTGTTACAAGCTCTGTCTAATACTTAAATTGATAAGGCTATGCATGTATATTTAATTCATTAAATTGCAGATCTCACTGCTTTAAATTGAAAGAGAAGGAATGTGTGTAGGACAGAATTATGGCACCATTAAAACCAATGACAATTTTGTATTACGTTTATTTATTTAAAGATTTTATCTGTAATGCTGAAGTAGAACACAATCCTGAGACATAAAATACAGTCTCCAGGCTTTTACCTTTGGAGTAAAGGAAACTTAAATAGCAAAACCAAGGATAATCAGGAGTAGGTCTTTCCTAGTACTGAAAGGAAAGGAGCCGTTATGTGAGAAGCAAAGGACCACACCAGTCACTGGGCAGGTTATTTCCTACTGCTTTAGAGCCATCTCGTCCAACATAACTAGCATTTGTTATGTGTAAACAAGGAATACACTTTGAATAAAATCCTAAGCCTCCTTTCTCAGAAAAAATATTTAACATGGTGGATTAAGATGAAAACCCACTTTGAAAACACAAAAAAACTCTTTGCAGATGTATATACATCAAAATAAAATGAATTCATTATGATCTGGAAAAGAATTAACAATCATTCATAGTTCTGAAGGTATTTTGAGGCAGTTCTGAGATAACAGTTTTTGTAATATTATTAGAAATAACTTGTAGAAAGAAAATTCTTTTGAAATGTGAATATGAGAAAGACAAAATTAAAATGCAGTTCGGGTATATTTTTGGTTTTGCACCTGTCATATCTTGAGCCACCCTGCAGCAAAATATATATATATATATGGGGTGAAACAATTCATGAGAAAATGTTTGTGAATTTTAATGATGTCTTCAGGGTTTTTATGACCTCTCAGCTCTGAAAATAATATTACTGGCTTGTGAAGACATTTCGTAAAATCATATGACAATAATAACAGTAGGCTATTTGTAGAAAGACAAAATTGGTCAAAGACCGATGAAATGTTAAGCACTGACCTTGGTAAAACTAAAGCTTTTGGCCCTAGCTCAACAGATTTTCTGTGATTCAGAGCAATAACTGTTGGACAAATATAGTGTATTTTACAGCTGTGATTTGAAAACAGCATGTGGCAGATTGGCATAAATTATGTCAGAGTATATTTTTATTGCATAACTCATTACTCTTTGCAGTGAGAGCCAAGAACGTAATCTGCCTAGAAAAACTACTGAAAATCCCAGTGGTTTCCTATTAGTCTACTTAGGTAGATAAACATCTTTGAAAATCTAACCCATTACATGCTATTTTCAGGGAAAAAAAAATCTTGTGACCAGGAAAACAGTATTTTCTTTTGGAGGGTGAGTGTTTACATTTATGCTAATGACAAAAATCTAAATGTGAAAGTTGAAGATCTTCATAGGAGAGAATTCCTTTTTTAGGAACCATTACAATAGAGATATCCATTTTGCAAGAAAAAAATTACATGGAAAACATAAAGATTTTCATGTATTATTTTTAGAAAAGCAATTTAGAGAAATAACTGGTGCCAAGCATATTTTGAAGTCACTCCTAGATTGCTATTGTCATTAGGTCAAAGTGTAAAATGTGTGATCCTGCACTCCTGATCAGTGGCAAAATGTCAAATGACTACCGTGTAATGATATTGGCTCTTTAAAACCCTTGTCCATATTATTTCCTGCAGAAGGGGAATTATCTCAATCAACTTCTATATTTTGGGCCTTATAAATCCTTCAGAGCTATCCTTACTTTGTGTGATTATGAAAATTAATCAGCATTGTCAAAGGAAAGTTGAAACAATTAAAACTGGTCTTAAAATGAGCTGCATAGTCAGACATTCTCTTTGTCAGTTACTCAGGTAGTGGATTAAAAACATTGTTCCACTGGCAGATATACCACCTTGCCTAGTAATCAAAGATGTGAAAAAGGACTTCACTACTCAGAGACATAACAAATCTCTTCATAATAAACTGCGCAGTGCTGTCAACAAACAGCTGCAGCTCATTACATTGATGTATTCACTAATGCTCTGCAGCATGTTTTCAAACAAAATCCAGTCAATTAGTGTAGATAGATTTATCGTGAATATGTGAAATATTCAACAAAATGTTCTTCTCTCAGATGAATGAACAAACTTTAATTGACTTCAAAATCCGTATTTCTGTCAGCAGAAAAGAACGATCAGCGTACTTTTCTTATGGAATGTTATCTATTTAATTTCTTTTGTTATTAATAATAGAGTGTCTTTGTGAACATAGTGATTTAGAAATCGTGTTTGAAGTATTTAATAGGAAGAAAATGCAACCCTGATTTTAAGACAGCAGTCACTTTTAGAAGGGTAAATTAATGTTTCCATAAAAATGGAATTTAATATGACACTTTTAAAAGGCTGATATATAGTGGAAATGCATCTATTCTCTTTAGAATAAGTGATTTAAAAGGTTTAGTTTGCATATTCAAGACAGTGGAGGAAGCTAATGGCACAACTTAGAACTGAACTTAGATTCAGGCCAACTTAATATTTAGTGATCTATTGTTTTCTCTAATAAATGCTACGTATCACTGTTTTTTTCTTGAAACTTGTTCATATATTGATCCTGAATTTGAGCATAGAGGAGGTTTAATGATCAGACACAGATAATCAATCTTGTTCTCTTTGATTGTTGTAATGCGGCAAAAGTTTTAGTTTAACAAGAGAAAGTTGCATGCAACATGACCATAATCACCTTTCAACAGCAATAGATATTGCATGTGAAAATATACTGTAAATAATGTATTTAAGAACTTGAAGGAATAAACTGGGAAGCTACTGAGCACTTAATTTTGAGATAGCATGTAGTACATACTGTTTCCTTTCACCCGTTAACAAATAATTCTATTGTACTTGAGCCTGAAGGATGTTTGTTTTATCTGTTTTCTCCTTGGAATTTCTCTAATTTTAAGCCTCAAAGTGCAACAACAACTGAATTCTGGATATAATTTAAACCCAATTTATACATTCTTACATATTCTTAATGGTAAAAGCACTGTGAATGTGGTTTTCTTCAGGTGCNTTGCATCCTGAGCAAAAAAAAAAAAAAAAAAAAAACAGGCCATAAAAAAAACTTCAAAAGTCTCTATCCCCAAATGTCAGGGGAAGAAAGATATTTTTTCTTAATCTACTTTAAATTATTCGTTTGTATCCATCAATCAGTGAAGATGGCTTTAATGTTTTATGAGTTCTCTCTTGGTTTGGGAAGTCTGTACCTGTCCCTTAATGTTTTATAGTGTGTGACAAAACTAATCTACGGAGTTGCTTTCGTGTTTGTACATTTACTATGGATGGATCTGGTGCTTTATATCCCACTGAGCTGGGATTAGGGGATTTAGGCATTTTCAGTTTATATCGAAAACGGAGTATTTTTATAGATTCTACTGAGACTTCACAAATATTTACGCTTAGGATAACTATTATTTAAAGTATGCTGACATTTGCATTTGTGGGAGGTTAATTATTCCTAGAAATATATTTTATTTGTTGATTAAAGAAGGTTATAAGATCTCTGATTTCTGAGTGATTAACTAAAGTAATCTATCTCTGAAAAATGCATTATAAGGATTTTATGTAGCCATATCTGCTACTCAAACAACTAGAAGACCAAAAACTCACATTCAAACAACTTTACAAACAAATTTGAGTAGAAATTAAAACATCAGGCTAACTACAGGAACAAATAATATGCAGAGCATCATCAGATGAAGCATGGGGAAGGCAAGACAGCTGCTAACCCAAACTGATTTCAAATCCTGAGTGTTTTGGAAGTTGATTAAATAACATTTTCTGTTTATTATTGTTATGGTAGAGATATGAAAGATTTGGAACTAGAAGTTTAAACCAAATGTTAAAATGCTTCTGCACACTTTTCTTTTTTCTATAAAGTAGAACACTTACCAAACATATTTCTCCAAATAATTTATTTTCGTCACTTTTTAAAATGTGGGGTAATACTCCTGATTTCCATATGCTTTCTGGTTTTCATATGGACATTGCAGTCTTCATGATATAATTCTAAACAAAATGAGCTTTTACTTTAATGGAATTGTTTTAATGAAAAGCCACAGAACTACCAGAAAAAAAAGGGGAAAAAAGGAAACCCAAACAAACAAGCAAAAAACCCCATTCTTTTCATTAATATNTAATCAATCTTGTTCTCTTTGATTGTTGTAATGCGGCAAAAGTTTTAGTTTAACAAGAGAAAGTTGCATGCAACATGACCATAATCACCTTTCAACAGCAATAGATATTGCATGTGAAAATATACTGTAAATAATGTATTTAAGAACTTGAAGGAATAAACTGGGAAGCTACTGAGCACTTAATTTTGAGATAGCATGTAGTACATACTGTTTCCTTTCACCCGTTAACAAATAATTCTATTGTACTTGAGCCTGAAGGATGTTTGTTTTATCTGTTTTCTCCTTGGAATTTCTCTAATTTTAAGCCTCAAAGTGCAACAACAACTGAATTCTGGATATAATTTAAACCCAATTTATACATTCTTACATATTCTTAATGGTAAAAGCACTGTGAATGTGGTTTTCTTCAGGTGCAGCAAAATTAGTTAGGTATCAATATGTACAGTTCATGGTACTGTTTTGTTATACTCCAGAAAGTAAATTTTCTCATTTCTTTTCTGTCAAAGGCCTGTCTTGGTGTAGGATTTTTTCAAATCTTTGCAATAGCTTGTACTCATCACTGATGCAAGATCTAGAAATTAACATACTGGTATGGAGAGCTGGGCTAAATATTGTAAATTATACATCATCATACCCAAACTCATTCAAACAGAGAACAAATTTATGAACTAAGTGTATTTTCACCTCTTAACTAGCTTTGCATCCTGAGCAAAAANTCTGAAAAATGCATTATAAGGATTTTATGTAGCCATATCTGCTACTCAAACAACTAGAAGACCAAAAACTCACATTCAAACAACTTTACAAACAAATTTGAGTAGAAATTAAAACATCAGGCTAACTACAGGAACAAATAATATGCAGAGCATCATCAGATGAAGCATGGGGAAGGCAAGACAGCTGCTAACCCAAACTGATTTCAAATCCTGAGTGTTTTGGAAGTTGATTAAATAACATTTTCTGTTTATTATTGTTATGGTAGAGATATGAAAGATTTGGAACTAGAAGTTTAAACCAAATGTTAAAATGCTTCTGCACACTTTTCTTTTTTCTATAAAGTAGAACACTTACCAAACATATTTCTCCAAATAATTTATTTTCGTCACTTTTTAAAATGTGGGGTAATACTCCTGATTTCCATATGCTTTCTGGTTTTCATATGGACATTGCAGTCTTCATGATATAATTCTAAACAAAATGAGCTTTTACTTTAATGGAATTGTTTTAATGAAAAGCCACAGAACTACCAGAAAAAAAAGGGGAAAAAAGGAAACCCAAACAAACAAGCAAAAAACCCCATTCTTTTCATTAATATCCTATTTACAGTTTTTGAATGTTAATTAACTTGTAGGTAAGCAATGTTAATGTACTTATTTTTCTTCGACTGCTTACAGCAACAATATCCATCTATAATATTTTTTTCCCTCCCTGCTGCTTGCCAGAGGTATGGTATGGCTAAAAACAGAGCTCAGTCTGCCAGTGACACAAGGATGTGAAAAAAAGTACTTTATTAATTAATTTATTATTTTAAAGAGGAACCTCCAGACTTAGATTAAGTTTACTTCATATAGCCATCCTATTTCAGTTTCGGTAGGTCTAAGTAGGTCTTAGGGAATATGTTAGGACATTTCTTACTTTTTTAATGTATCTTCAACAACCACACTAG
>WBMW01006197.1:587-61681 GCA_013396635.1 Penelope pileata | reverse complement strand
TTTTTTTTTTTTTTTTGCCGTGGAACTCAATAGGCTGGAATTTCCCTGATATACTCAATGCTGTTGACTCATTACACTCATTTATTTCAGTGGAATTTATTTAGTGTCACTTGTCTTATGTGCCACTTATTTAGTGCCACATGCAGACTGCATGAATCCAGACAGATGAGAGGAAACTAAGACCCGTTTTTGCTGTTTTTCTATAAATATGTTTCCTCATATAACTAAAAAATAGATAAAATGAATGAAAGTAGTTTGTGAAGATATAAACAAAGACAGTGAAGTCTTGTAATTTTTTTCCCACTTTTCTTGGAATCTAACACTTGAAAAAAAATGGAAATAAAACGAGTTACTTTGAAGAAAGAGTGGCTAAGAGTTTAAAGCACAAGAGAAAACCTGTATTTAATACACACCTTTAGAACACCATTTCAAGAAAATGAGATGATTTTCTGGACCTTAAAGTTTTAAAAGTATTGGATAAAACCAAAACTGATAACTTTAATGTATTGTATCTGGCAAGTATGTATTTTAGTAGTAAAAATAGATGTAGTTAGATTCAGTTAGGTGTCCCAAGATTTTCAGATGCCCTTGAGCAGTGTCAAAAAGCAGAATAAATATAAAATGTTGCTTGTTTCAGTAAGGGACTAGCCTCTATTAAATTATGTGTGCATAATCAAAGATATTCCAGCTCTTTAGAGCCTGGAACTGTCTCAGAATGCATAGCACACCCACTTCTTGTTCTTGATGTTTCTATTCTCCCATCAAGTAAAGGCAACTGGATTTGATGATTTATTTTGGAAAAGTTGTATAAATTTATCATGTAGACCTGCCAGATGGGTAATCTACCCATCTGATAGGGTTCTTCAGGAAGGGTGTTAGCTTTGACCTTCTGAGTTGGTGAGACCTACAGAAAATTAAAAATGTTAAAATCTTACTGAAATACCAATTCTGTGTAGTCATTTTACCATTAAATTGTACAAATTACATATATTCTAAGTCCTCAAGGTTACCTTGTGTAACAGTATCCACATCTTGAAGATCAGCTATCATGTGAAAGGAAATATCAAAATATTTCCCTTTCCATTAATGCCTACGGCTGTCAACAATTGAAAGATATGGCAAAGTAACCTGAAGGAAATAAATGGAATTTATTTAAAGTTTTTAAAAAGCATCAGTGACTGAAATATGTTTCACTTTCACTGTTTTCTAAAGAATAAGAAGATTAACATTTGTACACATTTAAACATTTGTATGCAGAAAAATAGTATGTGCAAGACAAAATGGCAAATTCTTCTGCAAAACCCTAAACCTCAAAACACCACCGCTGTTACAGCATATTTCAGGTCATAAGATGCTTCTGTGGTACAAATAACCAAGGGAAATTATTTGGTTTTGTTTTTGTTTTGCTCACCTCTAGCATTTAATTTTACAGACCACTGAAAATTAGCAAACAGGTTTTTGAGTGGATGGCTTCATACAGTTGTCCAAAATGTGATGCAGTCAGAAAGAAAAGTGATTCCTGTATAAAGGATTCTTTCCCTACATTCTCTGTTGCAAAAAAATAGTGTTGCATAGTCCTCATAGCCTCTAACAGCCCCTTTGCAAGCTGGCTTGCAGCTTGCACCTTCTGGCCCTACCAATGAACCTGATCCTAGCTGTGCCGTGGAGCTGCATCATGCAGCTTTTGATATAACATGTCTCTTTCAAAGCTTCTGGATACCTGTAAGGACTGTTGGCTTTTTTTCTCTCCAACTCCTGGTTTTGTTGTTCTCAAAACTACTGTGCATCTGTGTTTTCTGATCTTTTGTAAAATTAGCATCAACCTCCCACCTCCATCCCTGCAGCAGAGGATGAATTGCTGGCCAATGCCCGTGCGCAGTGGCAGAGCCTCTGCCTGCCCAACACTGACCTCTAGCGAGGGAAGTCCTAAGTTACAAGTTCATGACGAATCTCGAGTGATTTGCAGGGCCCCTGAGGTTGGTAAAAGAGGGAAAAAAAATACCCAACAGCATACCAGGCACCCTATTCTGCCGTCAGACTTTTAGAAAACTTTGTGTTTGGATGTATAGGATATTCAGTTTAAGTCGATTAAGTGCGTGTAACTTGGATAATGTTTTTTGTTGCCTTGAACCGTGTCTTAATTTGCTGTTTCCCACTCAACAACTATAACAAAAACACAAAACATTTCCAGTTAATTATGATATTTTCTGTGAGCTTGTTATAGTACCTTAGCATATTTTCACTGTTTGTCTTTTAAATTATGTAGAGAGCAGGAGAGTGATGCAGTAGTTAAAGCACTTGTTAAGGATTGCATTAGAGCCAAGATTGCTCAATTCTCATTCCCCTCTTCAAAGTTAATCTATGCTTGTTCTTTTCTGAAAACATAGGTAGCTTTGGGTATCTGAAATTATAATGCAGAATTTTATTCATTGTTTCATATTCTGAGATCTTGAAATCAATTTCACATAAACAGCTGAATATGAATAATTTTCTTAATTTTTACTTATTACTACTAAAAAAAAAAAAGCTCAACTTTACTTACTGAAAGGTTTCATGGGAACCAAATATGCATCATTTAACTCAGAACAATACTAAAGACTGTCTGTAACAACCCTCTACTCCATATTCATCAAGAACTGACCCAGTACAGATACACGTGTATGGAGGCAGAAGAGGTGCACAGACACAATTCCTTCAGCAGATACACCCCTCATTTTTAAGTCTTTTCTCTGAATTTCTGAATAGCCCTAGGTGACACATCACAAAGTGCGAAAGAGATGCCCGCCGTGCATTGATAATTCTTTATTCGCTTTCAGTTCAAAAGAAAAAGCCTGAGAACTTAACAGCAGCCATTCTGAGAGGGCTTTGTTGTAACATGGTTTCCATTGCTGTAATGGAAAACAGATTTGCAGGCTAAAATAGTTTCCTTCTTATTATTGTAAACTGTATTTTGATTGATAAACTTCATTTAGAATGTCTTTTGCATATATACTTCGTTGTCTTTACCTTGGCCTTAGATATATATTATTTTTTCTGATCTGTGAAATGGACGCAAGTCCAAAATACTTCCACTAAATGAATTTATTTTTCCTCTTGGTTGTGAATGGCAGCTGATCACAGTATTTCGAATCAGACTGTTTAGATCAGCAGAAAAGTTCTAGGACAAACTGTCCTAGAGCTGAACAACATAAAACCCATCAAAACAAATAAAAAGGGAAATAGTTGTTCTGTTTTGATTAATGCTGTATTCAGAATATTACCAGTGGTCTGTTTATATCCTATCAGTGGCCTGATCTGACCATTTATCTCTCTGTAAATAACGTATGTCCATAGCATTAATTGGAATTTAAACTCAGTGACTGAAGATATTTGTTTCTTCAGTCTGTATGTTGAACTTAACTTCCACTCATATTCCAGATTTAGCAATGTGCCTTCCCTGTCAAATCATAGATGTGTGTTCGTCACAAATTGCAGTGGGGAAAGGTGTCTTCAAGGAAGATTATGGTTGTAAGATCTTTCTTTAGCTTCTAGGACAACTGACTCAGGCTGCAGTATATATTTTTTTGTCTGGTCCTAACTAACTACTCAGAAAGAGGAAAAGAGAGCCTTTGGGAATGAGCTCCATGAGTCATTCTAGCTCCTGCATTAATCCACATTCATATCTCCTCATGCTCTTCAAGCAGTTGGGTGTTCTATAAACCTATTCAGAAAGAACATTATGAAACATAACTTAGTGGTCGAAGTCTTAATATACTCTGTACTCAAGGTCTACCAGGTCTTTTAGGTCTGCCACTACACTTTAGGTATGCTCCACTTATACACTTGAGATATCAGATGTCTTTTTGAAACTTTCTCAAATCTCAAGCAAGGAACTGTTTCCGGGATGGGCAATGAGGCATGGTCACTTTCAGCACTAAGTAGTCTCTTGTGAATCTTTTCGTGATTTCAGAGTGGGCTGTTTCCTTCTGTTTGCGAGATTGACTCTGAGAGGCAAGAGCTGTGCAATGAGTATTTTTTGCATAACTTATGGCTGATTGCTGTGCGCCATGTAGAGGGTTTTTTATGATGCCCGTTACAGGCACCTATTTACCTATTTATGGTCCTGAGCATAGATACATAACAAAGGATCATGGATTGCAGCAGGTAGACAGCAGGGTCATATATGCCCTCCAGAAATCAGGATTCCAGTACTTTCATTCTGTTTTGGATATAGCTTTTAAACACCAAAATCTATTTTCAAAAGTAATGAAGGCATTTAAGAGTCTAAATCACACTGGCAGCCAATAGAACTTAGGTTAAATATTCATACAATTTTTGGTGTGCTTAGTTTTCTAATTCACTAAGATGCTTTGTAATTTTAACTGCTAACAATTTTCTTTGTGCTGTTTTGAAAATAGCTTGCCTTATTATCTCTAAGCTGCCCTGTATTTTGCGTACTTGTGCTAGTTTAAATTTTAATAAAATAATAGTTATTTTTTGTATTTCAAGTATATGATAGTGTCACTTTAAGTTAAAATGTAAATACTGATGGTCAGTCCTTATCTAACTGGCGTACTTCTGAGAGAAGGCACTTTGACTTGAGGGATATCTGGACAAGTTTAATGAACTAATCTTGATTCTCCACCTAATATTTTTATCTTGCCACTTAAATTTTATTTACTTAAAGGCATTTATATTAGGTATGCTTGTATGATAATGTATCTTCCCAAAAAAATCCACCAAAAACCAAAACACCACTGTAAATAGGCTGCTGCTTTTTCCATCTCTGATTACAGCATAAAACCTAACTGAATCACTGAAGAACTGCCTTCTATAAACACTACCTTTTAGAAGGTTATAAATACAGACCTTGACAAGTCCCTTTATTTTGTACTACTTACTAGGCAATAAGGTGTAATAGAAGAATGCCTGCAGTCACCTAGCTGGACAAAAACCTTTCTTTAGAACAACACCACAGGTAATAATATACTATGATTACATTGTAAAAAATTACTTTTTTTTTTAGGAGAATCAATCACTTTGCACTTTTTATTGCTCTTCACTCCTAAATGTACAAAAGAATACTTATCATGAATGAGTTTGAAACATGCAAAAACATTGAAGTCTCTACTTGCTAGATGATTACAAGTTCACGGTTTTGTCAGTGTACAAAGGCAGAGCAAGTATTAGATATCCTAGCATGCCCAGGCTCTTCATCTGGGAAGAGTCCTGATGGAAAGGAAACTAATCACAAGTTCATCATTTTGAATTTGTTTTTAACAGTATATTTTCAGGAAAGCTAAAATAATGATTGAACAGTATCATTGTACACAGTTCAAATCCTCCTAAAGGTAATGAAGGTCAACACAGGGCTCTCAGATAAAAAGGTACAGATTAGATATTTTGAACATAAAATCCAGTTGGTAATGAAATTTATAAATGGAAACCTTTTCCGTGTTGTATAATGCTAACATGACATCTTGCTGTCCATATAACCTTTAGCTTTTCTGTCAATATTATTGGGCTGCACTGATTTCAGAGGTGGCATTAAGCACTGTCAGAATGAAAGACATGTTTTAATAATAAAGCATTTATTATCTGCTCATGATGTAGGAATGTAATAGGTTTTTAATTTATTGAATTAAACACGATCTGCTTCAATAAGTGTGTTGCTAAAACTACAATCAATTTATTAAGAATGGAAGAAAATTTGATGTCAGGAATGTAAACTAAGCAGTGCAACAAATGTTTTGCAGAGGCATAGATACTCAACAACTGGAATGGAAAGGAAACTAATCAGCATCAAACTGAGGTTTGATGCTTGTTTTAATTTAAGATGAAAGCTTTTAGGTTTCTAAAAGGTAATTGGTCAAACAGCAGCAACAGAAGCTGCATATTAGTGATTGCGTGAGCATTGTTTAAAAAAGTCATTCTGTTCAACAAACTCTTAGAGCTGTCTAACATAAACAAATTTCATTTTCAAATGCAAGACATGATTCTGAGTAATTAAAATGATTTTTTTAGAATTTAGTGCTGTCTTATTGCTTTCCTTCTATATTTTTAACTTTGCTTCAATACATAATTTGTATGCTGTTTTTTTAAAGGATATTCAGTCATTTTTAAGTTCTGTCTCGCTTTAACTAAGCAAATATTTATCACTACACCTTTTAGTTTTCAGAAATGTATGAGTGCTTATGCTTGTGACTGTGCATTGTGCTTGTCTAAACTGTTTTGTTTTGTTAAAAACATGATGAATAGCAAGAACAAAATTGTCTTGCAATTTTAGAGGCTTTTTAAGAATTCTTGCTTCTATGTTGCTGACACCTCAGTTAAAATGTGCAAATGTAGTAATACAAAATATTGTATATGTATGAGGGACTGAATTGCAATGATTAGAGGGGTCAGAAGTTTTGATAACCATATATTTGTACAGAACAAATGTCAGCTGTGCTGTGGAACTAACATAGGGGGGTTTTGTGTTCGTTAAGCTGTCCTGGCAGAACTCAGTTTCTCGTGAAAACACAATCCAGACTCTGCAGTGATGTGAATCCTTTGCATTGTAGAGCAATTTTTGCCTCTCTTTCCAGCCCAAGTTAACAAAAGGAAAGAATAGTAAGGCATTGCGTTTGAAAAATACACACTTCGTACTGAATTTCAGTATTGAAGAAAATACTTAGAAAATGATCAAGCAGACATTAGAGTAATGCACCAAAAGCAAAGATAAATTCACAACAGAAGGCCCTCTCCTGCTGGGTGCTCTGCTGTCGGTAACAGTTGTGCAAAAAGAGCAGTGGAAAGGAAATTGCTTCAACGGTTTGCACACACTTTTATTTAGGGAAGTTTTTGTAACCTTGCAGCATAAATCTACAGTGACTGTTGTTAACTTAACCTTATATTCCAGCTGTTCATTTGAACAGAATGGATAGCAAACAAAGTTTAAGAACATACAAGAACAAGTCCTGGTTTTGTCAGCTAAGCTGTGTAAATATAGGAATCTGTCTGGGTACATCATCTTGCAAGATAAGTCTACATGATAAGTATGTGCGGGTGTGTCTGCACTGTAATGTACCTGAGAGAAAACTAAGGCAATGTTAAATGAGTTTCTAATCAAAAATAGTCTGGCTGTGGCAGGATGGTAAATTATCTTCACAGAGAGCTGGGCTTTTACAATAGGCTTCTGCTACCAAACCTGAAGATTATCTGCACAGTCACCACATTGTGCAGTGCAGGTGGGAAGGAGGCCTTGGTGCTGCTGCTGGTCTGGGGTCTGGGCTGCAATGGGAGAACATCTTGTCATAGCCAATTCAGCTCTATCAACAATTTTTGTAATTACTCTTTATTAAATTATGTACATCCTGATAAAATATTTTGCTACTCCCTGCAAATAACCCTCTAAAACTTCTGAATATTCCCTCTCCTAAAAAGGGAACTGCCCAGCTCCTTCCTTGCTTTAATTGGCTGCTTTGGTGATGCTACATTCACTCTCAAAATTGTACAGTGCCCTAAGCATCTCATTCCTTAGTTAAGCACTAAAAAATGGAATTTTAGAGAATGCAGTCTGAAATACTTCTCCTAGGAGGCAGGATTTACAGCCTCCTTAAAATGAGGCAGCAACACCAAGTCCAAGGATTCACAGTAAAACACTTCCTAAATATGAATAGAGGAGACTCATATTCAGATGATTAAATGATTAGAGATTAAGAAAGTGTATAATATGGAAGGAATTGAAAATACTCAAATTGCTGACATTAGAGAGAAAATGCAGAAGATTATATATATGTGTGCATCTATATATATAAATAAGTAATGCCATGGAGAAGGTAACTATGTTATATACCTTTAATACTGATTTCTAGAACAGAAGGATTTAATGAATTCTAAAAGGAGACATGTTTAAAATGATAAACGTAAATACTTATTCTTTTTCAAGGAAAAATCAAAAAACAAAACAGTTGAATAGTAGTTTTTAGGATTGTCATATACTGGATAGACATAAGTGGTTGTCGAAAGTCCTGCAAGGCTGAACTGTGTCATTTGTGAATGATTCTATTTTTTTGTTTGTTTTTGTCTTGGATATTCGTCCTTAGATTTAAAGATACAATTCAACCATTTGCTGGCATCGTTTTTTTTTCACTGAAGTGTCACTGTTGGAGGCAAAGTCACAGCATGTTGTTTTGTTCTGGAAAAATAATCTTTGTGTTCCAAAGATATCCCTGTGGCATCCCTGCCAGGAAATGATTTCTCTGTGAGAGTACATCTTGATTGGAGAGCAAATAAAAGGAAAGATGCAAAGGACATATCACAGCCCTTTTTCATCTTAAAAATTTCACTTGTTCATGTGCTTATGATCTAGGCATCCCTACTGATTTTTGTCTGTTCCTTGGTATTTGTTTACTGTGCAACTTGGATCCAAGCACGTGCACTGTGCAGATGCTTATTCCAAGGTCAACTGAAGGTAGTAGAGTGAGCTTCCACACAATGTATGAGTTCTAGAGACAACACCTGAGCAGCAACAATGTTTATCTGTAACACAGTCAATTTAAAAGCAATATACTTCAGGAAAATCAAAGAAATGAGTCCCAACTGACAACGGTTATAGCTATGGCAAACTTGAGCCTTAAGCTGTTTCATCTTAAAAAAAAAAAAAAAAAAAAAAAAAAAAAAAAGAAAAATATTAAAAAAAAAAATTTTTTTATCAAAAAAAAAAAAAAAAAAAAAAAAAAAAAAAAAAGGTAGAATATTATAATAAAAGTGCATTTTTCCCCACTTGAGGATGATTTTTTTCATCAAACTAGTATTCATCTTCAAGCTGAGACTGATCATACAAAATACCATGTCTATTAATCAAAAGTCGAAGAAGCAAAAAACAAAAACAGTTCCTTAAACTTAACTATAGTGGTTGCTGTTACTCTGTATTTAAATGCAGACCTTTGTCAGAAACAGAGGAATTTGGTTTACAAATGAATGCATATTAGTAAGAACTTAAATAGCTCAGGCTTTAAAATAGATGGATATACTCAAATAAAAGATGATGTGTAATTAAAGCTGATGTTTTTACTAGCTGCTACAATTCCCTTTGTTAGCAGGAAAACATTAAGGAACTTTATATAGCTAGACTGAGCACAAGTTTCTTGTAATTACTCTACATGCATACTTAAAATATATAATCAGATTCACACATTAAACACTGGATTGTTGTATGCTCTGCGTGCTGGGGACAAGTGAAGCAAGACACAACAGCCCTCTTTTTCTTCATAAGCAAAACTTAGGGATCATTGTGACACATCAGAAACTGCAGAAATTCTGAATATGACCAAGGAGGAGGAGCTGTGAAGACAAGCAGCATTGACCTGCACATGACTCAGGAGTGCTTGCTGCCCTCCCTAGTACTTATGAGTGAATAATTAAAGCTTTCTTAACATATTTGTTTCCCCTAGTGAGTGCATCTATGTTTCAAATATTTTTTTTTTCCTCTGCAAGTAGAAAGGAGTGTTTAGAAAGATTGTTTTAGATTTTAAATATTTCTGACATTCCTGCTGGATTCAGTAATTAACAGTCATTATAATAAAAAATACATTATTTTCTAATGCTAGGCTTTCTGCAGCCCAAGAAAGAAAAATTGGTTGCTAGATCTGTTCATGGCAGAATTTGAAATTTGAACAAAGTAGGCTTTTTCAGAACAAAGGAACCTTTTTTTCCCTCATAAAACTTCAGAAGGAAATGAATTTAGTGCTTCACAGTGTTTCAGCTGTGAAGCCAAGAACTGATCCTGCCAATCTTTACTATAGCCAAAACTGAGATTTAATGAGTTTCCACCTGCACAGCAGAGCTAGTGAATATTAGGAATTCTTTCAGAGCTTTCCTTCTCTAAAATCTTACATGTAGCTGATAGGGCCTCTAGGCTGCATGAAAGTTTTGAAACCTTATGGTCTGTCATCTAAAGGTTGGGACAAAGAAGGAGTTGCATTGTGACATGGATCTTTGAAGAAATTATGTCCCCCAACACAAATTCTGTCTTTTTGGCAGGGCTGTGCAATAGCTCAGATCCATACCCAAACACACTCCTGCCCCGAGTGGAAGCATGAGGGACCAAAACAGTGATTGTTCTTTGATTCAACACATGCAGAGGGGGTTTCTGTCACTGTTGCCTGTTATTGATCACACTTTCATTACTGCGTCTGTCTTGCATAGATGCTAATTTTGATGCACATGCAGTTATTTTGTTTTTTAAAATCAGTTTACGTGAAATTAGGTTTTCAAATAGAAATTTCAAATGTTATCAGACTGCTTCTAATTACTAGCAGGTTATTGACATCCCACTGAAACAAATGTATAAAATTGAATTATGTTTTTTTCAGAAGTTTAAATGCCAGTTTTCGTAGGTTGGTAGAGAAGCTGTTTTGAGTCTCAACTCCTTGCAGTACTGTTTTGTAAACAGGTAATCAGATGAGCTTCAAGGCTACATGAACTGAAAGCACTTGAAAATGCTTACAAAATGAATATCGTTTGTGAAATCAATTGTGGTACAATAGCTGTTACAGGTCTCATTTGAATATCTTTGAAGCTGATAGGATTTGCATATAAATTTATATTCTTAAAAAGTAGGGTGAGAGCTGATTTCAGAACTCAAAATATATTGCAATAGTACTTAAAGTATCTTCTGTACGTTGTAGTGGGGACACTGAAAAGTTAGACTCTATATTTATTAGTCTATAAAGTAAGTACAATGAAAGTATTGGTAAGTCTCTGTTCCATATCCAGTGCAACTCTTGCCTTTGAAGATGCAAACTTTTTGTTTTCAATCACAAGTTTTTTATTTTTATTTTTATTTTTTGAGTCACATTTGTCATTAGCACATGAAAGGAGTCAAATATTTCACACCCAGTATATGATTACTAAAACTTCTGCCTTATAACTCAAGAGTATGCCCCAGAATTTGCCAATCATGCCACAAATATTCCATCTGAGGAAAAGGTAGCAATTAAATTTGAAAAGTAATCCTGTCTATGCAGTCCACCTATCATAAACAGAGCCAGAGGCACTCCTTGGGCCTGTCATTACCTAAGGGTGTGAGATGGTGAGCCTAAATCAATATAAAAATGTTCTAATCTTCTAAAGTAATAGTCCCAAACACTGATTTAATATTGTAAATGTCGTTGTCCTGGGACATTACTTTCTCCCAGGGGGCACTGGACATGATAGCACTGAATAGGAGTGGGAGCATTGACGACGGGAGCTTTTTATTGAGCACAGATACACAGGGCCCATCAGGATTGTGTGCTTTCTCCTTGTGCAAGTGATGGAGGTGACTTTTTCCGGGAGCTGCGTGCCCCTCTGCAAATAAACATTTGCTATGTGCAGTTTTCAGCACCCAAAAGGCAATCTGTCTTTTCTGCACAGTATGGCACCTTGATAATGCAGCTGTTAATACTGCATTAAGTCATATTTTCTGCAGATACTCATTTTTAACATACTCTGTTATGAGTCACTTTGCTCAGTATTTTACATCTCAACTGTAGCTTTCTATTTATAGTTGAATTCCCCGAAGGCATTAACTGTTTCCAAAGACCTTTCTCACTCTTAACACTGTTTTTACATTTTACAGAAATACATTTTTCTTTGTATTTTTATTTGAAAAGAGTTCCATGCAAGGATACAAAACAACCAAGAATATTAAAAAGCATTCATTCCGGCGAATACTTCTCCAAATTGAAAAAGATGATGATACAAGATTTTATATTCTATGCTTTCCTTTTTCTAGTTGTGTTCTTTTAGATGGAAATTAATAAAACCTCTAAGGACTACTCAGTAGTAAGCCCCTTACCTGTTTTTTTACCATTAACTCTTGCATGTCAGCAGCACTTTCTTGAGAAATTATCACTAACATTCACTGTCATCATTAGGAGACAACTTTAGCCCAATTGGAGTATTTCTCTAAAGGTGTGCTAGCACTCTCAGATGAAATATGAATCAGCCTGACACATGCTTTGTCACCCTCAGAAGCTTGACCCTTACTTTATCAATCCACATGAGAAAATATATTAGATAGAAGTGGATAAAAAAGAATAATAAAGTAGCTGAATAGTTGTTAATAGATATAGCTGTCTTCAGAGAGCCAGGTGAATGTGAACAGTAAAAATCAGACAAGCTCTGTATATGGAATACAAGGAAATAATTCTTTGAAATTATGACATGGTACGATAAATTACATACCTTAATCTGAATAATTATATAAAGTAATGCAGATTTTCCTCATCTAGTAATAGATGTACTCATTTGTGAATATACAAATCATTTTTCTACTCTCTATTGTTCCATTGCAATTAAGAAGGCAGATGTACGTTTTTTCCCTGTGTGCTGCTGATTAAAATTCTATCCTTCATAAGTACTGCACCGTATATACAAAAGAGCAAAAAATGTAGGAAAACCTACCAGCAGTTATCTATGACTCCAGAGAGTTAATGAAAATAGTCTTGTTTAAAAATGTAACGACCTTTCTCGTGTCTTTTTGAAGACATCTGTCTGGGATACATCCTCAGTTCCTAAGACAGGAAGGAAACTCTATGGGCATCTGTAGTTACAAGTCCAAGAAAAATTCAAAAAGCTTCTTGACTGATGACGGAAAGTTCTTCTACAAACAAATCAACTTTTGTCTTGTTATGCTCAGAGCCATTGCAGAGAGAAAACAAGCAATTAAATGAGGGAAATTGGCTTCTGTCTTCCTAATGCCCTAAGTCTCTTCCTGTGAAATACCTTGTGCCAGGTTATAAAATAAATAAATCCTTCTGAATTCATAGTATTCTGATGTGCATTCACATGGTTTGAAGTGCCCAAACTTGTTTAAGAAGGCACTGTCCATAAGTTGCAACAGCTCCCAAGGCTCATTTTTGCCCAGTAAACATGAGGTCAGCAGTTAGGTCAATGACAAGGGAATAGGAGAGGGACAGAATTAATAAGTGTGCCTGCTGGTAGATCGGAGAAATAGGAGTATGAATGCAAGCTGGAGATCTAAACATGTTCCTTTCAATTAAGTTAGTTGGTTCTTTTCAATTGAGTTAAGAAACGTACAATCTGTTAGAACATCTCTGGTGAGAGTGTAACAACATAAAGTGCAGTAATTTGATCACTTGCGGTCATCTGAACATCCCTAAGTTTATCCCTGAGGCAGCTCCGCTGAGTTCAGTGGAAGTACTCCAGGGAAGAATTAAGCCCTGTGCTCAGAGAAATAAAACAATGCCTTCTTCATAGGTTTGCTCAAACTATGTTGAAAAAAGAGCATCTTTAATGGTGGAAAACCAACTTCTAAAGTTTCCTTCTAAGTTGAAACATATTTTACTTTACTTGCAATGCCTAAAGAGGAGTGCCCCTCACCTCTTCCACAGACTGGGTCTTGCCAGTTTATTCACATTCTACATCCTGTCTGCAAATCTGCACAGCAGCCAGCTCAGTGAGGGAATCTGAATCCTGGAGAGTTTTGTAGGAAGTCCATCCCTGCTGTTTTTCGTGTGGATGGAGAAAATTTGTACATTAAAATAGTGCATGTCTATGTGTATATATATGTATGTTTACCTATCGTCTAGAATCCCTAAACATACTTAATTACAAAAAAAANNNNAAAAAAAAAAAAAACAGTGAACATGTGGAAGGATCAGAGTACATTATTTGCCAAAAGTCATGTAATGAAGGAATGGTAGAACTGCCCGTGGCTGTTGGATGCTTCTTGCTTATAGCCACAATCATCCTCTCGTGGCTGTGAGACCTGATGTATATTAAAATGGTGACTCCTAGTCATGTTGTACCGTTGACCTTAATTCTTGCAAGTGATCACTCAATTTCTGAGATGCTTAACGGATAAATTGAGCTTACTGATATAAATGATTCATTCCCAAGTTCCATTTTCATATTCTTAAATCATATCTCTAATTTTAAAACCAACTTTTTAAAACGTGTAACAACTTTTTTAACGTGTAAACACGTTAAATAACAACATATTTTACAAATAGCCATTAGAAATAACTTCAGATCTTGATATATCTTATTGCATGAAAACGGCAGTCTGAGGAATAAAATTGACATCGTAGTTGTGAAATCCAGATTCCTTTAGTGAAGCAGATTAATATGGCATTAGCAGACAGGCTCCCTGGAGCCAAAACGGCCAGAACAGCACTGCTTGTATTTAAACAACTAAATAGCTGCATTACTCTTTCCTTTCAAAAATAGTGCTTCATTTTAAAATCAGATGTCCACAACATTGAGGAACCTGAGAAAATGTGGATTCTTTTGCGACATTTGGGTTGTTCATGAGTCCTTATACAAGCTAGTAGAGAAATCAGCTGCTGTTATTCTGTTGGCATAAGGAAAGGCTGCAAATTCAGCTTTGAATGTGAAGGATCTTGCTTTGGAAATTAAATCTCAGTGTGTAAATTGCTTTGAAAAATGACTTTTTTGCTGTAATATTTAAAATTAGATAATCTTTTTCTTTTACCAGAAAAGTCTGAATGGTACCACTGTTGTTCTCACCTAAGTTTCTAGACTCTGAGGAGTCTGCAGGATTACTATTTCAATTCTGCTTCTTGCTGCTCATGCTGCTGGTTTTGAAAGCTGTAGGAAAGCCATGCAAAAATAAATTAAAAAAAAAAATCCAATATGGAGAACAGGGAAGGGTAGTGGCTTGTTACTTGTTCCTGTTTTAGTCTTGAGTCAGGCCTCCTTTCCAGTGTTCACTGGCCAGATATCTTGTCACTTCACTAGTGGTGATTTCAGAGAGGCAGAATTTGGATATGTAGTCTGAAGTTCATTTACTGCAAGACTACAAATAGTTGAAGCAATAGCTTCAGAAAATGCACACATTTTCAGCTGTACACAACTTTTATGTCAATCTCTTGTTTCTTTAAATGGATCTGATTACTGTTTTCATGGTGGACAAAACCAATAATTATTTTAATTATTGTTGTCTTCTGATACAGATTTTCTTTTGACTGCACATCATTTATATAGACAAGGCCAGTTTTGAGAATGTGAGGAGCTACCCTAAGTTACATGCTATCAATTTGAGAAAGGAGAAAGACTTCTGGAGGTATAGAGCAATTCTGGGTATGAAGTTGTAAAGGCAAGAGCAGCAGTGCTGTAGGATATACATTCGGTAGCAGCATTAGAGAGGCTGGAGACCACCAGAAGAAATTATGAAATGGTAGATTGAAATTAAATGTCTGCTCTGAGGGTTTTCATGTAGGTTTCTGTATAACTTTAGCCCTAAGTCCCCTAAGAAAATGGTGATAAATTATTTGTTTGTACTAAAGTAGTTAGCCTGTCCCATTTCATTGTATAAAGACTGAGATAAGCAAGTCTCTTCAGACTTCTGACGTGTTACTATATTAGAAAACATGTTGCTATGTAATGATATTAAACTTCTCATAGGTAATAGGCAGCAAGAGTGAACATCTTAAGATGCATCTACACCAAAACAATAAAACTCTAATCATATAGGTGAGATTTTAATTAAAGAGAGCAAAACTGGCAGAGAGTGTCCTGAGAGGAGAGAAGGAAAGTACTGGCATGAACAGTTGAACTGAATCATCCAGTTCTATAAAATATGCTGGGGACAGATGTGCCAGCAATCAATGCAGCATTTTCAAGGAGCAGCTTTTGGAATGTGTTCCATTTCATCTAATTTACCAGATGCAACCTTTGATATGGAAGTAGTAGGAAAGTTAACATTCTCCTAAGAGAATGAAAATTTACTTAGGGAAACGTAGTATTAATACTTGATAGATTGAATTCAGTCTATATAGTGCCCAAAGCACTGGTTGGAGGAAATTCTGTGAGATGCTGGACTACAACTAAACAGTTCCAATTATTCAATTCCTGTCCTAACAGACAATCCTGTTAAAAAGTAGCTCTTTCAAATAGGCTTTGAAGGTAATGACAGTGACTGAAACAATAGCCTCGCTGCTCCAGGAAAGTGTTAATGAGCCTTATAAATATTTAGTGAACATCCTTTAATGGAAGAGACCACATAAATGAAGATTTCATTGAACTACTTAAAAATAATTCATAGAATCAAGCAATAGTTAATGTCCCTTTATGATTCCAAGACAAAGTCAAATAACAGTATACCAACATGGAAAATACTGATTGTGTACTAAATGATTAAACAAAATTGGGTTTTAGAAACTGAGACCACTGTACAACATGACAGTCAATGCTACTAGCAGTGCAATAGTCCATCTTCTGTCTCATGAATTTCTATTCACTTAAATAGGAAAGTTGCAGTTCATGCAGCGGGAGAGGCAGGTTGTACTGTAAATGGGACTCCCATATTTCTAAGAAGCTGACTGTAATAGTCACGCAAGATTGCCCTGGCACATTGGGAACAGAAGAATCTGACAGCAGATCAACTTATTCCATTCAAAATTTGGTTCTTTAAAGTCCGACTAAACTATGTTATTATGGAAAGGAAATACATTTTGGAATCAATAAAGACAGTCTTGCTTACTGTTGGGTAGAAATGATTCTGCTATTGAGATTTGAAAAGCAAGGTAACAGATGCAGTTGCTCCTTGCTTAAGTGAGTTAAAGACCTACTCTGCATGCATGAAAACACTACATTGTTAAGCAGAGCAAGAGCAAGTATATATAGAGATCAACTTCCCAAGATGATTTTTCTAAGACAGAAAGGAAAGGAGCAGTCTGCCCATGTTGAAGGTGAAAACTGGAAAGTCTTTTTATGTACTCTGTAGTGCATAGAAAAGAATTTGGTTTATTCCAAAAAGGCAGAAGCAAGCATACTGCAGACATGAACATGAAGATATAGTGAATAGAGCAGAGAGGTCAGTAAATCAGAAGATAAATAATGCAGTAAGGGTCATTGCAGTCTATCTGAACCATTAAAATCTAATGGTTTGCAGAATGGAGTCTAGAGGTTCTATATACTGCTACAAGGCGCTAATACGCAGCTATCTACTGTATTAAGTATTGAAACTACTGTAATAGCTACTTGACAAAGTAAAATCAATCGGAACCCTGGTTCTGTGTTGCAGAGAGTTGTCCATGTAATGGATGAGTAGATGTGAGGCAAAGAAGAGCTGGGTTCATATACCTATGCTGTATGGATCCACTACGTGAATATCTCATTAGAGGAGAAAATGGATGTGCACTGATCCTCAGGCAGTTACGAAGTGCTTCCCAAGGAGATCCCTCCAAACAAGCCAATTGTATGGGCCCTAACAGAGACAGCTATATATATATATATATATTTAAAAAAAAAAATACACCACCACAAGCACACTAGGTCCCTAACGTAGTAACTGTAAAGTGATGAGGCAACACCATTACTCTGCAAAAATCACTACTCTATCTTTTTTGATCTTTGAAGTTTACTGTTTTCTGTATAACACTCCAGGTGTAGTACTAAATGTTGAAATTTTTGCTTGATATGTTAATGAGCAATGGCATCTTCAGCATCTCCTTACATGGTTGCTGAGCAAATAGTTAGTTCTAGTCCATCTGCTTCTGCTTCCTGATTCCTGCATTATAATTTACTTGAAAGTAAATTTCTTGTCTAGGCAAGAGACTAGAAAAGGGGTGCGAAGATGGTGGCTTGGAATCCTTGAGAGCTGACAGTATTTAAATGATATATATATATATGTTTTAAACACAATTGTACATGTCCTAAACAGATTTCATTAAAGTTTACTCAGAACCATAAATCACTGCTCTCGTAAAAGAGACCATAAATTGTGGGTCTCTAGGTATTTATTTAGAAGCAATTTTGTTGCTGTCGTGCAAGAAAATCTATGAGAGAAAAAAAAAACGAACAAGTGCAGACACATACATAGCATTTCAACGGTCAATGCTTTTGGCTCGAAAGGAAGAAAAAATGAAACACTTATTTTGTATGAAGGCTTAGTATCACTTCAAGTGAAGGACATAAACTTATTTGGGAGTTTGGGAATGCCAGAAAGAAGGGAATCTGTAATCAAAGTTCAGAAGGCAACCTATATAGTTATGATAAAGGGAAAGGTTTAAGAAGTTATATACAGTAGTATTTAAGACTGCTATTTGTACTTTGCCTTTCAAAGCTCAGCAGCTTCATAGCATCTGTAGTTGTGACAACATAGACAATTCTACTACAGAATAACTAAATAAATCATAAGGCAATTTTTCACTGCATATCGTTTGTCAGAGGAAATTTTCTCAGTCAATAGTCCACAATCTATTTTAGAAGTTTGACAAGTTGTTAGGCCTAAATGAAGTGAAGTATGACAAAGTTGCTTCATTTCTTGAAAGATCAAATGAGGCAGTGGAACATTTTTTTTTCAAACCATTAACCAGACAATCCTACTAACAATAAGTTATCAGAAAACTAGAATTTGGTTCTCCCTTCTTTTTCTTTTTTGGAGGGGGGGGAGGGGTGTACAAAAAAACACAACTCTTTATATGTCATAACAAATCAATCATTTCATTACCTGTTTTTAAGTAGCCGGAAGTCCTGAGACTTTTACTGTTAGCTGAAGAGGAAGCCCAGGGCCTCTTACAAGCAGTGGTAACACTGTATTTATTGTTATGAGGTTACAATGCTAAGTTTCCCTTTGTGTCTGGAATCATGTTGGTTTTGCTTGTTATAGCACAGCCCTTTGTAGAATGAATGACAAAATTCTCACTTGCACAGAGGAGAAGGGGCGGTTTTCTTTCCTTTGCACACTCAAGCAGGTTGGAAAATGCTCAAGAGTTTGAAATTCTTAGTTCAGCAAAGAGGAAGCTAAGGTGAGAGCAACAAGTATAATGAGCAAATGTCTCAGACAAGTCATTTCTTACAAGGCTCTGAAGAGTTTGTTTTTCTACTTTTTTGTTCTGACCTGGAAAAGTGCATGACTTTACTGTTAAGGGCTCTCACAAAGACTAAAATGAATAAAGATGAATACTATAAACTGTGCAAACATGCATGCAAGGTGTGCGGAAATTTTAGTCACTTAGGGCTTTTTAAATTGTAAATTTACTTGGAAAAAAATCTTGAGAGTCTAGTAGAGCTGAGAAAGGAGTCTGGACTTTTCAATATGACACCATGTGAACAATAAACACTAGACAATAAATCCTTCAGAATTATAACTTAAAAAGTGAAGTTTTATTTTACTTTGGGGCCTTTTGGTGCTTTCTAGTCTCATTATTTTATTTTGCGTTTCTGGTTTTTATTTTAATTACAATTGTGTTTTTAAACTGCTTATTACTTGCAAGACTCAGAAATGGAAATTCTCATCTGGTCTACTTTGTCATAACTACATTGAATGAATATATCTGAGATAAAATAGACTAGTTCAGTTGGATGGGACCTTCAAAGATCATCTAATTGAAGTGCCTGAGCACTTCAGGGATACCCAAAACTTAAAGCATACTGTTGAGGGCATTGTCCAAACACCTCTTGAACCCTGACAGGCACAGGACATCATCCACCTCTTTGGGAAGCTTGTTCCAGTGTCTGAACACTTTCACAATAAGGAAATTTTTCCTAATGCTCAGTCTGAACCTCCCCTGGTGCAGCATTATGGCATTCCTGTGCATCCTGCCATTGGTTCCCAGGGAGCAGAGCCTGGTATCCCCCTTTGCTTCCCCTCCTTAGGATGCTGCATAGAGAAATGAGGTCACCTCTTGGCCTCCTTTCCTCTAGGCTAGACAAACCAAGTATCCTCAGTCTCTCCTCATAGGAAATACCCTCTGCCCCTTTGTCCTTTTACCAGCTTTGTTGCCTTCCTTTGGATACCTTCAAGGGCCCTAACATTATTTTTACATTGTGGAGCCCAGAACTGCATACAATATTCGAAGTGAGGCTGCACCAACACTAAATATAGTGGGAGAATCACCTCTGTTGACTGACTGCCTATGCTGTGTATAACTCATCCCAAGTAATTTATACTGAGATAGCACCATGCGTTTCACAGGTAACACTTTACTCTGCATTAAGGGGTAGATTTACTGAGGGGAAGGGTTTCATAGTCTCCCTTTCTCCCACATGTGACACATGTATGTATTCCCCATTATAAAACATAGCTGTATGCCTCTGCAGTTTCCATTCTCCTTTGCCTTTGTACCTCTCACATCGTGGCTGCATCTGTCTGTAGACTGCAATCTTTGAATAATATTAATAGCTTTTTGCTGATTGATAGTTTTGAAAATCCGTTCAGTCTATCTGTATTCTTACTACAGACAGTTAAATAGCAGTCTCTGAGTTCTTTGTGGAGAGCTATCACTGTCAGCTTCAGCACTGGTGGTAAGGTCATGAAGGAGATGATCTTAAATGACAATGTCATGAACTTGCCAACTGATTCTTGCCAGCCTGCTGGGGTTCTGGCCAAACCCTTCAATGTGATGGACAGGACAAGTACAGATGAAGCCTCTGCCCTGTTGCAGCTAGAAAATAGCCATGATGAATAGAAATGACTCCCAATACAGTGTGTTACACTGTGTTTTAGAAGTACAGTTGAGCTATCTCCAACATAAGTGTAGGCTTGATTAACTTTCCTTTAAATAGGTATTCTTAACAGATGTTCCTATTGATGTTTGTTTTATGCCCAGAGACCATCAAGGATGGAGATTCTGTGTTTTCTTTGCTTTATGATTCTTTTTCCCCCCGTATGCTACCTTGTTGTTTGTGGTGACTACAGCTTTTATGCATTTAGTTCTGTTGCTTTGTCTGTTTCCATAGTACATGATTTTAACATAGATTCCTTTTGTTAATATGCATATAGGAAAAAAACAGTTAATAGAGGCCATTTCAGGATACATTTACTCAGGTCAAACAGTTCTAAATTTGAATCACAGATTTTCAAACCCTATTTGCATGTGATGCTGTTTCAGTAAATAAACTCAGAAGAACAGACTCATGCTGTAGTGTAACTCTTAAAAATTTGTAAAGAAACATTCATAACTTTATAATACATCCTGAACTCCATTTAACTGAAGTAATTCATTGGGAAAAATTATAAACAGTCATAGGAGATTTATTTGCAGAGTATCTAATTTAACACAATGCTGAGACTCAAGGTACCCTCTCTTACCCTGGGTTTGTAATTTTCATTAATATTAAAGAGCTGTGTGTGCGCATGAACTGAGAATGTTTGTATCTCTAAGTGCTTAATTGCTATATTCATAATTGTTCTTTATAAATGATTTAATATTAAGATTTTTCAGAATTATATGTGACTTGACTTTAGAAAATAATGTTTGTTATTACTTGGCCATTATCTGGAAAACTAAAATTACATGAAGTTGAATAAACAAATGACAGTCATTATACAGGCAGGATCCCTGTTAGCTTCCCTCCTTGCAATGGTTCGTAAACTTGCACTAAATAATCTATGCTGTGGAAGAACCAGTTTATCTGTGGTATTTCTATTGTTTCAGGGCTTTTTGATTATTCCTCAATACTGGAAAGGCATAAGGTAATTCAGATTGGAAATCATATAGTGATGTCTCTTGTCCAAGCCATTGCTCAAAGAAGGGTGGCTATGGGCTCAGACTAGATTGCTTGGGTCTTTATCCAGACAGAGTTGGGAAACCTCTAAAGATGGAGACTGCAACAGTATACACAAATATTCTGATCACAGTAATTTCATTATGATATGTTTATACCCTGACTGCTACAGGTTCCCCGGCAGGGTGCATCTCTCAGGCCCTACCTGAAAGGTTCTTGGCTGCTCTGATGCAAGTCTGTTGTGAGTGGTTGGAATTTACATTGGTCAGTACCCCCCAGGTGTTAAAGGTTATCTGAGCAGTGTGAAATACCAGCTTCCTAGCTGGTTCCCCTCAGCTGTTCTGAAATCAGAGAAATTAGACATCTTTATTCCCATTAAAGATCAGGTCAATTAGCATATGACAAGACTTTTAAGTAAAGAAATACATGTAATATAGCAAAGAGCTAAGTGATTGAACTGATTGGGTTTGGCACTTAGCAGCCAGGAGGAAGAGATGACTTTCTGATGTGCTTGATAAGGGCATATGGGACATATTATTCTTGACAAGCAAATGTCAGTAATATAATTACCAAAACAGTCCTTACAGAGAAGATGTTTATAAAATATATTCACATTAATGCTTATAACAGTAAAAATGAGGCTGGTAATGACTAAGAGTTCCATCTGTAACTGTAATGCATTAGTTATATAGCTACAGTATTGGCAGTGAGTAAGCTATCTTCAGATGTTTTAGTCCTGCCAGAAGCAACCTCAGTAGAAATATTTACATTTTTGAGGAACATAGCCTCATGTTGAAGATGCTTTTGCTCCCACTGAATTGAGGAGCAACAAAAATTGTTTAAATTTTCTATTTTCTAGAAAGTAAATACCTGATTATATTCAGATATTTTAAGCTCTTATTTGGGTAAGTTCCAAAGCTAAGCATTTCAGTACTGAGTCTGCAAATTGTAGTCCATATGTATTCATTCTCCCATTGCTTAATTTGATAGAGATGTGGGTCAAACATTTGCCTTATTTACAGTAATGGAGCTCATGAGTGTTTGTTTTATAGGAAACTAGAAAAACCCTAGTAACAAAGGATGTTATTTATTTGGAAATAATAAAGATGAAAAAGCTTACTTTGCGCCTCGCTGGAAAGATACAGAGCAGTGATATAACATTCTGACTGGATTATCAGTAGCAGACTTTATAGTGCATTGTTAGACTGGTCCTTGAAGTAACCGTGGATTTTCCAAAGCTCTTTTTACTTTTATTTTTCATAAGCATAAGGTTTAGCTCTTACATATTTGTAAAGGAAACTGCAGTCATCTTGACAGTAAATAAAATTGTGAAATACGTTTTCTACAAGGAGAAGAAAGCAGGAAGGTAATCACCGTTATCTGAAACACATACTGTGTGTTTCTCAGCAGATGTATTACTGAATAGAGTGGTCAGACATTAGCATTTTTAATGTCTCCTAACAACATATGACAAATATGTCATGAATAATTAGATAATACTAACTACTGAACAGTGCTTAATTCACTTACCTGCTGGTACATTTGCCCTTTCTATCTGACAGCTCAAGTTGAATAAATGCTATCTTTGGGCTCTGAACCACCAGCTGCATAGGGCAGCAAGGTCAGTCTCATATCATAGAGTGAAAGCTTTTATACTGAGTAGTAATGCAGCTCCTGAGTCTCTACTGTTTGAATGAAGCTGCCAGGATGCTCAGTGATAAGAACTGGTACAGGACTTTGCCCCCTACAAAGATACTAGGCTCATGGTTTCAATATAGGTGAGGTATGATTTAACTTTGATGAAAACTTCAAAGGGAAAGAGTTTCTCAAGATAGACATTTGTATCTTTATGTATGTCAGGAAAATTTTCTATTATATATTAAACAATATTATTTAACAGTGGCCAGGTCCTCAGCTAATGAAAACTTCATTTCATTGAAGTAAAAAATCTCTGCTATTTTCTGCTAGCTATACACTTAGTTCATTTTATGGTTTGGAAAAGTGTACTGAACTTCAAATCTTTAGATATACTAAACCCCACAAACTCCTTTAAAAATATTGTTGTGCCTATAGTGGATGCGTATATGTTTTTAGAGATCTTCCTACATTTTTTTTTTTTTTTTTTAATTTGTGAAGTCAGATTTACAGCATTGTGCTGGCTAAAGTATTCACACACCTCTAAGCCATTTTGTTGGCTAAAGCAAACAAAATCAAATTTACAACTGCAATAAAATTGATTACCTTAGCATCCTTTGCCAATGTTATCAACAATTTGCATTTTAGCAGAAAATGATGTTACATGAAGGGCCAAGTCTGCTACAAATGCCACTGAAATCAATGGAAGCTTTCACACTGACTGCAATGAACTTAAAGGTCAAACTCTAAAGTCCGAACTTTAATGCTGGAAAGATGCCCAGTGCTCAGGGTTGTATCCTGTAGCAGGCAGGTGTACTTTAAGTCTTAGAAACTGGAAATATTTTGCTGTAAGCAACAGAAGTATGACAGAGAAAGGATTTATACAAATAGACAAATCTAACGCTGTTTTAAAAAACAGCATCTAACTATTAGTGCTATGTGGATCACCTGTGCTTGAGACAAGAAGCATTTCACATCATTTTTATCTATTTTACCCTAGTTTTCATAAAATAGCATGCTTTCTTTTTCTTTTGACAAATTCTTAAGCGTACAAGACAAAATGTATTTATAAACAAAACATGGAAAGCAACATTACCAACGTAAAGAAATAGCAGTTGGACAAGAAAAGGAACAATTAAATTTTTCAATGATCCAGTGTGTTTGCCATAAATAAAGGGAAAAATGGGGGGAAAAAAAGCATTTTAGGAGAAAGATATGAGATTACAGATGAGAATGTAGATGCTTTAGACAGTAGGAGGTTACAATATGTAGCTCAAATGAGGCCCTTCATAAATCAAGTACTGATCCAAACTGTGGTTGCTCAGGGTTTTCATTGTCATCATTATCTGGAACATAACTTTTAATATAAGTTTTAACCACAGTTAACACTTCAAAATTGTGCAGTTTAGTGACCATTACATTGGGTAGTTTGTGTGCACTCACTATTTCTTTTTCACATAGGACCAAACTGGATAACATGTTGGCAATCATTTCCTTCAGATGCTTCCTTATGCTACCGTATGGACAGATTATTAGTAAGAGTGCTCAATTTGAAGCTTAAGATCTATTGCCTATCCTTCTTAAAGAATATATAGCTTGAAAGTAAGATCTGTTGTTTATTTCCAAACAGTAGCTGCTCTTTTCTGCTCAGATATGTGTCTGCTAGTCAACTTGCTGTGTTGTTTTTCATATCCCTGAACCTTTTGTAGGGTTTCATTATTGTTAGGATTTCCAGAATCCTCTCTATCTCTTGCAATAGACAGCAGCAGTGATATTTTTTCTCTCCACTATGTAGAGATATTCTTCCTTTTTTTTGGTAGTGTGCAATGATGAAAGGGTTTTCAGACTGTCAGCGTGATCAGTATCATAAATTATCTAAACACATTTGTGTTATTTTACCAAGCAAGTACTGAGTTCTTATCAGATTTATCTTTTTTGTTTCTTTGTTCATTTTCTGACATATCTTGTGGTATCATTAAAACTTTTCAGAAGTATGGGAAGATCTCGTGCCTGCAGCTAAATGGAAAAGTGGTATGGCTCTTAGTATTGAGTCAAATGCACTCTCTAATTGGACATGATACCTTATTGTAATTGTAGATCTGCAGCCAAAAAAAAAAAAAAAGCCTTAAGAATACTTGCAGTATAACTGTATTATGTTCCAAGATGAACAGTTATAGCTTTGTGTTTATGTGGTGGAGAGACTGGATCCATACCTGTTGTACATGGAATGTCAAACTTGACAGCTGGAATGAAAATATTACTGTGGATTCTCTTGCAAGTTTTGAAGCTCACCAATTTCTTTTCTACGTATACATGACACACCATACACGTAGACAATCATGTACACTAATTGAAAATAAGATGACTATCTCCCAAATGTTTGGATAAAAAAAGCCTGCAAAATAAACGTTTCTAAGGAGTTTTAAACGTGAGATGTTTGACTAGTCAAGTGGCCAGGTCACCTAGGTCATGGGGGAACAATCTTTTCCGTAAAATGGTGTGGGGGAATGTAAGCAGTGTGTTTGGAGTTTGAATGAGTTGAGTTTTGAGGAAAAATGGCTGGCTAATCGTTAAGAAAATATGTTTTGTCTTCTGTGTTTGAGTACTGCACAGTTCCTGAGGATCAGTTTCTGAGGATCATGGCACTGCTACATGTACAGAATCTATTCTTTAATAACTAGACATGGATTTGTTAGTAATTGTATTATGTTACTGGGACTGTTAGTTAAAGTTAGCTCTAACTTGTTGTTTGAGAACAACCTAGATCAAATATACCATTCTCAGAGCATGGCAAATGCAGCTAAAAGCAAACCTAAGAACAGACAAGTTGTTCAACTTCTATTTTGCTGTGAGTATTCACAGTTGCATTTTGGCACAAGTTTAGATCATGAAATTTCTCAACAAGGTATTTGCTCCAATTCCCTTTTGGTTTAATTTTATTCAGAATATGCGTTAACCTCTGTGCAAAGAATGATCTATTTGCAGAGGAGCAACAAAGAAGAATGACAGCATTGCACAGCTAATCCATTTGCATACATGAAGAATATGTTTCTATGCCAGGATAAAACACTAAATTAAAATCACACACATCCAAATTTTGTACCATATTAATATTCCTTATCTTTTTTCATTTATTGTAAGAACATGAAGTTTATGACCAGACAGGCATTTAGGTAATGACAACTATATATAATTTTACCAATGCCTTAAACAAAAAACATACACAAACAGCAATACATTACCTGTAAGTAATGAAAATTAAGAAAATAGACATTGAACCCACCCTAATAAAACCGTGTTGGTGGATTTTCCCACTGTCGCTTCCAGAGCTACCTAGGCCTATTAGCATCAGGGTTAGTGTTCTTATAAATTTATTTCTGGGAAAGCCAAAATTTGCAAGAACCATTTAAATTTGTACTCTGTTATCCATCTCAGATTTTATTTTCAGAGCAAACAGCCTCCAGCTGAATAAAAGGACAGATGTCTCTTGAGTAAGATATCAGAGAAAGGGAGTAGGAAAATGTAAACAAATTGAAATTGCCAATGATGGTGGGGGAGGAGTGCTTGGAGAGCCAGGGAAAAGTAAAAGGAAAATGAGAAGAAATAATTCCTCAAGTCTTTGCTCAGTGATGCTATCTGAGTAAAAAGATACTATATAAATACATCACCTGTGATTAAAAAGACTGCTAAGATAAGGAGCATTTGGGGGTACTGTTGATGCTGCTGAATATTGCTGACTAAATCCTTTCTCCCAAGAATGAGAACAGCAGGTACTGATGGTTTCCAAGAACTGAAAAATTGCCCATTGTTTAATTAAAAGCTTTCTTATTTGATCTGAGCTTTTCCATGGAATAACAGACTATTCAAAGCACTGCCATTATTCATAACTGAATGGTGATGATATATGTACAAGCTTCAGCTCAGTGTGGTCAGATAATCACAGAAGGAAGCAAATTTGAAAACTGAGAGGGTGGGAGTTCTAACTTGCTTTTTCTATTTTTTTTTTCTTTTGGTGGTTTATATATTTTCTTGTCTTCAATTCCTCTTTTTTTATGAATATATTTTGAATTTCCAAATGATGATGGTGATGAGGGTGGCTTAGCTGCAATGATAGCTCATAAGAGCAGTATGGTTTCGAAGATGCTTTGTAGAGGAACTTTCAGTGAAATCACGTGGCCTAACATCATGGAGATTAATTGTCAATATTCCTTGGAAAGCAATGCTACAATGCTTTTGCAGATGCACCTGCAAAAGTTAATGATGCATTTATAGCATTACATTAAAGTGCTATATATTTTTATTATGAACACAGCAGAAAATGAACAAACCCCGAATAATATGGGCACATTTGCTGACAACCTTGTGCACTCCTAATGAAATAAGGATCTGGTACTTACTGACCTGTACCCTCTCTCTTATCTGTTGCTTCGTGGCACTAGTAGGTTACTCTATGGTTTTACTAGATACTATGGGTTAACTAACAAATGTAGTGGTCAAGCTCTGGCTTCACCCTTGTCTCCCATTATTTCCTTTTTTACTCTTTAAAAGATCAATGGCACCATTTATGCAGTTCATGCTTCTTTTCTGTACTCAGCTTGCTCTGTACTTCTTATGTTTGCAATAATCCAACAAAAACTTTTGTTGCACAAGCACAGAAGGTCCTCTGTCCTTCTATTATGTGAAATTAATTTATGCCAGCTGAAGTTTTCACCTAGTATTTTAAATGTATAAAATATATATCCAGATAATATAACAAATTGTAGCTGGTCTGTAATGGAGTACATATGGCACAGAGAATATAGCTCAAAGAAACTTCTAAGTCTCTCTTGCTGAGCACCAGCAGTGAAATCCAAAAGCTCTTAAGTTCAGAAGGCGATAATCTCTCACTGATCTTGAGGCACAGTGGGATACACTTTCATAGAGTGTACTGAATACTGGTAAAATAATTGGAAAAATGAAACCTTCCTTCTTGCAATAGGCCACATGGCAAACACAGCCCTAAAACTTGGGTTAGAGACAAAGAACTCTGCAGGGCAGAAAAAGATATTTTAATTTGGAGAAGTACCTTAAATACCTTTGGTCCACTGAGTCCAAGCTAGAGGATATCCAGCCTAGAGGGGCTACAAAAAAGTGAATAACTCTAAAAGATAAGTCTGGATCAAATCACTAGTGAATTTAGATTTGAGCCCACTTGAAAACCTCTTAAAGAATCAAGTACTGAATTAGGGATCTGCAGGCCTGCAAGTCTAACTAGTCATAGCTCAGGCTAAAGCAAGAGACTATATACAACTGTTTCCTGGAGTAATTCATATGAGATACCTACAAAGGGAGAATAAGATCCCAAGGCTAATACTGGCTTTAGCCAGAATGTTTGATAAAGGCTAAAACTAAGTTACACCTCTGTACTCCTATTAACCTGCATTCTGAGTTCACATTGACACCAAGAATCCCCTTGATCACATCTGCTAACTCTGCAAAGCTGCAGCCAGTAAGGATGGTACACATCCTACATCTCCAGCACCAGGCTAGCATGGCTGCCAAAGACCATACCTGAGCCAGTCACTTACTTCAGTAGCAACAAAATTATATTGATTTGAACCTCTTAACAAGTAAATCAGGACCCCACATCTGCAGCAATAGCAGTCGAAATCCATTACCTTGGAGTTCTCATTTCACACAGTTGTTAGACCTTCAGTCTATTATTATTATAGAGCAGGATGATCCCATTAACAATCCACATAAAAATGCATGTAAAGAGTAAGGCATGTCTAAGCACTTTAGCTAGATCTAGATTTTTGAAGATAAAATTTGACTGTATTAAATGTATTACAGCCATATGTGCTGTGTTTGTAACCCATAGCACATTGTGATACACGTTATTGCATGTAAAATAAGAATAGACTATACATGCACTGTAGCATTTTGGTCTGAAGAATCATCTATTGGGTTGATGGCTTTTCAAAACTTCAGACAGTGTAATGCAAATTTTAATTGCTTTGCAATTAAGTAGTTACTTTGAAAGCTTCTTCATTCTTTAAATCTGTAGCACAGCTCTCAGAGGCTTAAGGAAAAGTAGTTCATGGCCTTTTCCTTATCCCCAAAATCTTCATGCGTAGATGTACATCTGCATCAATTGTATCATCTCCAGTCTAATTACCTCATTTACATATTTCATGCTTGCTGCTCAAAACGCTCTGTGGGACACTGAAGATTTAAATTGTGTGCTGTCAGACACAATCAGTTAACAGGGATGCATTTTTATTTTATTATGTATTATAATGAATTGCACAATACGTTTGATATTAACCAAATAACATGTAGTGTTTCATACAAAATAATATGTTAAAGAGTAGTTGCAAAATAAAGCTTTTAGAGTTTAAAATTTGCTTAAGGTGTTTGTGTAATTTGCTCTCCTTTCCCTCTGCATTATTGCTCCCTCCTCCATTTTGAGAGCCTTGAAATAATGAACTTTTTTCCTCCTATTTCAGTTTGGATAATAGACTCTCACTCTTCTACCAGTTACATTTTGTAGATGACATGCCACAGAACTAAAAATTGCTTACAATAGAATGGCACATAACTGATAAAATAGTGACCTGGTGGAGAATATTACCAGTGTACAAGTGAAAATACAGCAAGTTCTCATAGCTACAGGCCAGTCACACCTAATTAAAGATATAACTTTGGCACCCTTCATGGTCTGATGCTTAAGATAGAATAATTGAAGTTTGACTCACTATATAAATTCCAGTGTGAATTTGAGACCCTTGATACCACCTAGATGTCTAGTACAAATCTTCTTTTAAAATAAGGTGACTTTAAGTTTCCAGGTAAGCAGGCACATTACTATGATGTCCTCTTATGATTAGGCATCTTGGTGCCCCCAGTGTAGGTAGGCTGTTCTGTCCCAGCTCCTTCATGGACTCAGGTACTCGTAACTGTTGCAAGATAGAGACCTTAGTAATCTGCTCCTTGCAGGCTGTGTGACTCTTACACGTTCTGCCACATTACAGCCTTCTGTTGAGGAGTTATTTTACATGCAGAATGCAGAAATGTCATGGTTCACTGACTAATGGCTGCTAGCCCACTTCCTTGTACAGCAAGATTAATTTGCTATAGGATGAACCAAATGAGCACTCTGGACAGGCAGGATGTGTGTCCTTTCAGTGGGTGAAATGAATGGTTAGCCCAGTTAGTACTGACCTTTCAGTCCAATTGAAGGGCAGCTTAGTATTGTTTCTTCATTTGAGAAAAGATATTGCCACTCTTCCTCTGCTAAGAACTGCTAAAGAACAGCAGAATATGGCCTGTCATAAAGTGTAGATCTCCACAGAGAACACAGGTGATCTTTTGAGGTCCTTTTCTTCTCTGAATTGTACCTGCAGTAATTTTGTGTATGATCTTTCTTTATAGTTTACCCGTGTTCTGTAAAAAGTACTTTAAGTTTGCAGAGACATTTCTGAGACCACCTGTCTACAGATATCATGCATGGGTTGCTGTCCATAAAAAGAAAACCCTAGATTCACATTAAAAAAAAAAAAAGAAATCTATATGTACAGCTATGAAACCAATAGGCCACTGAAGCCATTGCTACTAGAGTGCATGTTTGCCTACAGTTCTGAAGAGAGAATTCTGCACAAAACAGCATCAATCTGAATAGTAGAGGTAATTAAAAAAAAAAGGCAGGAAAACATTTTGAAAAATGTAGCTCATAAAAATTTTGCAAACTTTTGTCTTCTGTTGTTGTCAGCAGTGTGTAATGACTTTTATACGACCTGCGATAACGAGGAGGGCATTTGACTTCTTAGTGACCTCAAGGTTCAAGGTCTGTGCAGTTTAAGTATTTCATCACAGTGCTCATTTATGGTACCTTCAGATACAGATACAGTAGCTTTTTTACATCAAACAGTAGGAAAGTGGTGATATACAAATATCAAGTGCTCAAAGCCACAAAATAAGAATCAACGAGTTAATAAAATCACAAAATGATGTTCAATAGCTCAGCTATTGAACTCGGTGTGTTCATTCCCTTCCATGTACAGAGGAGCTGGAACATGCCCATCCCTAACCAACTGAAAATGTTAAACACAAAATCAGCTATTTATAATCTAGGGTTATTTCGTTTAACATAGATAGGGCCTTAATGCCTACATTGTGCGTTCCTTCTGGTGTTCATTGTTCTAATAATTCTACCCAAGCAGCCCTGTTTTCTCCATCTGCATTTTAACTTCACTGTTGTTTTGTTCAGACTTTTATTCCGACTTCAGACTTTTATTCAGGCCTCAAATAGAATTTTGTAGATTTAAGTGCTTAAATCCATGAAAGGTGCTCTCTGTTCTGATAAATTCCCATTTCTTTATTTTAGTTGTTAGTTTTCAGTTACAAAAACAATTCTATTTTCTGTAGGGTATTTTACTTTAAGAGAGTACAAGCCAGACTGACAAAGGCTTTTGGGCATAATGATGCATAAATCTTAAACATAAAAGTAAACTTTTTAATTATCTGACATGTTTTTGGACACTGTGAAACATGCTAAGATCCCATCTGTAGTCCAAGGATACTGAAAATTACATTCATGACACTGAGTGCTTCCAAACAGCAAAACAAATCTTTTTCTTCTTGTTTTTTCAACCAGTGTCAAATCTCCAGATTCTTTATCAATTCATAATGTATTCAGATACAGTTTTCTCTTAAATGAGTAGAAATTAAGTCTGGATAATGATGATAAAATTTGGCCTGGCACTATAGGTAGTATAGGTAGTCCCTTCTCCCAAAGGAAGCAAATTAGAAATCCTTGCTGTGTTTCTGACGGAGCAAATCTGAAATTGCTTACCTTTAACTCAGACTTCTTAGAAGTCAATAGTAAATCTTACATTGATTTTACTGGCTATAATTAGGTCAGTTCTGAAATTCCAAGAATCTAAACTGGCTAGTTCATAATTCTTCTCTCTAATGCTTTTCCAAAGCATTATCCAAAATGCATATTCCAAAGCAAATCTTCCAAAATAAGCACAAAATGTGTGGTAGTCTCCCATATTGAATTATTCTGGAAGCTAGATCTGGTTAGCTTTGTTAAATAAGTTTGGTAATCCACAATTTTGTAATTGGTACAAAGTTAGAGATCCCTGAAGTGCATATAGAGAGGAGAGTTTTAGATTAGGTCCTGAGCTGCAATGGTGTGCTAGCTTGGGAGAAAAATTATGATCACTCGACTTTAAAAGTGCATATTCTTATCATTCTGAACAATTGAATAAAATTACGTTGCTTGTAAGAAGAGCTTTCTAAAACAGGTTGTAGGATACCATAATAATGGTGAGCTTAGTAAAAATGCTTAGACAGAATGTGATCTGCTAAAACCGAATGTGGCATAAGACTAATGGATAAAACTGCCTAGTTAACTGCAATTATTTGTAGCTTGTCAAGTATAAATTTGCAAGATCAGTTCTTTGTAGTTGAATTTCAGAGGAACATTAACTTAGTCTGTTGTAGTAATGAATTTAGTCGATTGTCTGCGTGTTTTGTGTTTATTCTCCAAACTCAAATTAAGTAAATATATGGCTAAGGCATTTCACAAAGTTTGCTTTAGGTAATATCTAAAAAATTGAAAAAATGAACTTTTCTCTCATTTTCTTCCTACTTAAAATTCATTTAAAAGCTTAAATGAGCTTGAGAAAACTATGAATCACCAGCTGCTGGAGAGGAGCTCTGCTAAAAGAGGGCCTGGGTGTCCTGGGTGGACAACATGAGCCAGCAGTGTGCCCTTCTGGCCAAGAAGGCCAATGGTAGCCTGAGGTGAATTAAAAAGAGTGTGGCCAGCAGGTTGAGGAAGGTGACCCTCCTCTTCTCTGCCCAGGTGAGGTCACATCTGGGGTAGTGTCCAGTTCTGGACTCCTCAGTTCAAAAAGACAGGGATCTTATAGAAAGTACAGCAGAGGGCTACAAAAATTATTGGCGGGGGAGGGAGGGGGGGCGTCAACTAGATACCTCCAGAGATCCTCCCCTCCAACCCATATGATTGTCTGATTGTGTGTGATTCTGTGTGTGTATTGATTTTGAAATTGAAATTATTTCGCCTGATAATGGTTTTCTGCTATTTGCTTGAAGGTTTTTTTAATGGTGTTTACTCCATTTTTCAAACTTAAATGAATCCACACATTTAATTTGTACCCAAAATACAGAACTTCTATAAAAGAAAGAAACCCAGACTTATTGCTTTCCTGTAAAACAATCTTCGGTAAATTTCATTCTAACTGTATGGCAAAACTGATGGCTTGTTATGGGGCTGTGCCTAATAAAGACTCAAATGTGTAGTGCATAGGGGACTTTTAATGAGCATTTAAGATTCTAATACTTGCTAATGTCCTAACCTGCTATTAATTCATAAATATCCCTTTGCAAATGATAACTGTTTCTCAAACATGCATTAAGCATTGCTTCTAGGTGTGTGTATGAGCAAATTCACTTCTCTATGATGTCTAAGAAAATAGTGTTTGTGAGATTTGTACCTTTTTAAGATGCCCCTAGGGTGCCTGTAATGAGTTTGTCTCCCTTATAATATCTGCTGCAGAGCCAAAGTATGGCAAAGAAATTTCAGACATCTGCTGTAACAAGCACATCACAGTGTCTGAATTAAGGAGCTTTATGCAGCATATAAAGTTGTACTGCATAACAGCATCTTTTATATAAAAGTAATATGAACAAAAAGGATGGAGATTGAGGAATTTGGAATTTTTCCCAGTGTAAGATGTTATCATAAAGGATACTTTGTTATGTGGCCCTTTACTACTGACAGTTTTTGTTACCATTAATGAGTAATATTATTGTAAATAATGCTTATTATTCTGTGACTTATGTAATACAAGATTTATCTGTAAAGTCTAATTTTGCTCAAATACAACTATATCTAGACAACCATCAGTATCACTAGAACAGAAAGAAAAAAAATACCTAAATAATTCATGTGAAATGAGAAAAGACAAAAGGTAATTGAAATTGATGTTTAGTTGTCTGAGCGATGAAGTGGAACAAGTTCCTCTTCAGTATTGTCACTGAGAGGAACGTGGGGCCTTTGTGGTTAACCACCCATCCCGCACAAAGCTGGGTGCATGTAGCTCCTTCAGAGAGGCTCTAAGGGTAGAGCAGGTATCCTCCAGGATGCTCCTCTGTCCCTAATTGTATTGTGGGTGACATTTGTGGTCTGGGAGCCTTGAAAGAAATTTTGTTTTGTATCTCTATAGGTTTAAATCACACTAGGAAAATCAATAGAACTGGTTTTGCAACAGTCGGTTCAAATTTTTTCTTCGCTGTTAAGCACTATGGCATAGGGTTCGATTTTGGGGAATTTTTTAAGTGATTGATGTTCCACCTAATAGATGTACTATGCTTACTGGCCCGATGACAGCATCCTCAAGTTGTTGTACACAAAGCTGTTAGGCTTTTTAAGCATTTGGCAAAAGCTCATCCCATATCTTGCAGCAGTATTTTTCTAATTATGCTCTTGCCTAAGTAGCTGTGAAAGATGTCTGTGACTGTTCCTGTAAGTAAATAGAACACACAGAACTATAAGCAAGAGATTTGGGGTGATTTTGTCACCTATAACTTAGCTGCTGTTCCTTTAAGAATCTAGTGTAGAATTTAAACTGGTTTTGTTCCTGGGTGCAATTGCCTAGTCATATTTTAGGACTTTTCTGCATTGTGTGTGGTAAGGCAGAACTGCGGATTGTGTGGTGCTTAATCACAAGTGGGCAGTGCCCAAGCCTTTAGTGAGAGGCAGAGACTGAGAGATGGTGTTCAGGGAGGGGGTCTGAAGCCCTCAGACAATATTAAAAAGGCAAACAGGAAGGCTGCGATTAAAAAAAAAACAACTTGCACTGCTGCTTTGAAATTGTTTTGAGAAGCACTGCTATTACCTCAGTGGAATTTGAATAATGTGGAAATAGAACTTTTCATGTTTTAATATTTCATGTGGAATTTTCGCAGTGCTTCATTGTGAAGTATAGACTACAGAATCCTAGAAATAGTAGGAAAAGTATGTCTAGATTTACAGCCTTCAAAGAAAAATATTTCAAAACCTATCAAAATCATTTTAGATCAGCTGAAAACTTGTGTAAGTAAACAACATTACTGGAGTTTGAGGCTTTTTTTTTTTCTTTTTGAGGGTTGCATGAGGGGAGGGTCAGGCTGGGTATTAGGAAAAGATTCTTCACCAGAGGGTGGCTGGGCCCTGAAACTGGCTCCCCAGGGCAGGGGTCATGGCACCACGCTGCTGGAGTTCAAGAAGCGTTTGGACAATGCTCTCAGATATAGGGTTTGGATTTTGGCTGGTGCTGTGCAGAGCTACAAACTGGACTCAGTGATCCTTGTGCATCCCTTCCAAATTGGGATATTTTATGATTGTATGATTAAATATGTGATTAATTATAGTTTTCTCAAGTGACTGTGTACTTTGCATTCATTATTTCAGACAATTTAGGCAATAGCTAACATTTCCTATTTGCTTCACTGCAGAAAAACGGGCCAAATCACTAACCTAAAAATGGTAAGCACCACGTTTGAGTGAAATAGGATCCTAGAACAGATTTTTAATGAACTAGCAAGATTAGGTAGAAGCAACACTTTCTGTAAGTTGTTACAGGCCTGCAGTGTCTGCTTGGGTAGCTGTGTGGAGTTGTGCCGTGCTGCACTGATCAGTTGCGTGTACCCATGGCCCCTCCGCTCATTCTGCCCCTGAATGACTTTGCCATGCAAGAGTCTGATACTTTCCAGTTCAACATGCAACTGTAGTTTATAATGAAAAATAAAGGACTGAAAATTTGCTGGGAAAATGTTTGACAAACAAAAGCAAAAGATTGCTTTTAGTAGCGATAAATAAGATACATAAACAGTAAAATAAGGGTCCAGTAAAATGTAGCTCAGTGTCATTCTTGTTTTGAGCAGTACACAAGCAGCCATCTCTGATAGACAGCGTGGTCAGTATTTGTCAGCATTGTAGGTGATACTACCAGTTTTCTGTACCATATTGAACAAGGAGAAATGCCTTTTAGAATGAAATGCCACTATTCTGAATTCTGCAAAGTGTCAGCCTCTGCTAGCTATCTGTAAGCAATTATCACAGTCCCACTGAGAACACCTGGCATCTGTGGTGCAGTAGTAGAAGCTGGGAGATAAGATGTTGATGTGCACTTGATTTGATAGACTAACCTGTACAGAGTTTCTAAGAGGAGGGTCAAGCAGCTGTTTCTTTATAGATTGCCATATTACATCAAGTGCTGCAGCAATATATTCTATATTTTTATCCTTCGTTTCTCATTGTACTGCTCACAGAAAATTCCAGAAAAAGAAAACCAGTTTTTCACTGGCTATCATTTATTACAAATACTTATAGCTCACCAAGATTTTGTAATAATGATTATTCACCGTGAGATTTTTTCCCTCATCTGTATTTCAGTTTTCTGTATTAGAATAAACCAAGATATTACGTGACACAAGTGATTGAATTCACTGACAATTTACCTCTGAAAGCAGGATAATGGGATTTACAAATGAACTGAACAATGACGTTGTTAAAGGAAGGAATGAAGTATTTTATATCATTTGTATGAGATGAGAATTCTGGAAGTGAAAGTATTACATTGCAAATGAAAAAGCTATAATCAGGGTGGGAACCGATATTAAATTAAATAATTCAGTTTGCATTTTAGGGGGGCAGAAAGTGATCTGAAATGTGTGAATTAAAGATACAACTTTTGAACAGTTTCACATTACACAATTTTCCATATTCAGCTCAGAATGCAAATGTATACACTTAATGCAGATTTAATGAAATAGAGAATAATGATTAAAGGAAGGTAGCATGTGCTAATGTATGGTCATTAGATTTGTGAAAAATGAAGTGGATGGCTTTGGATTAGACAAGGATTCTATTTTACTGGTTTTTACATCTATTTTTACTACAATAACTCAGCTGATATGTCAGAGCTCTGCTGTCTGTGTGATGGGAGAAATGCACAGACGGAGCTACAGTTTTAAGGATCACCTGAGTGATATTCAGGCTTGACAGTGTCCTGTTCTCAGTGTATAAGGAAGTTTTTAAAAAAAACAACCTGAAGTTGCTAATTCCAGGTGGCCCTGATTTTCCAGTATTTCTAAAAAGAAATAATAGCTGAGATGCATGATTTCTCAGAAAATACCTTTTCAATTTAAAGACTTTATGTAAGGATATCTCTGAATGTTGAAAAGATGGATGGACCATACTAATATATTCCTCACTTGTTAATATATTCTGTCATACTGTATTGACCTTGTGCTGTCTCGGGTCAAGCCTTCACTGGGGACTTTAATAATCATTATTGCTGAGAGTGTCTGTATCCCCAGCAGGCTAGTTTTGAGGGCAGTGCACATAGAGGACTGCTCAAGGGGGGAAAAATAATCATTTTTTCATCAAACACTCCAGTAAGCATGAGTAAACAGTGGCTGAACATTGCCCATTAAGAGAAGGCAAAATAGACGAATTAAAGAATTTGAGAGTTTTAAGCTGTAAATTGTGAAGCTTACTATTTCATGTCTTTCAAATCTAGATGGAGATTAGATAATAATTGAGAATAGTTCTTTCTGTCCATGTTGACACATCATGCCAATGTTGCAAAGAGTAAATCATTCAAACATAACTATGCTTTGTTCTCTTCTGTATGGTTCGAAATTATTTTGAATAAATAGCATTTTATAAAATATTGGAATGTTATTGTGCAGAACATGGGAAAAGTAGGAGATATTTTGTGAAATTTCCTATTTTTAGATGAGCTTAGAATTCTCTGCAGCAGGGTTTTTTTTTCTGAAATGGATGAGTTTCTCTGTGATCTTCCACATGAGTCATAGCACTTGTCATCTGCATACACCACTTTTGTGAGCTTTTGATGATGTCTGTGAATGTTTTCAGCTCACTTCAAATGTCACGTATTACTGAGAACCTTGTCTAAGCAGATGCTGCCAATACTGATTTGGTAAAGAACGTGATGTTTTAAGACAATTTTTGTTTTCTGTAAAGTGATGGCTGTTTCTGTTCAGATGCATCATCTAAGTTGTGCTTTGCTTGCAGACATTTCACAAACAGCAGCTTAAAATTCACACAACTGAATGTCTAATGCACAAAACACATTAGATTTGTATTTGACAGAAAAATGTAGCTCAGGGTGTTTATTTCATCATTTCATTGGCTCCTTATGGTTGTAGAGCTCTGGATTGTTGAAAGTTTGCAGAATACGCACATCTATCAGAACTGCTATTCCCAGTGCTGACCTCTGCTTTTCTAAATATTTTCCAGCTCCTGTTTAGTTTTCTGAGGAACTCTGTAAAATGATTCAAGCAAGATAACAGTCTCTCAAGAATTTTATATTTGATGTTTCCAGTTTTCTTTTTGCTACTTACAATTGTTTTCTAAAAAAGAATCAGATGAGACATATCTTTGTAATACTCTGCCAAGCTTTACCATTTAATAACTAGTAGAGAATTGACTATTGAAATTTAAGCTGAACTTTATAACGTAGAAGTCTAAGTTTCAGGGTCTAGATATATGAAGAAGCATTGCATATATGTCTCTTTCCGAGACATGTGCTTGTCATAGAATCATAGAATCGTTTGAGTTGGAAGGGACCTTTAAAGGCCATCTGGTCCAACTCCCATGCAATGAACAGTGACACCTACAGCTAGATCAGGTTGCTCAGAGCCCCATCCAGCCTGACCTTGAATGTCTCCAGGGACACCACATCTCTGGGCAACTTGTTCCCATGCCCTTACCATAAGAAACCTTTCTCCCTATATCCAGCCTAAATCTCCCTTATTTTAGTTTGAAACCGTGTCCCCTTGTCCTGTCACAATAGACCTTGCTAAAGAGTCTGTCCCCTTCTTTCTTATAGCCCCTCCCCTTTTACTTGTTCTTTGTGCAAGGTATTGGGTAGGTTGATCCTATGGCTTATCTTCTATACTTGTTCTTGTGCTGTTGTATTAAAATGTTAAAAAATATATCTTTATTAGCCTTCTCAGTAACTGTTGGTGTAAAACAAATGTATGCATATTACTCTACAGAAGCATTCAATGTAAGCCCCTAGAAGAAACAAATACTATTGTACATCAGTAACTGAAAGCCAATTTTTAAGAAATTTCTGTTCCTGATGCGTAGCTGTTCTCTGAATGGTAGCCAGAAGGGAAATTAGGATGATCTCCTTTGAATTACATAAAGAAGGAATATTCAGTATGGAAAAGAACTGGCTGCTGAGGAGTCACAGTGTGTAATTAAGATGTGGAGTGTTTTTCCACAAGATATTTAGGACGCTGAAAGTTTACGAGGTAGAGTAAATAGACAAATTAGCAGAAAAGAATCTATCATGGGCTATTAAGAATTAAAAAAACCATCTCCAGATGTCTCGGAGGCACAGAGTGATGGTGTCTGAAAGAACACAGAGGGGAAATAAAGCACTAGATGCTGGCACCTGGACGTATGCTGTTGGTCACAGCCAGAGAGAATGATAGTTTAGGTGGTATTTAGTGAATCGTTAAAATGATTCTCATGTTTATAAAAAAGAATTGCTAATGAAAAAACTGCCTCTGCCCAAAATCACACATCACCAAAACAAAACTCAAACCACAAAAAAATACCAGCAGAAATGTTTGACACACTTCTGGAGGTGTTACAAAATTATGTAATGCGTGAACATTATGACCAGCTTAATTTATATATTCTATGAAACTGTGCAGAAAAATCACATAGACAAATTCATTACTCTGCATATTTTCTGAACATTTGATGTATTTCTATCTTAAGGTATTGAAATGCAAGAAATCTGGAGTACATCATTGATTTTTTTAGGTTTTACACTTCTGTGCTCTAACTCGCTGCATTTGCTATGTGATTTAAATATAATCTCTGAGTCATGTACTTTGTATTTTTTAGGAAAGATCAGTGCATCTGAAAACAACCCCTTTGATTATTTCATGTTACAAATCCCCAAACATGTCACATCTGTTTGTATCATTCTCATTTTCTCTAAACACTCATACGATTAGAATTTTCCAGATTGAGTTTTAGTCTTGTGTACATTCATCACATACGTGGGCATGACCACCTGCAAATCATTGTGCAAAATGGTGAGGAAACTTTTACTTAGAAGAACATTCTTGAGAATATGCTATAATGTGTATCAAGTCTCAATTAGGCTAATCATATACTCAAAAGAGTTCACCAATACAAGTGTTCCTTTTTCTTTCTGTGATCTATAAAAGGTAGAATTGGTATACTTTAGAAGAGAGATTTCTTCCACTGGAAAAATCTTGCAGTTAGGCTCAGGAAAGAAATTAAGAATTACAGTAAAAAACTGTCAAATACAATCACTATGCAAATACAGCATGTTTATCAATACACTGCTAAATATTAGCAGATAGTTAAAGATATCTAGCTTTACTGCAAATTTGATCACTGAGCTAAATTCAGTGACATCTGTGTGATAGTTTCTGTCTTTCAACCAATAACGTGAACTTCTTGCTGCCGAAGCTTTCTCAAAGTCATGCCCAGTTTTTCAAATGCTTTAGTAAGAGAAAATGGGTTTGGTTATATGTGTTAATACAACTCCACAGCTACTCCACTATTAATGTAATGATGGACAGCATTAGAATGGAACTAGTAATTTCTATTGTTTAGATTTGAAAGCCAAAATTTTGAAACAGTGGTAAATAAAAATGTAAAAATTCTGACAGCAGAAAATGACGTTACAGACACGGAAATTCAACAATATAAGAAAATTCAGTCTACTGCAGTATCAAATAGCACACAATTCCTGAAAAAAATAAACAGTTCCATAAAATAGTAAATCTGGATCAACAATGTCAGCCAGAAGTCAGATGTTTTTAAAAAACTAGTTCTCAGTCTTTTTAATAATATATATTTCTGGCTTGGACACAGAAGTTGTAAAGAGTAATTGAAAGATAGCATCTGTTGTTTGAGTGGGTCCTGAATCTGAAGGCTGGTTTGTCACTTGGAGAAAATAATGCACCTCTGCAAGAGAGAACCAGATTTGTTTTAGATTCACTCATTTTACTCTCTCAATAGCAAACTGAGGTCTTTAAGTGGAAGAGCATCCAGAGCATTTAACAGCCCACATCTAACAAGTATGTCTGTTTCACATTAATAATTCCAGTAATCACTTTTGTATATGAATACCTATTGCAGTTATTTATGTGATCATATTTAAGAGCAAAGGCTTATAGTTCTCAAGAATGTTGTAAAGGTAGCCAATGCTTTGGAACAATGGATTAAACTGCCTATATGTTAAACAAGAATTATAAAATGCTTTATACGGTTACAAATAATAAAATACGAAGTAAAACCATTCATACATGCTCTGAAAATTTTATCGTGAAGTCTAAAAGTTATGACGTGGGTATTTTTTCTCTTGCTTTGCTATCAAATTGATACATAGTGCTAATTGCTATAAATTCAAATTCAGGAAAATGCCTAAAATTATTTCTATATTTAATGACGCACTAAAGCATACTATTTCAGCTGTGCTAAATGAAATCCAAAACTTCTTTTGTGCCTGTTATTGAGGTTTTATGTGTGGATATTTTAGTGAGAAAGGTATCTTAAAAGCATATAGTCTGAAATTCAGGAAAAAGCTGCTTCTGCTGCTTACTCAAGTTACTGCAGAAAGTGGATCTGTACTACTACTTAATACCAAAGTCTTTTTCTAATGATAATCCTAGTAATTAACCAAGAGGAAGAATATCGGAAAAATCTTGAAATCTGGACAAAAATAATTTAAAAATATATGTATAACTTCTACTCTCATCTAGTAACGTCCTTACTTAATCTGGGAGTCATATAACATGGTATTGCCCAGAAATATTTAAATAATTCAATTAAAAAAAGATCCAATAAGGCACATGGGAACTACATGGAGATTCAGTACAGCAGAGCAGAAAGACATGATCATTTCTAGTTCTCAGCTGACAGACAGTAGCTTATCCAAACAGCGTAATGTGTTCGCAAGTGAATAGCTGGTTCTAGTATCTTGGAACTGTTACCAGCTAAATGTCCACTGGTCAGCAATGAATTCTATGTCCCGCTAGAAATAAGAGGTAACTTCCTGTCCATCAGAGATATCACTTTTCCTAAGGTAGACTACTCATGGTAAGCTGTCGTGATACAGGCAAATCAAAAAGAAAATGTATTCTTAAATAGGCAGAATTTGGGAGAGAGTAATCTCGACCTCAGAAAAATTGTAATAGCACATTCCTTGTGAAGATATTTATTTCTGTCATCCAGCATGGGAAGTAGATTGTTTTTTCAAGGTCAAACTTCTTTATTGACTCTCAGTAACTCAGAAGCAGAAAGAGTTGAAATATAATTCACCCTAAAATTTAAATAGTTTTTCCTTTTCTTGTTGCTTAATGCTTTTGTGTACTGAGATGTCAATTTTGGTACCTAGCGAATGAAAACTCTATCAGTATGAGTTATGCCTCTTTGTATACACGGTTTATCAAGACAACTGATCTAAGTAATAGACAATCTACAGTAAGGAAGAAAAAGAATGTTATTTTTACTGTATTTAGTGGAATTCTTAAGTGAAATATTTAATGTCACTCTTCTATGCTGCATACCATTGAAATCATTCAAAATCTCTAGTTATATAAAATATTTCATCTCTAATAAATAACAATGCCTGTTTAAGCTAAAGAAGAGAGAAATCAAGCCATCATAAATTTGTAGAGCCTCCATGACAACAGCAAATTGCTTGGGCAAGAAATACCGGTAGGTAATCGGATGATGGTACACAGAAAAACAACAAATTTGGTGTGCAGCCTTAGCAGTCCTTGTTAAAGATTCTCGTAGAAATTCATGATTATATAGTTTAACTTCTCATGATTGTGAACAAAAGCTTGATCGTGTAACATCAGGCCTAAAGATAAATGAGAAAGAAATCTTAGGTGTTATATTTCAGAATCAATCTCACAATAAATGTAATTTGCAGTTTTAGAAAGCCTTGGGGAAGCTGGCTTGTCCTTTTTGGCTGTTCAAATCTTAGAAACCTCTAACTAGACATTTGTGACTTTCATTGCTATAAATGTTCGGCAAGTCTCACCAATATAACAGTGAGGCGCTTATTTACAGGTTAGTACATTGTGTCTAATAGAAGAGGAGAAAGGAATCTTAGTATCACGGAATTTATTAAAGATTTTTTTAAATCAAGTAAGATTTTTCACAGGAGGTCCAATTGTCTAGTCATTTCTGCTTAAACCTAATTAGTGTGTTAACCGAGCTGCCATGCATATTAGATGTGTACTAATGTTAAGAAGCACTTTGCTCTGGTAATTGTTTTCTTATAAAACACATTTGCAGTAGACTCCAAGCTTTGCTTCTGCTTATCAAAACGTAGCATGAATCATGAAATAATGAGGGTGATTTTCAAAAGGACTTGTCTGCATTATAAAAGTAAACGGAGCATGTAGGCCAACTTCTTAAAAACTGAAAGAAAATACCGATCTACTAATCTGGGGAGCTACAGGTAAACTTTTATCAAGTGTTACTAAACCGACATGGTAGTGCAGTTCCAACAGAAGTGGTCCCTTCCTCCATCTGTTTTGAGTGGGTAGTAAGACAGTTAAAAATTCTATCCCAATTATTGTGTTCTCATAACAATGAAGATTTCTGTAACATAGAAAACTCATCAAAAAATGCAAAACAATAGTGGAATTATGTACAGCCAGTTACAAGCAAACAAGTTGAAAATTGCAAAAGTTTGTAAGACAGAACATGAAAAAGATCCATGCATCTAATTCTTTTTCTACTCACGTATGTGTCCTTCCACTGGGAGTCAAAACCATATTACCGTTCATGCTATATTAGCATTTGCAGTTTAGTTCTTGGATTATATGTTTTCCTTCCTTTCATTCCTTTTTAAAATAAGTGAATTTAAATTACTTTAATAAACAATACAAATAACTATGCAAAGTAAACAAAAATAAAAAATAAAAATGCAAAACGAAGTACCAAGAGCACATAATTAAAACTCTATGCTGGTATAAAATAATAGCAGCTACTTCTTTGGAATGCTGCAAGATCAGCTGTCTTTAAGAGTCTATTTAGAGGTTTTAGAAGCTAAATGATTTAAAGTTAGTAATAATATTTAATTAACTGCATTACAGGCATGAGAATGAAGCAGTATTCTGTCTCTTTAAAAAAAAAAAACACGCTTTTCAACTATTCGAAGTTTTAAAGCTCATCTAATTTATTAAACCGCCATCGTCTTCATTTTATTATCTCATAGAAACATTCAGTTGAAACATCCAGTCATAATTATTTTTCATTCAAATTGATCACAGTTTTGAAATTTGTGCTATGAAAATAATTGCATCATAAGAAAGACAAAAAATTAGGTCACTTGAATAAAAGGAAAATTATCACACAACTAGAAGACATTCATATCTCTTCTTGCTTATAGCCTTTCAGGCAAAATTGCATATGCAGCAATTTCGTATTCACTTGAATGTTTTAAGTTTTAATGAATTATGAATGATATTATAGCTGCTATTGCCTTACACAGCAGTTCAAAATACGCTTCTAATTAGAATGACCTATGACAGTTCTCATTAGTTTGTCACTCTGAATATTCTCTTGAAATTAGGCATGTGACAGATATCAAATAAAAAATACTAGTAATTCATAATAGAAAGTATTTATTGTCGTTATGAACTAAAATTATATTTTCTAAGTGAATAATTTATTTCTATTAAAAAGCAAAGAAAGATAGCTTCTCTGGAAATCAAATTTCCAAAATTATAAAATTGCAGTGCAGGAATCTAGTAATAGAAGTGCTTAAGTCCCAGACAAATTTGCCTGTGTCAGCCCCTAGGAGGAATGTATAGAAAAATGTCAAAAGAAACTTTGACTTTTTCATTTTATGTAAAACTCTCTCTTCAGAGCTGGCACAAAGGAGAGCTTCTCTGTACAGTGCCAGATAACTGAAGGGTAAGATCCCAGTAGCCTGGTCCCACAGTAAAATGAGATGACAAAGCCAACGATAAAAGTATGGAGCAATTTATACTTATCAAGACATGATAAGAAAAATGGCTTTATTCCTAGAGTTTTCAAAACTGTATTTTTTGCTAGCTAATTTTCAATTTAAAGAATAGATATAACCAATTTTGTTGCATACACTGCAGTGCACATTAGGTTGTATGCTTTGTATGTTTGCTGACTTGAGTTCTCACGCAGTTGAAGCTCTGAAAAATGTGTGTTAGCTTTTGATGGCTTCTTTTCAATACATTTACAATTTCTGTGCACCAAAAGGTTGTATTAAGGCTCTGAAACCTCATTTACACGTGACATAAATGTCTATATTCTTAAAATATAATTTAAAGATAAATAACAAAAAGAAACAAAAAAGGCAAAATGTAAAAACAACAAAAACTCAAAACCTGTTCCCTAAATACGCAGTTCTTGCTCGTTCTGATTGTTCTTTCAGAGATTTATCTGATAACATACTTTAAAGGGAGAGATCCTTCAGAGCAGAAGATTCATAATGAAGTTTTCCATTTATTTTTTCTTAAATTCATTTGGTACCCAGGATGACTGGATCAGTTTTGGCTTTCTTCATCACTAGCAGCAGTGCTCCATTTTGGAATATAATTTACTTTGGAGCATTTTTAATATGGAAAAAAGAAAAAACCTGCAATGATTCGCTAAGTATTTCAGGTTTGGGTGGATCTGAATCAAATTTTGATTTTTCCAGTCAATTATAAAGGAAGTATGAAAGCTAATCAGTAATATATTTCTACTTTTCAACAAAACAGAGACTTTATATTTTTATTTGATCTTAGTAAGAACTCTTTATTATTTCAAATTTTGACTGTATTTTATATTGAGCACTTGGAATTTATCCATGGAAAAGAATAAGAACTCTTCATGGAAATATACAAGGAAAGATTTAAAGAAGTAGGTTTTGAGGAGGAGGAAAACACTGTAAAAGTCTTTGGAAGCCTAAGAATGTTTTGCAGCATTTATTGTTACATTATTTTTATAACTTTATCACATGGGTTTATTGTACTCATCTCTGAATTAACATTTCAAGCAATGAACAAAGCCACAAAGACCCAATATTTTAAAGCCCTTTTTCAGGGGATGAGGGAGGCAAAGAACAAGTGAAGTATTGTATGTAGTGTTAACTGTAGTGAACTCTAGTGTATGTAGTTTTTCCCAACCTGGGAAAAAAGTAGCCAAACTGCTGTTGCAAAGGATAAGAGTGAAGTGTCCAGGACACGGGAAAAGAGAGGAAGAGGAAAGAAAGATGCAGTCTTCCAAGTCCTCCAATGAGATGCTGTGGCCCTAATGACCCCTCCTGCCCACATCTTTAGCAGTTAAGTTTTGTCCAAGGCCAGACTAGGTAGAAGAAACCTGCAGACACAACTGCATGTCATTTAATTGTCTTGTCATGCCCACCAGTTTGTCTGTTTTACTTTCTGGACTGTTTCAAAATACATTTAAACTGGTAAAGACTTTCATTATCACCTTGCTCTGAATTGTGAGACGTAATGGAGTAATATGATCTGTACAGGAGATTTATACATCTAGTACTAAAGTAACCATTGAAGCTATGTGGCACAACATTACATGAAATGTGAACTTAATGGCATCTGGAAGAAAACAAAGTCATACTGCCTTGTTTATGTGCTAGTTGTAAGCAAATTTCATTTTCTTTCTAAAACTCTCGTTTATATTTAAAGAGTAATGCTATGACTATGGTAAGCTGCTGTGAGATCTAAGCATTCACCTGTAGCTTGTCACAATTGCACAATGTTCACTGCATTCCAAGCCTGGACTGGGTAACAGCTAGCATACCTTCACTGAAGTCAGTGGAATTATAGTTACAGATGCTACTGGAAGTTTCTGACTATCAAAAATCAAGGGAACCTGATAAGAGCTGATAAGCATTGCATTATTTCACTGTAATCATGTTTAGTGCTGAATTTTAAGATAATCAAAAGGATATGAACCAGGCATCTGTAAAATTTCCCTAAGATATCAAGTGGAAGAATAATATCAATATTTTATATTCATTTGCATTTTTAGAAAAACAGCATCAGTTTCTAGATTGAATTATCATTCACATTTCATCATAAACATGATATATTATTTAATGTTAGTTTAGCTTAAGAGAGCCATCTAAAGATTGTCCTGAAAAAACATAGAATTGTTGCAGATTTTTTGTATTACCAATGCATTCAAAAATATTTCAGTCTTATTCAGTGGTGCCATTTAATTCCTCCTCCATTCTCATCATCATCTTCTATGGTTGGGTAAAAACTAATCTGAGAATGAAAAATGCTAGCACTCCAAGTGTTCCCCCTTGCATGCTTGCTGAGTGGCTGATAAGTTGTCTGTCTTATTCAATTAGACAATACTATGGACAGCTATCATTAAAGGTAGTTAAACTTTGAAACTGAATAGCTACAGCTTAAGTTGAATATTCAAGTCCTTTTATTGAAAAGTTAACCCACTCATAAATTACAGTCTCACATACAAAGGTGAATACATAAGCACCTAGTTTTAAGTAGCTTTCTCTCACTGCAGGGAGGCACTCTGAATAACGACTTTAGAATAACTTCATCTGCCTTTTCTACCTAAGGGGCCTTGAATGCTTTGTTTTGAGGCTGATTATGCCTTTTCTTCAGATCGTCTCCTGATTGCAACAAAACTTACTGACATTCAGTCACTGGTTTTAAGACCAAGTAGCTACATCCAGCTAGCTTTCAGTGATCTTCTTTTGCTGAGGTACTGAGGCTCCCCTCAAGGCATTGAAGCTTTCCTCTGCTGGCCTGATGGGAAGTCTCAAGAGGTATGCTGCCTCCTGGGAACCAAGATCTGGGGCACTGCTGAGAGGATGCCCTTCCATTAATGGGTACTATCTACCCAATCGGTTAGATTAATAGGATGTTTATCTGTTTTCCATTTCACATTCTTAGTATAAGAACATTTTATATCTACAGAAGGGCCTTGGGGTTATTACATTTTCACAAACAGAAGCTCAGTTGTATTATTCCATCAGTCAGCACTGCACAATACACAAAAAACTTCCTGATTTTAATCTCATTTTGAAACTTACTTTCTCCCATGACAAAACCAGCTCAAGATGGTAAGAATCAAACTGTAGAAATGAGCACTCCTGTCATCAATGTTCGAATCAATACTCCAGTCAGTATTTTATTATTTATTTGTAACTGTGCTTTGTCATTTCCTACATCAAAATACCAGGAACATTAAGTATATACTCATAACATGTATAATGAGTGGCAACGGTGACACAAAAGACAATCCACATTCCAGATGGCCATGCACAGCTGTCACACCACAAAGTGAAGAGCATCTCAATCAGCTCATCCTTGCAAATCGGTGTATTACAACCAGGGAACTGTGTACGGAGCTGAATATCAGCTTCAATGTGTTGGAAATGATGGTGGCAATGTTGGAATATCACAAAGTTTGCACCAGGTGTGTCCCACAGATGTTCACACAGGAACAGAGAGCCACCATTTGCAAGTTTGTCAGGCAGGACCCATTGAACCAATACAAGGCTGAAGGTGACAGTATCCTGGATTGCATCATTCCTGGTGACGAGACAAGGTGTCACCACCAAAAGCCAAAGTCAAAATGGCAGTCCATGGAGTGGCAACATGTGAATTCTCCATTGAAGAAAAAGTTCAATATGCAGCCCTCAGTGAGTCAAGTGATGCACAATGTCTTTTGAGATAGGAAAGAGGTGATCCTTCTGGATTTCCTGAAACCTGGACAAACCATCAACTCTGACTGCTACATCATGATGCTGTCTAAGATGAAGGCTTGAACTTTCAGAGTTGGGCCAGAGAAGACAATCCTTCTCTTGCAATGCAATAATGCCAGGCCCCATACCAGTTTGAAGATGATGGAGCATATGGCCAATGACTGTACAGTCCTGACTTGGTGCCTTCTGAATTCCTTCTGTTCGAGCTGATGAAAGATGGACTGTGTGGCCAACATTTTCTTAGCAATGACACCATCGTAACAGCTGTGAAACTGTGGGTTACCTCCACTGGTGCAGATTTTTAGGAGTGCAGCATGCAGGCTTTTGTTCATCACTGGTGAAAATGCATAGCCAGTGGTGATTACTATATTGAGAAATAGTGTTTTGTAGCTGAGAATTTGCTCTATCAAATAGTGTTATTGTGCTCTGTGTCTGTTGCAGTTTTCAGGGAAACAAATAGGAGGCATCACTTTCAGAGCAACGTAAAAATGTATTAATCTGGCAGTACAGTGCATCTGTTGCACAAAAGAGCCATAAACTCCTTCTGTCTGACTCCACGCTGTCTACACAAACGGGGATATCCTTTGCAACTGAGTGAGCATGCTGAAAGAAACCTCATATTGGGCCTATTTCCACTATATAAATCATGTTCAGCTTAGCTTGTGCTTGAGTTCAGCTGTCTGGAGAATAAAACCCTTTTATTTCTCAGTCTTGTACTTCAAGACGTGATATGAGAAAGAGATCAAATGCACATGATTCTTAACTTCCTCATGTTCCTTCCTCTCAAATCCCCAAAACCCTTTTTCTTGCCTTCAGACGAAAAAGGAAATTGCTCTGTTTTACTTAATCCTTCCTGTACCCAAAGTGGCCAAAAGTAATTCATCTGAAAAATTATGAAAGGACTTTTTGCCTTAGGTAAGAAACTTACAAAGACAGAGAGTAACTTGCTTAACTTCCTGCTGAGGGCCACTTTTAGAACACATCATTGTGGTTGCATCTGTAAATAATACTCTATTTTGAAAAAGGTTTTACTTGTGAAGTAAAAATGATTGCTTTTTACGGGTCTAACCTGAGGACAGGTTGGCCTCTGTAACTCAGAACAGAAATCAGTTTTGGATATTATTCTCATGATTAATAAATTATAACTGTCTTTTATTTTCCTACCTGCCTTGTGGTTTAGATGAAGTGTGCAGAAGTCACCCATGGCGAAGGCAAGTCATTGTCATATGCTACACAGATCTGGAGCTCCACCTTTTGCTAGGAGCATTTTAGAAATAAAATAGGAACCAAAGTAGTAATAAAATGTTCTCCTGAGGAGGACATCTCTCATCTAGAAGTGTAAACAAGAATCAGATCCCTGATACTCAGTCTGTGTCAAGATTTCTCACCAAACAGATGGTAGATAAGCTTGCTTTTCCTAGCAGGAGAGATTTTCATTGAGCCTCATATCAGAAATAACATATTTCTTAATAAAATAAAGCATTTAATGTAATGAAAAAGAATAATTCTTACTGTTTAAGAATGAAAAAATAATTAATTTGAAAAAACTTAGTTGCAGTCACGTGTATTCTATTGTGCAGTGTTACCAGTATGTTTCCTATTTCTCTTTCCTTTATTATGGCAGGATGTCTTTTACAAGATATTGGTCATTCTTTTTTCATCACTAATAAATTTCTACTCATTTTACATCCTTACTAGTTGGGAGTAAAAGATGAAAATCATTGTTTTTTCCTTACTGAATCTTCTGGTATGACATGGCTTATCCAATAAAGGAATTAATGTGGTTAGATTTTCTGCTGTATTCAGGACAAGTTGATTACGTCTACTAACATCCTCATGTTTTCTACTAACTTGGGCAAAATGTAGATGTTAAACTCTGTTAATGTTATTTTGGCTGTAGGAATAAAGGAAGCTGCATGATTCCTTGTAATCTATAAAAACATAATTTGGGGAAAATTTAAAAAATCTTTCACTTCTCTACCATATAAACCTTGCAAACATTCATTGAGAGGGGAACACAGGTGGTATGGGTGAAAACTATATTAGGAAAAGACAGGATACTTTGTGAAATGGCTGTGCAAAATTAAGATACTAATGATCTCCAGCTGTTTGATATTGCGTCTGTGCTGAAAATTGCTGATCCTACAGCTGAATTAGCAGAAAAAAAAAGTGAGCACTCCCTATCTGCTTCAATGAGAAGTGAGGTAGTTTAGCCTAATCCAACAACAAACGTTATTTAAGGCTTTTCTGTCCCAAGATGTGAAGAAATTAGGAAGGGAAAAAAGTTGTTGCTTGTTGGTTTTCTAACAGGAAGATTTAAAGATGACTGAAAGAAAAGTAAGTACCTCAAGAGAGCTCGTTTTTTTATAGTATTGAGGGCTTTTTTAACCTCTTTCTGCTTTAGTCTGAGTTTCCTTGTGATAAGGACAAGATGACTTATACAAAGAATACTTGTCTTCCTCCTCCTCCGTTCTTGTCTTGACTGACGCAGCAAGTTTTGTTCAGGTGGTAGAAAAGATAAAAATTTTGATACTTCAGTGCATTCAAAACCAAATACTTTTTGTATTTCCATGACAAACAAATTACAGTGTTGTCATTTTGCTGCATTTGGAATGCAACAACATATTGAAATTGTGAGATCTGTCTGGACAAAAAGGTCCATTCAAGCTATTTGATGTCTGTTTGATATTGATATTGGCTTATTTTGTTTTGCTTGCATGATATGGAAACATTGCACAGCTTAACTAAATTTATTTTTCAATTGAACTAACCAAATTCAAGTCCTCAATAAGAAATTCAGCTAGTTTTATCCTACATTTCAATCAATTTAGTGTTCATTAATTACAAAATTTATCAAGTGATGAGTATTTTAAGTAAATTTCTTTTACATTTGTCAAATTTTAGTTTCTTATTTAATTTACATCTTATACAGAGGTCTACAATTTAAAATGTGTTTACTCTTATTAATTTATTCATTTTTTTCTTGTAGTTTTTTATTTTTATTTTTTTTTTAACATACCAGTAATGCGTATTGCAGTGTTCACTAGTTGTTTCTGCATTCCATTCCCTTCTTTTTGAAGAATAATGTATCAGATTTCTGGGTTATTTTCTTGTTTTCTTGGATTGGAAGCTCATAATTTTATCCCCAGTTTTACATGGGAACATTTCAGGAGATTTGAATGCATAGCTAATTTTAATGATAGCGAGTAATGAATTTCCAGGCCACTGACATATAATTGCAGTTTGCTTTTTTTAAACTTCATATAAGCAAGGATTAAGATGTGTGATTGGAAGTACACTTTTATTCTCTGAAGTGTGATCAGCAATCCTCAGGTTTTTTTTCTTTAAATCAAAAAAACCTGTGTGGATTCCAAACATTGTGTAGAAGTGCTGATCAGCATTTACATTTCATGAATTTGATAAATAAACATAAATCTGTAAAAATGCATAAAATCAATTAACTAAACAAACCATGCATAACACTCCAAAGATATAATTCTAAGTGCTACACATGCAGTCATCTGAATCTCCAGTTATGTCTACCAAGATAAGGAAAACTATTTATACATTTTAACATAGAAGGTTTTTACCATAGAGTGAACTTAACTTTCTGTTGAAATTAATGAGAGGATTCTGGTTCGTAATCACTCATGAATGTTTTGATTAGTGAGAAGTCCAACAATCCGTGGTAATAATATCTACAGTAATGCGTAGTTTATGCTTTCAAAAGTAATTAGAAAATTTAATTAGGTAAACAAGCATAGCATTAATTGAATTTTCTGTATGTATTACCTGGTTTCCATAAATAGAAATTAGAAAACTATTTTAAAACTGTTTAAAGAGTTTTTTCAATGTTTCCATGCATTCAATAGAAGCATCTACTCCAAACCTATACAAATGTAGAGGAAAGAAAAATACAGGGAAGCTCACAAAATAGTGATTACCTCCATGTGATTTTTCGTCTGCTGAAAAGAATAGTCAGGAGACATTGATTTTAAAGAATGATACTATCTTACTGTACCTAGTGGCTATCTTAATGAAATCTTAATGAAAATTTGAGATGAAACTGCATGTAAATAGTATTTTACATCTTTTTAACACTAGCACAAATGACTTTAAAAAATAAAAATTAAAAAATTAAAAAAAAAACTGGTTAAACACAGACTACAGATACCCTGTCAGTCTGGAACATGAGAGAATCATCTTTTGACCTAGGCAGTGGAGATGCTAGTGATTGTAGAAATTGCTCTTTATGTCCTTAGAGGGAAAAAGTCAAGTGTCCTCTTACGGCTTTAAGTCATTGTGACATTTCTTCAGAGAAAGCAGCAGTTGTCTCTGTGTGTATAAATAATACCACTGGAAATTACCTAGCAGCTGGGACAGGCCCAAGGCTAAGCCATAATACATGGTAATGGTGTGATCAGACCACACCTGGTGTTGCCCACCAATTCCTTGCAGTACCAGAGTGCTGAGCATCAGCCAAGGAGAGCTGTACTCTCCCTGGCTACCTCATAGCTTGTCTACTACAGGGGAACCAGAAAGCTGCAGGTTTGTGCTGCAGCAGCTGGGGAACTGAGATGACAAAGCTTTCTTAGCCTACTTTCAGGAGGCCTGAGTCTTGTTGAGCCACGAGGAAGCAAAATAATTAGTGTTTAGGACAGTTAAATTTCCTTTTGAAGATTCTTTTCTGTAGCTTATGAGATTGTTATAAAGGAAAGATTTTTGTGAAGTCTACACAGTGGAGTTAAATTGAACTCCCTGTGCATAGATAAGCTATAAATTATCTTAGCTCTTTCAAAGATAAAGAAGACTTGTGAAAATTCAAAGAAAGACCTTTAAGCACTTCAAAAGAGGAAATTACTGTCAACAGGACAAAGATATTAAATGGCTAACTTTAACCTTTTTCCTTCCTTAAAAATTCTTAACTCCTGAGAAAATAGTCATTGCAATAGGACTTAAGGAATCTTCCACGTTGTTCGCATTTGACCATTAGTTACCTACCTGACAACCGAAGAAAAGCAGTTGCTATAAGATAGATTTTTATTATTTTAAGTATTAAATGTATGCAAGAGTGTAGTGACAGAGAGAATTCTATTCCTTAGATAGTTCATTGTATTTGAGTAACAGTTCATTGCCGATGTCATTTTCCAGCAGTAGTTCAAATATTTTAGTACAATTCTTTCTTATTTTAGAAGGGGTCCAATTGTGCTTACACCAAAATTCTGTGCAGGTGAGAAGTCAGAAATCACAGGAACTTCTTACATTTTTTTTTAAAAAAGTAAATCTCTAACCATTGTTCATTTACCAAAATTGGTGCAAACTCATACTTGCTTCAAATGAGTTTTTATTGTAATGGAGACCATGACTACAGCCATGCTTCATGTTTTCACAGGGCCAGAGTAATCCCAAGATAACAAGAGGAAGAAAAAAAAAAGCATTGAAAACTCAGGTAAGGAGTTTTGTTTTAAGAGGCATTTTTCAATGAATTTATAGTTCCTCAGAATACTCTTGGAAAATCTTTCCTATCTTGGTATGTATCAGGAAGACAAGAAGTATCTGAGTTTGGGTTCCCAGCATGTGTACTTCATGTGTCTCGGTTGTACAGTGACTTCCTAAGTATCAGCAGAATACACAGGTGTGTGGAGTGTAAAGCAAACTTAGCAGCAGCAAGGGTAGGCAAATATCAAGATACTTTCCAAAAGAAGTTATTCATTCTATGTTACTTAGATAGACACACTATTTCCATACATTTTCTAGTTCTCGATATCCTTGTTAATAGGAGGAAGAGAGTTGTCTTTACTTTGTTTTCCTGGCTGAATGAAAAACTAAGCAGTTTTCTACTGCTGATCTAGTGAAGTTTGAAAGACATTAATGCTGCCATTTGGATGCCCTAGTAATTTTGAATGGGGAAAAGTTTATGGATTGAATGAAGAAAAAGATATAAAACCTAATGATGGTTTACAAAGGAGAAAGAGCTGAAAAAGAGTCATTCATGAAGGTTATCAAATAGATAAAGGAAAAAATAACTGGCAAACTTCATTATGAATCTCCTCCTGCTGAGGAATAACAGGGTTTACTAAAAAGAGTCAGTAAAATAAATTACACGAAGTATAAAATATGATTTGAGGCTTATCTAGGAAACTCTAAAAAGTACAATCTCATTTGCTGTCAATAGTTGCCGCTCATCTAGCTTCAGCATTTCACCATATACAATCAAAATATAGGCAGGAACATAGTGGTTTATTTCTGTCCTGTGCATCATCTAGCATATAGGAGACCTGTGTGATGCTTATTACAGGATATTTTCTGAAGGACTGACACTTGAGTCTGTAATAGATATCTCTGAAAATATGGAGCACCAGGAGCTCAGAAGAGAGGGTAGAGGTGGACTGTGACCATTGATCAAATTTTGTGATTATTCTCTTCAACTCTTAAAAGCAAAAAGACGGTGGTATGAACCATTAAAAAGCAATCAGAGAGCCTTCTTCATTTTAAGGAAACTGTTGTTAGAAAGTGAACAATCTAGAAAAGCAGGGCTAAAGAGAAAGGTCTGAAGGAGCAGGTGCATGTATCCTGTAGATATTCAAATAGAGCAAATTTATTTGTCAATAAGTATTCTACTTAACGTATTTTGCAGCAAATTTTTTAATTAAGCTAGTAGCTGCAGCTCATCCCTGTTACAGTGTATTTTCTTTCAGATAATTTGGTTATATATATAAAAAAAAAAATTCTTAAGCATAGGGGAATTTCTACTGTGTAGAAATGCATAACTTCGAGGAGGCTGAGCAAATGAGGGCAATCCAAGTCACGTTGCAGTGAGGGAAGAGTAGCCAGAGTTTGCCAGGTCATTCCCAGGATGTTGAACTTCCAGCCAGGGGGTTCATTTGCAATATTAAGAGAGAAATCTGTCCCTACTGTTGTCAACATCCTTTCCAGATTTGGTTTCAATGGTGTTTAGGTATCTGTAGCTCTGCACAAGTATGAATTTACACCTCTACTTGCCAACAAAAAGTCTACTAGCGTAGTGAATGTTGGTGAAACAGTATACAGAGGATGATATGAACTCTGAATAACAGTAAAACAGAGAATGACCGCTTAATTAGGAAGAGGACCCAGCACACTTCAAAACTAATGACAGTATAAATATTGAAACTTCTAGGAGCAGTGCAGATATTCACGTTAGTGTAATCTTAATTTCCCTAGACATAGCTGTGTAAGAAAATTTAGAGCCTATAGTAAAATTCAGTTTTGAGAATTAGCTTAAAATGCTTCTTGCAAACATTCAAACCAATATTGCTTTGATCAAAACTTTTGGTTTTATAGGCACACAAAAAATTCTTTATAATCCTTTAAATGATTTTAAATTATTTCACTAATAATGAGGATATGTCCTGCAAATGTAAAATAAGGAAGTCTTAATATATTCAGGATTCTTTTTGTTGGTGGTGTTTTTTCTTTTTTTCTTGAGACACAAGCCTAATATTCAGAAGTGATTAGGGTTAGTAGATTTTAAGATGAGAAAGGTGCATCACCATTGTCTCCTCACTCTCCCTGCTGCTGATCTGGATAAAATATTTGTGTGAATCCTCACAAAGATAATTATTTTTGGAAGGCTGTATGATGAAAAATAGCGTATTCTTTAAAAGAAAAATAAAGCCAGTCAACACAGGGCAAGTGAAACAGGAAAAAAAGTGTATATATATGAAGAGATCGTGCTTCATTTTAGGTTTGTTTAGTGCCTTTTTAAAGGATTAACTTATTTTCTTTTTAGGCTGGTTTACCATCACTTTGACTATTTTTAATAATTTACCTGGATCATAAATATGCATAAAACACAATTTTTCTATTTTGGTTTAAGTGGACTGCCCAATACTTGTTTCTCAGAGGTTATTTTAAATATTGTCTTGGAACGGTTTTTGTCTCTATCAGATATCCTGCTGTTCTGTCCCAGACATCACTTCTCAAGTTCAGATAAATAAATGCATGACAGAATGTGGTATAAAGTTCGTGCAATTTGATCAGGCATTATAGTTCTCCTCTGTTGCCACACTTGCTGTATCTATAGCACTATGTGCTATTAGCATTAACTAGCCATAGTTATAAATCGTTTATTCATAAATACCTACACGTCAGTATGTAATAACTTCAGTCAGAAAGGGATGAGTTGTTGAGGATTTTTTCATGTGTCTATTTTAAAAAAAAGATCTTATTATGTTTCATAAACAGGAACTTTCTTGAGCATACTTGCTTGCTTACGGCTTGTACCATTTTGAATCTTTTCCTTTTTACATTAAATTAGGAGGAAGTCAGTGCTTAAGTTCTTGCATATTAAAATTGCTCTTTTGTAACCAATCATCTAGATTAGGAAAATTCTTTGACTATAAACAATTCATCAGAGATGCATTGTATTTGCCCCCCAGTTCTTCCATGTTGCTGCACATGTTGCTGTATGTGTTATTTCTGGAATTCATACAGATATCTAATATGAATGCTGGGGGCAGTTGGTGTCCTTGCATCAATGGAAGAACAGAATCTACTGGTTGCACCATGCCCTGTGCTAAGAGGTCTGAATCAATCATTCCCTAATTACTCAGTACTCCCACCAACACCAGCTTATTATTCTTATTTATCACGTGATTACAGTGCACAGCAAATAATCATAATTTTCAAGCAATAACAATGTATTCAAGCCAGATACACTTCATGAACATACTGAATTTTACAGTGAATATCCTTGTATCAATTTCTTACCATTAATGTTCTCTATAAAAAGTCATCTACCCTGTTGTTTCAAATTGTTAATTACTAGGAAATAATTGACCTGAATAATGCATTTATAGATGGGAAAATGGGAAAATATACAGAATGTGTAGTTATGGTTTTCCTGAAATGTAGCTTAAGGATTGTTTTAAAATGCTGTTGCTTGTTTTGTTTTGATTTTTGATGCCAGCATCAAAAATTCATTTATTATTGACTTTTGTTTGACAGTCCTTCAGGTTCAAACTTCTTCAGATTCTGAATATAATCACAGCAAATATGTGTACATCTGTTATTGCTTGGCTGAGCACAAAAGACTTAGAAGCAACCCTACAGGAAAAAAATCTACTCCCTTGATGCATTCTTAAAAATCGTGAATGCTTTTTGGCTAGAGCATGCCAGGCATTTGTACTAATAGAGCAATGTAATTAACCTTTTTTGTAAATTAAATGTGCAAATGTGTTATGTAGTGCAGAGAATCTGGATAGAATTATTTCTACCTCAGTGTAGATTTAGTTGGGAAAAAATAGGTTCCTAACAGCTGCTCTGTGGCTTGGGAATTTGAAACATCTTCTACTCTTCTTCAATGATCTATTGAGAGTCAGGGGCTAAGAATGGCTAAATGTGAAATGTAGTCATATATTATTGTATACAGGATCAATATTTCAAAAGGTTATCCAAGCTCTTTGAGATAAGAAATATTTGCCTATCTTTCTGTAAATCACAAAAGATGTGCAGGTGGAAATACATCTATTTCTCATCACTTACAGCTTAACAGTCAGAATTCTGTGCAATGCAAAGATGGCAAAAGAAGAAATTAATTATTTGTGTAGTTATCATTGATTGGGAGTACTCTTTAGCAGTTGTTGGGGAGAAATCTTGCATAATCCATAGAAGGTAAAATATGTTATTCAAAGTAAAATAAAATGAATGTCTTCTATGAAAGGGGAGATCTTTTAACCATTTCTGCATAAATTTGGGAAAAGCATTCCCTCTCCTTCATTAAGGACAAGGGTGAACACAATCCATCTATTTTGGAGAGAAAAGAGCTGGTTCCTTTATTAAATAAATGCAGTCATTCCTCTGTGTTACCTACTAAAAGCACAGGATCCTGATAAAAAGCCAACAGATTGAAGTTTAGGGAGCTAAGAACCCTACATGCTTTCCTTTAGAAATAAAATGACTCCACTGGAGTCTATGTTAATCCGTATTGCTATGTTTTTTCTCATGGAATCATCTTATGAAGCAGTTCATAAAATAAAGAAATAAGGATACAGTAGAAAAAAGCGTTCCTCTTGTCCTGATGAAACAGAAGACCAGTATGTTGGAATTGAACATTTTCTAAGAATCCAACATAAGAGTATTCTCAGACTTAAAAAGTTTATTTTATCTCACAAACACATCATTCACAACTGATATAGAGGCACAATTTTGTATATATTTTCTCTACTTAATTGCTTGTGGTGGGGCAGGGGATTTTTATTTACATACCTGAATTTTTCCCTTAGATATCTAAGACAAATAAGATGCAATGAAGTGTTTTCAAAGGAAATCGTTCTCCCTATCTGTTTGGTAGACTCTTTTCCCTAGGAGTAAAGTTTAGTGTATAGGTTTAACACTTTAGTCAGGATGTGTTACAGCATATTCAAATATATGATTCTTCCTCTTGACTAGTTTTATAGTGAGTTTGGGCAACATAGACAGTATCTGACCACCTGTTCAGGAAAGTTAAAGGGTGTGATAGTATGCTCTGGCTACAGAAACTGACATGCTTCAATCTTTCTAGCCCGGTGGTGATTTCTTTGTTACACTGTAAACAGCATTACAAAACAATGATATTTTGGCCACTGTGCATTTGTGGAAGCAGGACATTATCATGGTTGAATGTTGCAGGCAAGAGATGCGTCATAGTGAATATCAAGGAATTGCATGCTTATTGACTTTATGTTTACAGAGAAGGAAGCCATACCTAATAAAGTGTATTTTGCTGCTTAGAGGGGCTATTTAGGGCATCTGCTACCACCACATGTACAGCTGTATATATCTCTGATTTTATACCATTTTGATATTCCTTAGGTAGCTACAGTACCTTCATTATGCAATCAGAATAAGAAAAATACCCAAGCTAACTGCGATTAAGAAGTGTCAATATTTGACTGATAAATGTCCTAGGAACTGTGAATTATTACTCCTGAGATACTCATCTACTGTCACAGAGCAATTTCAGGGAGCACTGAGACACTGTTTATGCTGTCTTTTGGATCAGCTAGTCTATATCAATTCAGATATCAACACGATCTATAAAAGCTCCCATGATACGTCCTGTAAATAGGATCACTAACCCCAATATGCTGCCCAAATAGCAAGTTCTAATATCATTGTCAAGCCAAATACCCCTGTATTCCTGTGTCAGATATATCACTCTTCACTTCCTCCTGCACTGGTTTCCTGTTAAACCTCAGGAAAATGAAAGTAGTCAGGATTGTAAGTAATCAAACGTTATTCCTAACATTGTTTTTCCTACTTATCCGTGTTCTTCCAAAAGAGCCCTTGCAAAAGCTAACTTAAAGTGCACTGCAGACTACTTTTGCTATATGACTAGACTCAGATTCCAAAGTCATTAAGTTACTGAGCCCTTTTATCTGTTACAATTAGAGTTAGGCACCAGAATATCTTAATGTCTAGACATGTTGATGAAAGATAGAGTAGCTATTATCTTATGGCAGATTATAGTTAATAATTAGGATTAAGGCATTGGTATACATAATAGAAATCACTGCAGCCAACGAACTCCTTGATCATCTGAATTTGCAGTAGCTACATAGACAGCACATTAGTAACCGTTCTTGCTTCTAGGATCCCTTAAAATATCTTCCTTTTCCCAAAAATGAGGCATGTAGGATACAACAGCTAATAAACAAATGTTGCTATCACAGCAGAGCATCAGAGATCTGCTGCAATTCTGACTATGAAGATGGAAAAGCAACTGAAAACTGGAAGGTCCAGTTCTAAATTTCAAATGTATTTGAGCGTTCTAATACTAATTCTGCGTTTATGTATTAATGTGTATTAACATAAGAGCATCTCTTTCCTTTCAGAGTCTAAGATGCTTTGCTTCCTTCCAATGTTCCCCTGTGTATGCACCATATGTTTGAATAAAACTCACAGTTTGAGGGTCAAGATCCAGCTCATTTCCTTCTTGTTTTGAAAGCAGATAGTTTTAAAGCATTTAGAAGTCTGCCACAGGAAAATAGCTTTCTTTGAAAAGCAACAACCAATACAGCTTTCTGAGCTCCTCTGGAGGCAGAAAATCTATGGGAGAGTGGACAAGACAGGGACAGTTTAGATGGTGAGAGGGTTCCATCCCTACACAGGCTGTAGAACAGTCCAGAGACTTAAGTATGGACAAAAGAAGGCTGAGAAAATGGCCGGTGG